>JAZKJV010007406.1:0-440000 GCA_037367405.1 Ottelia alismoides | reverse complement strand
CACGGTTCTACCATTCCGTTAAAGTAAATTAAAGGCACATTTGATATTACAAAAGGGTAAAACTATGGATTTTGTAAAAATATAGGATAAACCCCTTAAATTAATTGATTGAATGCGCTATCATATGCATCACATTAGTGATCAATCATTATTAGTAATAGATGGAGCATGCCTCTCTCTCTCTCTTAAGTCGTAACAACATGCATTTATTAATAACTAGTCATGCCTAAATCATATCCCACATGGTCGATACCAATGCCTAGTCATTACATGGCTTAACATCATATGACTTATTGTATATTCTATTTAGAAATTAATCAACTAACTAGAGAGATGGGCCAATAAAGTAGAGCCTTTCACCATCCAATAGTTTGATTAGTTAGCTAATGTAAAAAATAAGAACTCATTAATTCTACTATTCGATCCACTGGTAAAGTCGACCAACTAAATATGAAAAGGAAAATGATGTGTGATCACCAGTTTTTTTCTTGTGAGGGGCAATCAACAAGTTGGCCTCTTTATGTCAGCTAACTAATGGAAGTCCGTTGATTTGTCCTGATACGATAAGAATCCTACCATAAATTTTGACCATTTTATTTTACTCGTGTTTTTAATCAAAAAGGGATTTTTTAAAATGTACTTTTCAGGCAAAATGGACACAATTTTATGACATAAGGGAATCCACTTCTATTTTTTATCTACCATGCTTCTACTATTCATTAGACTGCTCATTTAGGTTCATTGGTTAATTCTTGACACCCTTGAGTTGGTCAAAAGCCACTTCTTCGTTTCCCTAAGATGACTAAGAAGTCTAATTAAATAAACGACTGATCAAACAACCAAACTTTGAATCAACCCAATTCCTAAAGTGACAATACCATGAATATGTGTGTCAGCTTCGAGCCAATTAACCACTTTCCCAATCATCTCCTATGAAGAAATAAGCGATATCGAAGGCTTGAGGAAAATCATGGGAGAGAGGCAACTTGAATGTTACCGACACAAATTCTCCCGCAATCGCCCCTCACATAGTCCTAACTATGCAAGCTCAACTCTAGCTAGGAGAGAGAGGCTACAGGGAAGGGAGGAGGTCTAACGACAGTATCTAAGGAAGGCCAAACAACAAATGGAGGGAGAGAGAAGGGCGAAAGGTCATCTTGAGGGTTTGATAGAGATCTAACGATGGTCTCTAAGGAAGGCCAAACAACAAATGGAGGGAGAGAGAAGGGCGAAAGGTCACCTCGAGGGTTTGATAGAGGTCTAACGACGGTCTCTAAGGAAGGCCAAACAACAAATGGAGGGAGAGAGAAAGGCGAAATGTCATCTTGAGGGTTTGATACAAGCCTCACATTCCCATGAAGCTCTCTTGCAAAAGATTATTGGACTTATGTCGTTGTAAGGGCAGCAGTGTGTCAGCTTGGGGATGACGACAAAAGCCCACGTGACCCGTTTAGTAACTGTCATGAATATATAAACTCAAAAGTAACTCCAATTGCCACAAACTCGATCCAATAACGTCTTTAATTGCACACTTTTTCAAAAGCTGTTCGACATACATGGGGAGCAACTGCTTAATGGAAGACTCCATAAAAAGTAACCGGTGAAAAGAAAAACATCTGAAAAAGTTAGATGAGACTGTACTTGTAATTTTCAACTGAAATTCTTACTCCAGTGACTAAGCAAATGCCTAGTTGATGAATATCTACGACATCAAGGCATGCTTAAAACAGTATGAAAAAATCAAGATAAAATAAGACAAAAATGTCTCTTACGCATGTTTTTTGCCACGTCATAATAATACTCCCATTGCTTCTACTGGGTTAAACATGAGATAATTCCAACTCACATAAAACCAGAAATTGCTGAGAATTAATGTCGATGAAATAATGTCATCAAATTAGCAACCCCTAAAATATGTCAATCAAAGTTTCAGGAAACTCAATGCGAAAATATAATAGTTTTGAGCCAGTATAATACCTAAAGTCTAAAACTAAGCCAAAATAACCTTCCATAAAAGCATAATAAAGACAGATGCTACCAAAAAAATGGTGTGCCCCACACACCATCCTTCCCCCGGAAAAGAAAGACGAGTAGCTTCTGGATATCAATTGACAGCAACTTCAGATGATGACATGAAACTGGAATGATTGGCTTCCTGACTTCCTACTTTGTTCTTGCTCGACAGCTTTAGCACTTGCACTGCCTCTTCTACTTTTGCTACTAGCGATTCATGTGAGTCCAACAGTAGTAACACTTCAGAGTTATCCATCTCTAGAAGCATTCCCGTAATCTTTGATGCAAGATCTGCCTGCAAATGCCATGAACGGCGTTAACAAGATCGTCCAGCTATTCTCTAGATGGTAGTACAGTCTTACCTGTAGTTTCCTAACCCGAGGGAACAGTTTTTCACCGAGAATTTGCTTTTGCTCGTCCGGGGATGCGGCTGCGAGCAAGCTGCTGAGCATTTCCGCTCCTTGTGCGTTGGGCTCAGCAGGTCCATTATTCAGTTCAAGAGGCCGCCCATTTGGCACATACTTTACCTGCCCAGCTCGCTTCAGAGGGCATGAAATAATTGTAAATTATTCCAACGCTGAAGAAGCGGATATACATAAAACAGACAGGACTAGTGCTAAAACAACTGCCATGATTGTACATGTAAGGATGCTAACGTATACCTTTGTGACAATTAATAAGTGAATGTTGACATTCCAAAATGGGAGCTGAGAACACAGTCGATGCCCTCTAATAAAGGTAATATCCTTACAATTGAAATTCAATTGCACAAGAAATTCCGGTATACTATTAAACAAGTAAATCAGCTAAGTTAAATCTCCCAGTATCCTATCGGACAAGTATACCATCCAACTTAAAATTCCCACTATAATATTAGATACATAAATCATCCAACTTAAAATTCCCACTATAATATTAGATACATAAATCAGCTAACTTAAACACATCATGTATATTTGTTTCCCAACGACTATTAAGAATATAAATAATTCAGAGCTTGAATACCAGTTGAAACCTGGATTGATAAAAGCAACATATGCTTGAATCCTCATTAGATAATGGTGATAAACATTATTAGCAATCACTGAGAGGAACAAAGACTAAAACGATAAAAGGACAACTGACTCGTGAATAGGGTTGTGCGTGCCCCCATAGATTTTCCCACTCCACATGATTTTCCACGGAATCATTGCTTCTTTGTGAAAATTCCTAATCTATTTTAACATGGTATAAGAGCCTCGTTGAGCCTAAGGGTTCCTGGATTTTTATTTATTTTCTGGAATCATTGCTTGCTACGCCTTTGACTCATGCCTAAGCTTCCGCATGGAAGCCCCAACTAGGGCTCTGCCCCAGCTTCATAGACCTCGAGTGGTATATATGAATCGCGGAGGGTCCTAAACCCCAACATCCATTTCAGAGCAGAGGCGACACCGGTTTGTTTTCAACAAGTGGTATCATAGCAAGGTTGAACTTTATTGGGAGGAAACAAGGCATAGGGTCAGAGTCAGGTTCACCGTCATCAAGAGGACATGGCACAATAGGACTGAGACAGTTATGACGTTGTCGAGAGGATCAGCGTAGCATATCATAGCGAAGTTCAACGTCACCAAAGAAGACGCAATGTAGCAGATACACTTTCTTCAGAAGTCGTGTGACGATGATCGCTTGGAGAAATTAGCGGGAATCGTCAAAGGATTTTGCTGGCACTGGCAGGGAGGAGATCAAGAGCATACATAATGATGTGTAGAATGAGGATATTGAACAAGGCATACACGATTGAGGGAAGGATCGTAACAAGTGATGGAGTTATAGGTTGAGAAGTACGAGACGAAAACAACACATTATCAGCATCTATGTTGCAAAAGCGCACAAAAAGGAGAAGCGAGTACAATTTCTAGTCATGAGAGATGTGTGGTGTCACATTGGAAGACACAAGATTGAGTTGTGTAGAAGTGCCCAAGAAGGGGCACATCAAGGATTCAAGGGCACCTACTGGCGAATGTGACCCCTAGAGATGGTGGCAACTTATCAAATGAGCTTACAAATGATAAGGGCAAATCAATGCGTAATAAAGGCGATGTGAAGATCAAATGGAATTTGATTCAATGGCGATATTATTAGGATTGGGAAAAAAATTAAATCCTAATATGGTACAGTTGGATTCCATGGTATCCTTAAAGGAGATTGGATAAGCATGATCACATATAGATTTTTTTTAAAGAAAAAAAGATCTTCACCATATAAGTGTGTGCCCAAATGATCAAATATCATTAGGATCTTGATTAATGGATATTGATTGGATCTTGACCAATTGAGATTCATTAAGATCTTGATTAATTGAGATTGATTGTGACAATTAATCTAAGATTGTAATTAGACATATATAAGAAAGTGTGGATGGTGGCATATTACTACAACCACAAGAGAGGCAACAATGTGGTCGAGAGAGAAAGAGAATAGAGGAAGTGAATGATAGCAGAGGAAGTTATCCTTCTTTTAGTGATATTTCTTCTTCGATGATCATGAGAAGTGACCGACCACTATTATTATAGTGTCTAATCCCCATGTGCTTCTATGGCTTGATTACAAATAAGTGGTTTTGTCCCCAATAGAGTTTTGATCTCCTATGGTATAGGTGGTGAGCATCTACGCCTGACATGAACTTTATGCATGTATTATGCCCATACCCCTATACAGGCCATTTGCATGCCATGTGGCATACTACTGCAACCATAAGAAAGGCAACAATGTGATCAAGAGAGGAGAGAGGAGAGGCAGTAAACAATAGAGGAGAAAGTTGTACTCATTCTTCTTTTAGTGAGTTTTCTTTTTTGATGGTCATGAGAGGTGACCGACCATTATTATTATGGTGTCTATTTCTACATGTGCTTTTGTGGTTGTAGTTAATTGCAAATCCTGGGTTTTGTCTCCAATAGAGTTTTGATTTCCTATGGTATGGGTGGTGAGCATCTATACCTTGCATGCCACGATGTTGACCTTTGGATACCCATGTGCCCTCGCATGGAGATTTGAAGGGATTCTCTGGCCCTATAGTGAATTATTTTCCAGGGATTTTTATCCGACAGACCCTATAAACTTTCCCAATTACCTACACAACCTTTGAGCATTGTTGAATCTATTTGGATTCTTTTTATTGTAAAATTAATACTCACGATACTTGGATTTCTGGATGCAATTGTTCAACAAATTCATCTCAGGAATGTTCAATTTGTATACTGTTCAATTTGAATTAATTGTGCTGTTATGACTTAGTTATTATTACTATAAATTCAAATATATATGAAGTGGTTTTATACTTAAAATAATACAAATATGCAAGTGCATGTACCTCCTTTTGCCTTAACATCCTTTTGGACACATGGAAGTACGGTGTATACTAACAATGTTCTAACAAACATTTAGCATCCTTGACTGCAACAGATATGTATATCAATTTTTTTGATAATGTTGTGCAAACTATATTTTAAATATCAAGTGAGGTTCAGTGCGAAGGATGAAACGTCCATCACCAATCAAATCAAAATGACACAATGAAACCACATTCAAGCATAATAAGAATACTAGACCTGTGAGCACCACTACAAAGAAAATAAATGTTGTATGAACACCACATGTGACAAATTGATCCCTAGAAAATAGCCGACTCTTAACATTTTGATATATAATTGATTGATATTATTGTTTGTTGGTATCACTGACCATCGATACTTGGTGATTTCGCTTTATGTAGGATCCTCTATTTGACAATATATTCTTTTATCCTTTCCCCTGTAAAGATTAATCGACAAATATATCCCTCCTTGAAAGCAAGTGGTTTTCTGTACCTCGCATGACATAACGATATATATGATTTCATTTTTTTTAAAATCTATGAATATAAATCGTTCGGGTTGTTGTAAGAGTTGTCTATTTAGATTATTTAATCTTGGTTAAGTTGTAAACTTAAACCCCAACACAAGAGCACTAAGACAAGACCCACATCAACTGGTCATTACAAATCCTAGTTAATGAATCTGAACATTTACAAAACCACGCCCATATTACAAAAAAAACATCTTTACGTTGGATCGCATACATTATACTCAAAATCTCAGTAAAATATATCTTGCTTTTATATCTCAATCATAATCAACTACGACAATGCCCATCTAGGTGATTGCTCATTTTAAGATGAATATACATGGTCGTGATCTCATAATAAATGAAAATTTAAGTATATACATTATGTTATAATAGATAATATGGTCAATTGGGTGGTTTACACAATTGGTTTGTAAATCAATAAAGACATGGAAGAATGGCTTGATAGCTTCTGTAATGATATTTAATTATGACAGTCATGGTGACTTTTACACCTAATCGTGCGAGGGTGCGGTGACCCTCAACTAGGCGGAAGATAGGAAGCCCAGCTAGGGCAGCGGTCGCCAAGTGCACGAGTTTAGGATCCCAGTCTTTTACACGTTTTTTATGCGAGCTTGCAGTATTTTTACGCCTCGTTGGGATCCTGACATTAAACCAGTTCTGTTGACCATCTCTTTTAGGATACCCATGTGGGGAATCCTCAGTTTTTCGTACGAGCTCGTTTGCCCGTACTAGTCGAGCCGTTTTCTAGAGTGAATTTTCCGGAGAGTCTCTCTTACCCGTCTCTAGGGCGTAGTTTTGGAGTAGACATTTCTCTCTATTAGACCGCACTTCCAATTAGAGGGGGAGACGGAAGAGCCCTTTTGTAGGATACCTCACTGCTTGAGGTTTTTTTACTTTCGCCAGCAGACTTGGCGATTCTACATCCAAATAATCTATGTTTACATCTAAGTCATCTAGAGTTACATCTAAGACTGCTACAGTTGAGTGTTGGAGGAGTTACAATCAAAGTTGAGTTGGTATAAAGTGATTAAAATTGAATTCGAAATCCCTACAAGTTAGTGTACGTGTTGGGAACTTAGTTAGGATGTATTAGACAACACCACATGCCTACGGAGGCACCCCAACCCGGAGGCATCATTCATGCCCTAAAGTCATACTGTGAGGTCGCACACTGACCAAGGCACCCCAACCCGGAGGCATCATTCATGCCCTAAAGTCATACTGTGAGGTCGCACACTGACCAAGATCACAGACTACCCACTACACTTAAGAATTAAATAAATCATTACCATTGTTAAAATCGACAAACATGATATCTGAACAAAATGAGAATATAGACATACACACCTACATTTATGAACAATTAATTACAATATAAATATGTTGTCTATGAGAAATATTGGGATAATGGGTGATCATGCGAGGTGCTTACAAGCAACTTGAAAACCTTTTTACATACGCAAGTAGAAATAAATTTTAGTTGTTCCTGCATTTCTACTTACTTGCTTTTGAACATATTAAATGCATGTTTATTTTTTAAGTTTTTGAGAGGTACCAGCGCCCGCTGACGCCTCTTCTTCCTAACATGTTTTGGCAAGCAAAGAGCCTGCAACACTGTAGTAGCTGTTGACGACTTCTGGTGACCGTGTATATAGCAGACGGTACATTTCTTTTGTTTTAGTTTTTGGTTCAGTTTATGATATAATATGCTTTTTTCCTCTTCAGTCATATATTTTGGAATCTACATGTACATTGTAATACATTCTTTTGTTACATGTAATATTATATGGGAATGAATGAATGTCGGTGGTACTTCTTCTTCTTGTCTCTGTGGTTTATTTAATTGAATGTGAATATAATGGCAGAAATACATGAAATTTCCCAACATTTTCAGTAGCTTGTAAGATATCTACCGAATTTAATAATGCGAATGCGTGTAAACGGGTACCCAGAACCGAGGGGGTTCACATATTACCAACCAAAATGGCCATAATGAGATTGACTAAGAGTCTAAGACCAAGTATTTGATCTAGTTTATTGCTATGGAAATTGCTCTAGCTTCCAAGAGACGAGGTGACATATATGGAAGAAAAAAACCCATTCATTACAAATAAATGTATGGTAAATTCTACATCAAAGACCAAGTATTTGATGTGGTCTATTTTTATGGAAATTTCTCTAGCTTCTAGAAGACAATAGGTTGCATAGATGAAAGAAAGAAAATCACATCCTTTACAAATAAATGTATGATCGGTACTACATTGAAGATAGTGCCAAAATTGTATTATGCAGTTACTCTGGATATTCGGCCACTCGTTCTTTAGAAAAAAAACAACTAGAGAAGTAACTCATGTTGGAGAGCATGTATGATGATGCAGCGTGAAATGGAAATATAGGGTTGTATTTATTTAATTTTTATCCGTTAATTTTATTTACGTTTATTTGAGTTGTCGTGTTTTTAATTAAATAAACGAGATCACCTGTGATCCCAATTAATTAATTAATTAAAGATTTGAATTTCAAATTAGTCGGTTAGTCGGTTAGAGTCAAATTAGGATAATTGGTTTCAATTTGAATTCGAGTTTCTATTTTTGTAACCTCATCCCTCCTATATAAAGGGATGATAGGCTAGTGTTTTTAGTCAGTTCAGTTGATATGAAAAATTGAGATTTTATCTCTCTCCTTCTCTCGTCTCTCTCTCCCCACGTGGTCTTCACGTTTCTCTCCCAAACCCCTCGTGTTCCCGACGAGCTTCTTCTCTCAACCCCTCCATTCTCTTCTCAATCCCTCCATTTTCTTCTCCACCAAATCCACCGTCAAATATTTTATTTTTCGCCGTCGCCGAAAACCAATCCGCATCAATTGGTATCAGAGCATGGCCTACAGATCGTCCTCACGATCTGACGATCCATCCAGACATTCGCGCCGACACGTGACGAAACACCATCGTTCGTCGGAGCGAAATTGGGAGATTCGACCAACAAGTCATGAGGAAATTCTCCATCAACAGCCCGAAGATCAAGCAATTCGTCGGGAGACGAATTTTTTTAAGCGGAGGAGAGTTGATGCAACATGAAATGGAAATATAGGGCTGCATTTATTTATTTTTTATCCGTTAATTTTATTTACGTTTATTTGAGTTGTCGTGTTTTTAATTAAATAAACGAGATCGCCTGTGATCCCAATTAATTAGTTAAAGATTTGAATTTCAAATTAGTCGGTTAGTCGGTTAGAGTCAAATTAGGATAATTGATTTCAATTTGAATATGAGTTTCTATTTTTGTAACCACATCCCTCCTATATAAAGGGATGATAGGCTAGTGTTTTTAGTCAGTTCAGTTGATATGAAAAATTGAGATTTTATCTCTCTCCTTCTCTCGTCTCTCTCCCCCCACGTGGTCTTCACGTTTCTCTCACAAACCCCTCGTGTTCTCGACGAGCTTATTCTCTCAACCCCTCCATTCTCTTCTCAATCCCTCCATTTTCTTCTCCACCAAAATCCACCGTCAAATATTTTATTTTTCGTCGTCGCCGAAAACCAATCCGCATCAATTTGATGCAGCGTGACCTCATATTATAGGGTCGAATTTTTAATTAATTTAGTAGTCAATTTTATTTACGTTTTTTTTAATTATCGTATCTCTAATTAAATAAATGAGATTGCATGTAATCTCAATTAATTAATTGTCGATTTTGAATTTCAAATTGGTTAGAGTCATTTTAGGATAAATTGGTTGTCAATTTAAATTAATTTCTATTTTTGTAATGTCATCCCTCCTATATAAAGGGATGAGGGTCCAACGTTTTTAATAAGTTGAGTGATAATTAAAATTGAGATTTTATCTCCCTCTCTATCTCCTCTCCTTCTCCTTCCCCACGTGGTCTTCACGGTTCTTCTTCTCCAACCCCTCATTATCGACGAGTTTTCTTCTTCTCAACCTCTCCTGTTCTCCACCGAAATTCCACCGCCCAATTAATTTTATTTATCGTCGACGTGCCGAAACCCCTTCTGCATCATTTGGTATCAGAGCATGGCATCTAGGTCGTCCTCACGACCTAATGATCAGTCCAGGCACTCGCACCGGCATCCATCAAGGAATCATCGTTCATCCGAACAAATACGACGAGCCATCTCTACCATCGACGCCTACAACAAGGAGACGGAGCACATGCTACGTGATTTGCAAACCAACTTCCATTCCATGTTTCGAGATTTAATGGCTAACTTTGAGGCCTTCCGCGACGCCCAATCAAAGCCTTCAATCGCTGAAGCCGTTGCCGCAAGTTTTAACGAAGAAAAACTCGCCGTGGAAGACGATTTGCCCGCTGTCCAGCACCTTCCAGATCCGATTTCGCCACCGGAATCGGTCCCGTTGGTCCCTTCGACTGTCCCGGCACGACCCCAACCACCCTAGGTAACTCCCCTACCCTCCCCAGCCCTCGCGGCCGTCATCCCCACCCCAACAGCCCCAACGCCCCCAACCATTTCTTCCCCACCAGCTCCTCGCCCCCGGTCCGACCCTCCCCAACCCTCCGCCTCTTCCACCCTAACCGCGCCGCCCCCTTCCACGCCCGACCCCAGCATCCCCTTCCGCGCCCTAAACCTCGCATCCCCGCCTCGCCATCCCCTTCTCCCCCCCCACGGCCTTGACCCTCCCCCGCGACGCCTCCGCCCGCCCCTGTGCATCCTCTCCATGTCGGCCCACCCCTCCCTGCCACCCCCTGCGCCTCCCTTTCCCCGGACCCCACTCGCCCCCGCCACTTCCCATCCCCTAGCTCCCGCGCCGGCCCAAACCCACCGCCGCCACCACCCCGTTGATACACTCCCCAGCGCCACCTTCGACCGTAAACACCCGCCGCCGCCCCCGCGTTCCCCTAGGGCAACCCCCCACAGCAGGCCGCCGCCGCTGCCCAGGCCAAGAGAAAAGAGGAACCCTATCGTGGGGTGTCTTTGGAACCAAATCCCTCAACTTTAGGGATTTCAGATTAAATGGGAAAAATTGCAAAGGAAAACCCCCTAAAAAACCTATTTGCAAAAAGACTGAAATTGATAGGAATTTGAGGAAGATTGAAGGGGTACGAAAATTGCAGAGAAGCCCTCCAATTGGTAAGAACTACAAACGTAATGTTGAAAAAGATCTAAATGCAGGATACAATTTCAAAGACGATTTCTCCAACGCCGCACCTACATCAAGCAATTCGTCGGGAGACGAATGTTTAAAGCGGAGGAGAGTTGATGCAGCGTGACCTCAAATTATAGGGCTGAATTTTTAATTAATTTAATGGTCAATTTTATTTATGTTTTTTTTAAATCATCGTATCTCTAATTAAATAATTGAGATTGCATGTGATCTCAATCAAATACTTGTCTATATAAAGGGATGAGGGTCCGATGTTTTTAGGCAGTCAAGTATTAATGAAAAGTTGAGATTTTATCTCCCTCTCTATTTTCTCTCCTCTCTCAACGTGGTCTTCACGGTTCTTCTTCTTCAACCCCTCGTTCCCGATGAGTTTTCTTCTTCTCAACCCCTCTCTTTCCTTCTACCAAAAAATCTACCATAAAAAATTATTATTTTGTCGACACCGATTTTCAGTTTGCATCATTTGGTATCAGAACATGGCTTACAGATCGTCCCCACGATCTGACGATCCGTCCAGGCGCTCACGCCGGCATGCATCAAGGGGTCATTGTTCATCCGAACAAACACGACGAGCCATCTCCATCATCGACGCCTACAACAAGGAGACGGAGCACATGCTACGTGATTTGCAAACCAACTTCCATTCCATGTTTCAGATCTAATGTCTAACTTTGAGGCCTTCCGCAACGCCCAAACAAAGCCTCCACCCGTCGAAGCCGCGCCGCGAGTTTTGACGAAGAAAGTCGCACTGTGGAGGAAGATTCGACTCCTGTCCAGGCCATTTCGGGAGAAAAAAGGGGCAATCCGAGCGTTGTTCAGGTATTTTCAGACTCACAAAATTCCCCGAACCCGACCCGCACCCCACCCACCATCCCCGTCGCACCTACGGCCCCCGGTCATACACCCAGCACCGTCGGCACCTCCCGCTGCCCCATCACCACCTCCGCCCCCTCCCGCGCCCTCTGGCCCCCTTCCCACAACCACGACAGCCCCATCCCAAACCCCAAACCCGCCAACGCCCACCCCAGCTTCCCCAACCCTCGTCGCACCTCCGCCTCCTCGCGCCACTGCTCCTCCCCCGTACAGCCCCTTCCGCCTACAGCTCGTCCTCGCCACCGCGCCCACCTACCCCTTACTCGATCCCTCTCTTTCCAGCTGCGTCGCGACCTCCCCCCCACCCCGGTTGTTGCCGCACCGCCCAGTCACCGCTGCCACCGCCCCCCAACTGTCGCTACCTCCGTGCGAGTACAGCCACCCCCACCACCACGCGAAACGCCACGCTCCCGCAAACCGTCAGCACGATCGAAATCGGGATCGCGCGCCCCGCCCTGGGCCCTCCATTGCCGCCATGACCCGCCGCCACTTATCAAGGGTGCGCAGAACCCTAACCAAGTTGTTTTCGGCAGGTGCATCCCTGAAATCAAGGGGTGAAGTATTGACTTGGAAGTTTTACAAGGGGACCCCTCCTCAAAAAAATATTTATCAAAAGAGCCCAGTGGAAGATATATTAAACTATGGAGTTCTTTCAAGTGAAGGGGTAGAACAATTTCAGCCATACCCCTCCGTGGAAAGAAATTACAAATGTAATATTGAAAAAGATCTAATTGCAAGCTATAATTTCAAAGACAACTTCTCCAATGACGCACCTACATCAAGCAATTCGTCGGGAGACGAATTTTTAAAGCGGAGGAGAGTTGATGCAGCGTGACCTCAAATTATAGGGTCGAATTTTAAATTAATTTAGTGGTCAATTTTATTTACGTTTTTTTAAATCATCGTATCTCTAATTAAATAATTGAGATTGCATGTGATCTCAATCAAATAGTTGTCGATTTTGAATTTTAAATTGGTTAGAGACGGTTTAGGATAATTGGTTGTCTATTTAAATTATTTCTATTTTTGTAATGTCATCCCTCCTATATAAAGGGATAAGGGTCCGATGTTTTTAGGCAGTCAAGTATTAATGAAAAGTAGAGATTTTATCTCCCTCTCTATTTTCTCTCCTCTCTCAACGTGGTCTTCACGATTCTTCTTCTTCAACCCCTCGTTCCCGACGAGTTTTCTTCTTCTCAACCCCTCTCTTTCCTTCTACCAAAAAATCCATCTTAAAAAATTATTATTTTTGTCGACGCCGATTTTCAGTTTGCATCATATGAGCAGAAGAGATAAAACATTCGTGTAAGGCACGCGTGCCCAGGGGGGAACGTATGCTGGGTAAATTGCGAAAGCCCCTCCCCCTGAGTTTGCCAAATTACATGTTCATCCACCCATCCAAGGGCACGTGCCTTGGAAATTTTTGCAGAATCACCCCCCAGCTTTTTGGTAATTACACTATAGTCCTCTTTGCATTTTTGTTTTATTTTTATTTATTGTAATATTGCATAAACACTCCTGTGTTCCCTCTCTATTTTGAACTGCTACATTACATTATTTTATTTATCAAAAATAGGCATACAACTAATTTCTACATCTTGGCATATGTTTGACATTTTTGTGATTAGTGGTTAATTATTAATTAATTGTTTTGTGGAAAATTGTATACTTTGATAGACAAACTTCTAGGTTGTTCTTTTACCTCCTTATGTTCGACCTTGGGACTTGCCCAAGTAAAATAAACATAAAACCGTATTGATAAAAATTGATTAAATATTCTGGTGGTTATTTCTTGACTGATTCTGATTGCCCGCCTACAACGAAACTACATTAATTTTAAGCGAAAGATAATGCACGACTTTTAACATCGACTATTTCGGACTAGTCAGATCGCACCGTTGCTGGGAAGGCAAACGGCTTAGAATTTATCTAATATTTTTTTTCGGTTTTTCACATTCGGATAGTCTGACCCCTGAATTTTCATGGTAAATTTTTCTATTTTTTTTCTACATTTATTTTCAGCCTTTATTTGCTTGTTTTATTTTTTTTATATTTTTAAGTCACTCTCTTACATTCTCTCTCTTATTTTTCTTGTGAGGTGCCCGGCGTATGTGGAGCGGTTTTCAAGAACGGACGCATCTTCATCGACTTCCGCAAAGCCGCATTAAAAATTAAGATCGAGTCAAGTCGTGAGAGGGCGTAAAGTCTAGGATTTAATTTCTGCAATTTTTAATTTCTGTAATTAATTGCTCATTTCTAACGGTGTCCGTTTGGACTCTCGCGTGTGTAAAAAAACCTCAAACTTTTTTTGTGATGTGTCGTGGCCTGTTTCACTCTCCGGTGAGGGTGGGGCCCAACTTGAGTGGCGCTTAGGATAGACCTGCACATACGACTTTTAGAGATTTTAATTTTTTTGATTGTGCTCGTGGGACCTAGGGCTACACTTCATTTTTATTGAAACGCACATTAAATCGTTATACTTAATCAAATTTAACTCAATTCTTCCCGACTAATAGAACTTTCTGCTAGGTGCGGTTTTTCATCGACTTACATTCATATAGACTAAATTTTCAAATTCTTGTATTGCACCCTACATGGAGATTGAGAGGAATCACTGTAAGTCTTCTAACTGAGCATACAACATCATTTTTCACGTGCATCGGCTTTTCCCAAATTTCTCCCTTTTGTTTTGTCACATAATATTAAAAGGAAATTGGGCCTGGACGATAGACGTGCATTTGTGCTCATCTTAAATTTTCAATGATCGCCTAATTAAAAATGGGACTGCTAAATATAGACGATTTAAAATAACCCATAAAATCAAGAATTTTTACGGGAAAGCAACCCCGACCTTGGATGCATTAGTTTTTCTGAGTGAGTGAGAGAGGACACTTAAGGATAGAGCTCAACTCCGAAATTCTCGTTCATACTACTGATTCTAAAAACGATTAGCTACTTCTCAGTGAGGATCTACAGGTAGTCGATAAACGGTCCGGATTTCCTTAGCAAAGAGGGTGATTTAAAGGACACTGCGTAAGGCTCCATCCCTAAGTAACACGGGTAGCCATTTTATGGTCTGTACTTACACCTATACTGGTTAAAAGTAGATGCAACTAGTCGTAGGAATTCGGGACAGTCTTTAAGAAAATCTTCGGCACTTAACAGCTCGCTAATTATTTTCCAAGATTGTCTTATCACCAATTAAAATTGAAAAGATAATTGCTGAACTCTTGCGTCTTCATTGTGTGAGTTGGTGAACTTGGGATTTGATTTGTTTTTTATTTGTGTGCGTGAACCGATTTTGAAGATCAAAAGACACATAATTGTGTCATCAATCTCCTTTATAAAAAATTCTTTTGAATATCATATGCACTTGCACCAAGATCAACCATGCCAATTCATCATCAACTTCCTTTAAAAAAGACAGGACAATGGTCCGAGTACCCATCTGATGTATATTATGAAAATGAATTTGTCTCGGGCTGGGCCAAATCGACTAAATCCTCTTCTTTCAATAATCCCCCAACATTTGAGAGAAATTCTGACTCTCAGATGAATTCGGTCCCCTCATCGAATTCCAAGACATTCTACTCCAATTATCCTACCACCCATGACCACTTACCATCTTGGACTGAACCGTCTTATTCTCGATTTCTCGTTAATGAAGCATTTCAAGATCAAATCACTTTTGAGGCTCATGACTGGCCGAGAAACCAAATCCGATCACTCCAGATGGAGAGACCCGCACTTTATAATCATCAGCGTTGGATTGACCGTGACGATCAGATCCCTATTGACCAACCTGAGCACCACTCCTTTGATCAGCTTATACATACAGAGGACCATATAGATGATATCGCACATGCACCCTGTATGACTCCGTTATTTGAGGATACGATCAATCAAGAGCATAAAAGTAGACTCTACTCAAATCAACATTACATGCATGAGTCACGGCATGCTGAGTATGAGACCTACAAATTCCCGCAAAATTCTTCCACTGAGCAACCTCCTTCCATAATTTTCAAGGAGAAATTTTCATGAAATACTAATCAAATATTGAATAATCCAAGAGAATCTCCTCTCAGTTCATACAGGAAAATGGAAGATGAAATTATTGAATATCAAATTCAGAAATACACCTTGACTGCTTCCATGATTGATCATGAACAGATTTTAGAGGATGATATTTCAAGGATAAATAATATTTAATTTAATAGAGGATAGATTTAAAAAGTTTGCTGATTGATTAACTTCACTCTCTAGTAGCTTGGACATAAAAATGGATGAGGAAAAGATTGGATCTCATGTTGAAAATTCTGAGCATATTCACAAACCTAGAGAATATGTTCACCCTAGGGACGACTCTGACAGCGACACTTCTGCATATTACTCATCTAGGGATGACTATGCCTCTGACTCTTACTCGGAACATCAAAGCCCTTACTCATCTACGGAAAACACCACATCACCACACCGCACAGAAAATACCAAAAAAATGAAATATTCAAAAACACCTAAAAATTTGAAAATCCAGAAAAATACATAAAAATTGAAACTGAAGAATATCTGAAGAATTTGGATCCTGTTGTTCGAAGCACTAGAGAAGAGATTGATTTTTGAACTTCCCTTTATACAGGCCATTGAACACTTCCCCGACAATAAAGAATTTGTAATGGAAAAATTAATGATGAAAAAGTCAGACAGGACAAAAACAAAGACTGAAAGACAGGAGAAAAACCAAGAGCTGTATAGTAAAGCGGTTTCCCATATTTGATTGTGGAATCAAAGACACAATATTTACCCATGCTCGAATTGATGACGATTCACCAATCATATCCTCCCGACCTCTGTATTTAACGAGCTCAAACTCGGACCTATGAGGAAGATACGAGAGATCATTCAATTGATTGATCGATCGATAAAGCGGCCGATAGGGACCATTTCTGTCATCATTACATTCCAAGGTGCTCCGCTCAAAGTAGACTTCACACGATCATTGATATTGAGCATCAAGGAGAATTCACCCATTCTCTAATTATTTTCAGAAAGCCATTCTTAGCATTGGCTAAGGCGATTATTGAGTATGAGGCTCGGGAAATCAACTTTACAACATTGAGAGCACTTCGATCACACCCAATCTTTGAGGAACCATGATTTTCTAAGGCAACCCATGAAGCCCTCGACAGCCGCAACCATCAAGCGGTAGATTAGTCCTACCCCGTTGCTACACCTGAGATAGCAGTTGTTGATGAGACTATTGGTTTAGAGACTCTCCCTCCTGTTCCATTCACAGTTGCTCTCACCATGGAAAATCAAATATATGACTCATATGATCCTGAGACTTATGCATGGGCGCACCCTGACTCAACCTATTATGACTACCTTGATCAAATCAACTCGACACGTAAATGCACCAACATCAAATCAATTGAGAACGAACATGCAGAGACTCTCCCCACTATTTCAATTCCTACGGATCTCACTTTATATGATCCTGAGACATGCATGGGCTCATCCTGAGTCAACCTACGCTAACTACCTTGACCAAATCATTCCAACGCAGGAGTGCACCAACATTAAGAAGACTAAGAACAAACATGCAGGACAAACACCAACCAAGGAGAAAAATTTCAATGGTTATTCATCTGGAGACTCAAGAGGACCAGCAACTTTACGAAATAAAATGACCACTCCATCAAAAAAGAAAGTCACCTTTGACCTTCCGGAAAAGGAATCATGTGATGATCCCTCATCAGGTTCGGAAAAGGTAATCTACATGAGTGAAGTCTGTTCAGCAGTCCTAAAACCATATCTTTGCAAGGATCCAAACTTCGATTCCCGTTGGACGACTCCCGTTCCTCACTATTATTCATCCAAAGCCGATGCTCCTACTCTCATCAAACACTGGAATTATTTCTTGTGAGCTGACTAAGACTGGTGCTTCAGAGTATTCATCCGAGAATAAATCGCTTGATCCCAAGAAGGAACGGATTCTGAGAAAACAACTGAAGAAAAAAAAGACAAGAATATCTGGAGTGTGTCCACTTTCAAATACTATTCCTCTGAGGATAACTCTAATGATGGTTACCTTTCATATGACTCATACGCCTCATGTAATATTCAACATGATTTCTCCGAGAATAACACTGATAATAGTTGGGAATCATATGCTTCATCTCCTTCTCATCATTACGATCTCCCACCACAGGCTCACAAAAAGATTGGCCGAAAACCACCTTCATCAAAGGCTACCCACTCTCCCTCCTGACCACATCGGTCTCCTTGTACATCTTCTTCCTCTACTTAGGCCAAGGCCTAAGTATAGGGGGACCGATGCCATATGTACATACAATTCTCCCCATCTCACGATCGCCTCATTTCCACCCGTCTTCAGTACTTAGGCTGGCCAGAGCCTAAGTATAGGGGGAACCAATGCCCATTTGTATATACTCTCTTCACTCACATATCCCGACCATCTCATTTTCACTCTTCTTCTATACTTAGATTGTTCACAGCCTAAGTATAGGGGGGCAGACCGATCTATCTTTTTCTTTTTCTTTCACTCTCTTACGCTTAGCCCGAGCTATGTCTTCTTTACGCTTCTTGTGCTCTGAGGACACAGCACTCGCTAAGTATAGGGGGGTATGTATATATACTGTGTATATATTTTACCTATATCTCGTACTTTCGCGCAAGTCTATATGTATTTATGGGGTCGGTAATTAACTTGAAAAAAAAGTTTTGTTACTAACACTGACTGTGCCCAACCCAATTTTTTTTAAAAAAAATGGTTTCTTATTCATTTTTGCATAAAAAATCTCAAAAAAACTTAAAAAATACCTTGCACAAAAAAATCACAAAAAAATGTGTCTGCATTTCACCCACCTGCACTTTATCCAGCATACATTTGCATCTATGAAAAGTCTTTGGGTTTTAAACCGAGTTATGAGCACAAACCAAGAATGATCTGGACTTGACCTTAATCCACCTAATTTTCAGAGGAAGTTCACCGAGAAAAAGGATTTTAGAAACTTCAGGTCTTTGACTTAATTCTTAACAATGTCTAGCATTTGACTATTAGTGTCTAACATGGTCTCTTCATTCTAGGTACAACTTTGGAATAAGGAATTAATTTGTACTCTCGCACAGTGTACTTAGCTCAACTAAGACGGGATGTTGGAAGACTATATGAGTTTCTTTTCTGGTAGCGTGGAAATCTAAAGATCGGAGTACGGGTTGAAATAAAACTTTGGAAAAGGGATGGATGGCTGGGCATAATTTTTCTAAGACTCCAAAACATGTACGGAAAAAAGATTTTATATCCGTAGGGCACAACAAATCCAAGCAGAACTACAAAAAATTCAAATACAAAGAAGCCACTACCAAATAAATATCTGACCAAAAAGGTCCAAGCTTCAAGAAAACCTGCAGATCTTCGTGAAGACTCGGCTACACTGGCCAGCTTCACAAGGAGAGGTGACTACGCTGGCCACCCTCCATTTCTTTTCTCCTTCTTCTAACTTCTCCCCCACTTTGATTGTGAACACAGCGCGACAGACCTTAGAAGGAAATACCTATTATATCATCATTTACATTGACGCATCTTTTCATTATTCTCGTATATGTTGCATTTGGGAATATATTCTAGGGTATTTTCTTCTCATATCCATTTTTCCGTTGTTCTGAACACTTATTAATGAAATGTTTACTGCTTTTTGAATTTTCTATCTAACGAAATTCATTCTAATTCTTCAAATAAAACATGAAATAATTGACTAACAGTCTGACACTTTACATTGTACTTCTAATAAATTTAATATGCAAATACATTTTCCCCCTATATTTTGTGCCAACATGTTTTATCCTGGAGTTACACACATGTGTATGATTTTGGATGTATGATTTGTATACCTATGATTATTCTTTAGCTTTTGTTATCCATAAGATCTATATACATTAACAGTTTTCTTATAAATTTCATATGTTCACGGTTGAATCAAATATGTATACGTACATATATATGCATTAAATTCAAAATAAACACTAAAAAATATTCAATTTATAATATCATGCTTACATATATCATTGATTATATTATCTTATTTGAAATTTTTGATCTTGGATTTTGGTAGATCAACTTTTTTATATAATTACATTTTTATTATTTATTTTATAATATTTTAAATTAAATTATTATAAACCACATATGCATCCGTGTACTCCTCTGCATATCCGCTTACTCGCTTTAGACCGCATGACCAAACGAATACCGCATACCGCATTTCTGAACCTTGCATCTTATTCCATCGTGATCATGCATAATGTTATATATGTCCTTGTAATTTTTGTTTAAGTTTAATCATGTGATATGTAGATGGATAATCATACTTGACATACATATAATATTGTTTTGCCAATATTTTGTGCCCATATTAATACCCTTAAATGCAAGTACAAAATAAGATTTGTTTATGAGATAATAATCATAGATTTTCTTGTTATTTGCATAAGAGAGCAGGATTTGAGATGTTGGCACATGAACCATAGACATATAGAGAGAATGACAGTGGAAGAAATGAAAATGTTATGGTGGATGTGTGGTTATTTACGAAAAGATCATATCCAAAATGATGTCATCAGAAAGAAAGTTAGCACAGTTCCTATTGAGGATAAGATGAGAGAGAACCTCTTAAAGTGGATAGGCCATTTGCAAAGGAGGTATGTTGATGCACCATTTAGAAGATGCACGAAAGGCCCAAGAAGTATGGAAGGAGACTATCCGAAGGTGGAGTATATGTATTGTTCATCATTTATGTTGTAGATGGGTAAATGGATCATTCCAAGATCCATTTACCACATCCAGTTGCTTCGTCCCACATCTACCAATTGTGGGATGTGGAGACTCGGTGAGGGCTATATAAGAAGCACTGTATCTTTTGTATTCAGTAAGAAAATCAATAGATACATATGGCCCTTTGAGGCCTTCTCACGTGGTTTCATCTCGCTCCTTAAGGAGTAGGGTTCTACGTAAAATTATGCATTCTTCATTGTTCTTTATCATTTATTTTTGATATGCTTCCGGTCCGCACTCAAGTTTTCTAACATGGTAGCGGAACGGGATCGATTCCCGAGGATGTATTTTATATTTTTGTTCAAGATTCGATTTTTGATTTTATGTTCTTGAAGATTTATTTGTTGAAGATTATTATCATATATTGTTCAAAGTTCGAGAAAAAATTAGGGTTCTTAGAACCCTAATTCTGGATCATCTTCGAGCGCTATTCTGGATTATTATCATACCTCTAGCAGTATGTGTTCCAAGCTGCCACTATATAAAAAAAAGAGGGGGTTTCGTTCCAAAGGGATTTCAAAAGCCCAGGTAGCATTCCTCTGATCGTTCTCGAATCCTTCTTGGCGACGGCACCCACCAGTTCCAAGTCGCCCTTCTCAAGGTCCAAGCGGCGAGCCCTAAGGCTCCAGTCAATAGTTGAAACTCCCCTTCGTCGCCATCTTATCGGGCATCAAGCTCAAAGTTGTATATCTTTAGAATCGATTCCTGCAGCGATGCCATATCGCGCAGGCAGCATAGAAGGAGTGCAGGAGACGTGACTCCTCCCCACACAGATCAAAGAGCGGTGAGCCCCATCTCTAGAGCGGTGAACCCCATCGTCATGTGCCTCCATCTTCAACCAATCGCACCTCCAAGAAGAGGCGATCTTCACGCATATTCCAGTCGGATCAGCCCTCGCGCAGGCAGCACGAGCTCTCGATCGCTCCCAAGCGACGACGATGTCGCTCGATCAATAGTGGCAACAAATTCCCCATTAGGTGCGACAGGTTTCAAGTGAAAGGGGTTCCAACGGGGAACCCTAAATCTGGGCTGCGATTGAAAAAAAAGGGGGCAGCGGTCTATTGCGTCCAATTGGATCGCGACTTCTTTTAAAAATAGATAAAAAGAAGCCTCGTTGCAGCGATAAAAAAAGAAAGTTGCATATTTTTGGGCTCCCTATTTGGGCTGACAGTCCTTGTTCAAAAAAATGATTCTTTTGCGAAAAGAATGTTGGAAAAAATTAAAACGACTAAAAAAATGAAATGAGATGGCTATTAAGAGAGAGAGAGGGAGAAATAGCCAAATAATGATTTAAAAAATTGAGAAGAAAAGTCAAGAAATTGTGACGGTTTATGTGGTGTTTTGTTTTTCCCTCACTTTCTTGTCTTCTCACAACTTGGTCGATGTCATTGTTTTTCGAAATGTATAAGAGAGTTCTACAACATCATACAACATCATAACTCTGATGATTCAGATTCCAGTTCAAAGTCAGAGTTCATATTCTATAGTCCAAATGCCCGTTTAGATTTCAGACTCTACGGTTTTTCAGACTCGACGATCAGATTCCGAGTCTTCAAGTTGATTTGCGCATGTATGTGATCTTCAGTTTTGTGGTCTCGTCTTTATTTTGGTCGGAGTTTTCATGTGATCCATAGGGACTCCATAGTAGAGACTCCATTCCCTATACAATGTGGGATAGGGTTTTCATGTGGGATAGGGTTTTCATGTGGTATCATAGGGACTCAAGAGTAGACATGTCATTCTTTAAGTCAATTGAGAGACCTAGTTCTCTGATGATGAGACTTTTAAGAGTCTATTCTCCAGCGATCGTGGACTCCGACGAAGATGTCTCCACGGCTTTTTCAGTTTGGTCCTTTCAGAGATGGAGCAGTTGTCCACATGATGTAGCGAGCCAGAATACTCCGACGAGGAGACTCATTTCTACTTGTACTAACTTTGACATGCACAGTACATAGCACATGCTCTCTGACGAGGAGATTCAATACGACTCACACTCCAGCATGTTTGCTCCTCCTCACATGTATGGGATCAGAAGCAATGTCCTCAACGGTAGTCAACAGTTGTGTTTCCGTTGAGTTCATATTGTCGGTAGTGTCTTGTAGCGTGAATTTGAGATTTTTTTTCTCATTGTCCAAGCTGAGCAATGCATGCTCCAGCTTGAGGGGGAGTGTTGGAGTATATGTGTTATGTGTCACTTATGTTGTAGATGGTTAAATGCATTTGTTAGATAATATTCTGTGGCTATTTGTTAAGAGAATATTCTATAGAATATTCTCCTTTGAGCGCTCTAGGTTTGTCCTATATATAAGGAGCCTCACACCCCCTGTACTCATTGAGAAATTCCAATAGAATATCCGCCCTTTTGAGGGCTTCTCCCGTGGTTTCATCCAGCTCCTTAGGGAGTAGGGTTCCACGTTAAATCTCTTGTGTTCATGTTTATGTTTCTTGATTTATCGATTTTGCTTCCGCTTCTCTGATTTTTACATGGTATCAGAGCGGGTCGATTCTCGAGGATTTTCATGTCTTATTTGTTGAGTCTCCATGTGTTGTTCTTGGAGATTGTTAAAGTCGCACATGAAGATCTCCAAGGCGGTAAAGACTCCTTCGCGCAAAAAGATCTCCAGGGAGCAATCGCCAGGAGATGCTCCTGCAACATCTTCTCCATGCAGTGGTGGAACCATGCCCGCGAAGCTCTCCAAGCGGCAACACCTTGCTCCATCACGCCGCTTCCCCAAATCTAATCTTCGCGAGCGCGGAAGAGGTGCTCAGGCGGCACCCTACTGCGAGCCTCCCAATCATATCGCTAAGCCCCACAAAGTAGAGGCATTCCTTGTCGAATCCAATAGCATCTAGCGGTACCCGATTGCAGAGTTCTTACTCCAGGCGATGCCTCCAGACGAGGAGCCTCCGGTCATCCCTTCCTCGAGCAATGCTCACCTACGGCAAGCCCAGGGCCCGATCTCGCGCTCCTCTTCATTCTTTGGCGACGCTTGCCAAAGGCGCATCCTCCGCACAGCCGCACTTCGACCTCCAGGACTGCCATGGCGCACAGCAAACAGCGGGCGGCGGCCCTCCTTCGACTTCGGAGCGATCAAGCAGGCACCCATCGGGGCGGCGCACGTCAAGCAGGACCCTCATCGAGGGGTTTCATTTTTGAGGAAAGGGTTTCCTATCGGAGAACCCTAAATAGGGGTGAAGGACCCTCTTTGGAAGTATTTTAAAAAAAAGAGAGGTTTTGTTATTAGAGGCCCAACGAAAGAAAAAAAAGAAAGGGGTTGCTTTGTTTTTTTAGGAAAGTGTGTGATTTTAAAAAAAAAGGCACGTACAAAAGAAAGGAAAAAAATCGTACATAAATTTTAAAAAAATAAAAAAAATGCATGTTATTCATTTGTTTCTCCAAAATTGATGCTATACGCTCTTATTCTATAAGTATGGGAGAAAGGGGGAGTCAGAGATGTATTATTCACAATTGTCCATCTACGACTGATAGACCATCACTCCAGCTTTCTACAGATCATCCGTCTTCATCGAGCATCAACTTTTTCGTCAAGGCGTATACTTCTTCTTTTACGACCCGATCAGTTCCCCGCATTGGACTTCTTCTGCAGCGATTCCTCTCCTGGCATGACAGAGATATGTTCTGGTGACCTAATATCACAGCGGTTCTACAGGCATGACACGTTCCGATGACCAGAAAGTCGCAGACCCGTCCTCGTGCGAGGTCGTCTAGCAGCAGCGGACATGAGTTCTTGTGATGTATCATGTGAAGATGTGGTATATACTTTCTTTTTGTTGCAAGCTGTAGCTTTCTCAGCTCCAGCTTGTGGGGGAGGGTTAAAGAATATTCTGTGGTTATTTGTTAAGAGAATATTCTATAGAGAATATTCTATAGAATATTCTCCTTTGAGCACTCTAGGTTTGTGTGAACCCCCGAGGATCCGGGTACCCGTTTACGACACAATTCACAATATTCCATTTATTGACATCGCATTAAAAGCATAAATTTATGGGGAAATTTTTTTCGTGCGGATAATTTTCCACATGACATTCACAATCATAACCACAAGATAATAGAGACAATTGGCACCAGAATCTCATTTCATTAATTTCCATATGATTTTACAACATGTACAGTGTCTGACAGTACATACAACATCCCAAAAATTTGACTGAAGAGAAAAGAAGCATATTACATTATCTAGTTTTTATCCAAGTTAAATCACGAAAACTAATCCACGAACTTCAATGTGAATGAATGCTGGAAAAAGGAAGGAACTGTTAAATTTTCCATTAACTCCTTGCTGATTATTTCAGGAAGACAGTTGTCTTCAGAATTCCAGATCTACCCGAGTTCACTTTTGAGGGAACTATACACGACTCCACCATGGAGTACATTTCAGTGTTGCGAGCTCAGCGACTTGTTGATCAGGGTTGTGATTCATACCTTGCATTTGTTTGGGAGGTATCTGATTAGGAGCCGATGATACAAGACATCCGAGTAGTGTCAGAATACCCAGATGTGTTTCCTGATGAGCTACTAGGATTACCTCCTGAGAGAGAGATCGAGTTCGAGATCACATTGTTACCCGATACGCAGCCGATCTCGATGGCTCCTTACCGTATGGCACCAACCGAGTTGCGGGAGTTGAAGGTGCAGTTGCAGGAGTTACTTGACTTGGGATTTGTGCGACCGAGCACTTCACCTTGGGGTGCTCCGGTTCTATTTGTCAAGAAAAAGGATGGATCCATGAGACTGTATATTGATTACAGGCAGCTGAACAAGAGGACGGTGAAGAACCGTTATCCTTTGCCGCACATCGATGATTTATTCGATCAGCTCCAGGGATCTTCAGTATTCTCGAAGATCGATCTTCGCTCAGGCTACCATCAGCTGAGGATTCGAGAGTCTGATATTCCGAAGACAGCCTTCATGACTCGCTATGGACACTACGAGTTTATGGTGATGCGTTTGGGCTCACCAATGCACCTGCAGCATTTATGGATACGATGAACAGGATTTTCCGTCCATACTTGGACAAATAAAATTTGTGGTAGTGTTCATAGATGATGTGCTCATTTATTCACGAAATGAATGGGATCATGTGAATAATCTATGGATTGTTTTGGATACATTGCGGAAGCACAAGCTATAAGACAAGTTGAGCAAGGTAAGGTTGACAAGGAGGAGTAATATCAGAAGTTTTTGTATTTCCATATCTTTTATGTTTTTTTGAGACATGATATTGCATTTCATACATTTGCAAATTTTGTAATGGTGAAGTGGTTATATTAATATTATTGATCTTCAATAAGTATCCTTTCGTTTTCTTGTGAACCCCTTTGGATCCGGTACCCGTTTACGCTTCTTTCGCGACATTTCGTTCACATAAAATCGCCTAAATTACAAAAAAACAGGGAAATTTTTCGTGCGGATAAAATTTCCCCATAAATTTATGCTTTTAATGCGATGTCAATAAATGGAATATTGTGAATTGTATCGTAAACGGGTACCCGGATCCTCGGGGGTTCACAGTTTGTCCTATATAAGGAGCCTGACACTCCCTGTACTCATTGAGAAATTCCAATAGAATATCCGCCCCTTTGAGGGCTTCTCCTGTGGTTTCATCCAGCTCCTTAGGGAGTAGGGTTCCACGTTAAATCTCTAGTGTTCATGTTTATATTTCTTGATTTATCGATTCCGCTTCCGCTTCTCCGATTTTAACAGGATCACTCTAGGATCCATTTACCACATCCAGATGTTTAGTCCTACATCTACCAGTTGTGGGATGTGGAGATTCAGTAAGGGTTATATAAGAAGCTCCACATCCTCTGCATTTAGTGAGAAAGTCAATAGACACATATGGCCCTTTAAGGCCTTCTCCATGGTTTCATCCCGCTCCTTAGAGAGTAGAGTTCCACATAAAATCAAGCATTCTTCATTATTCTTTATCTTTTATTTCCGATATGCTTAACAGAAGGGATACTAATTATGTCTATAAATCTAAGAATGGCCCAAAATAGATATGAGTAGACACAAAGAATCTATGTAGCCAACCATATTTATATCAGAGAAAAAATAACATGATCAAGACCTCCATGCTATTGTTTAATCAAAAGAGAATTGTCACTATCTCTAAATGAGTCCAAACAGTTACCTTCAATCTTCTAAGTAACAAGGAATCACACATTCTTCGAGGTGTTTGTAGAGCTAGAGTCATCAACAAGATTCTTCTTTAAAAAAACCATGCATCTCTTTGATCTGTTGAGGTGAGACTTTTTTAATTTCACCAGTGACGAAATTGGATGGTTCAATAGCAGCAACATCAACCTTCTTCCCTTTGAAGTTGAAGCAAGAGTGGCTCCTCCGATTAATATTTAAGTAGGCATGTTTCCTCTCAGGATGAAGAGCTCAACACCTATCAACAATGTAACCTGGTCTCTTGAAATGAGTCCACTTCCGTTCCAGTTTCACAACACCACAGGTGCAACCAGCAAAGGCTGAATTGCAAACTAGGTTTTTCGTTCATAATCAATAGGTATTGCTCCTCAGCAAGAACATGATTGTAAACATGTTCAACGGAATCAAAATTGTCAAAAAAATAAGATGACTTTAAATGTTCTCAAAATTATGATCCAGACCACCAATGAAATTTATGTATTCCGACCCTCTCCATCCACATTTCCAAAAAAAAAATAGTATCCTGAGGGCATATCCATATTTCTTCAGTATTGAAATCAAGGTCTACCGTTTGGACAATAACATGGTATAATAAGAATAGACATGCAAATTATTAATTTGCTAACTCAATTAATAAATCTTCACATCTTGACGTTTCTGATGACAAATAGACTGAAGAGTATGTTGCATGAGAGGTCTTTCATTTGAGAATCAAAATTTGAATATATGTAGACATAAAGTTCACAATCCAAGTTTTAACCAAACTATCCTCTACAAACCAAGACTCCCAAGTATCATCCCAAGGTGTTTCTTCTTCCCAGTAATATATCCAATTTTAACAGACAAAAAATGTCATCTTCAGGGCAGCACAGTAATTCATGTAACTATCTTGTGTAAGTTACATAGGGATAATTTTCACGGGAAATCCTCAGGTTTGGCATACATATTCGTCTTTCCTTTGACGGCCATAACAGAAAACATACTTCACGCCAAATAGAAAGCAATCACGACCATGAGAAGGACATTAACAACATTCACCCACAATCCAATAATCCATCTCACACAGAAAAACAGATCTAAAAATAGTGCTTGAGATCCAAGTTGGAAGGGCGTTTAATAACACCAAGCCTTGAGCAGACCCCCACTAGAGCAAACCCGAAGTCCAAACACAAGCAAAAATTCACTTGATGGAGCCCCCATTGCTGGAGCAAGCAAAAGTAAAGAAAGGTCTGAATTCAAACAAAAAAAACTCATCTCTGAAGCAAGCCCCAAGTCTGATGGAACCACACAGATAAAGCAATCCAAGTCTCTCCGAGGAAGGGGGTTGGGCTTGAAGGCAAGCAAAGGAGAAAATCCGTGAGGCAACGCTGCTTGAAGCAAGCGGTGCTAGAGGCGCTAAAGACAAGTAATGCTCAAGGTAGCACTTGAGGTCTTGTCAGTGCGAGGGGCGCAGGTCGGGAGGCGTTGACGCCTGGAGTTGGGAGGCACCGGCTGAGGTGAGCAGAGAAGGTGCGGGCGCAAATGCATGGGCTTCCCATTCATGTAAAAAAGAACAATAATTTGATACTTTGAAACCATGAAAATAGTTGTTTAACATGGAAAACCCTCATAAATTGAGAGAAAAATCACGAGCAAGGAAAGAATCCCCAAAGCCCTAGTCTTCAATCTAAGAATTAGGTTTCTACTCACTGTTGTTCTTGGAAAAGGAGGGGTGAGACGCATATCAAAGGAGTAGCGTAAATGGGTCCTCACCCAGGATCCATTTACCTATTTACAAGGAACTCAACAACAACTACTTGCTAGACCAAAGCAAACAAAACAATGTCAAAAGAGCAACTTATGTTTGCCTAGATTTTTTGTTGACCTGACATGTGTCAACCTGACCAAAGCAAACAAAACAATGTCAACCTGACATGTGTATCGTTATCATCATTTCAGTTGGTGCATCCTAAGGTCCAGAAAATTCAGCTCAAGGGGTAGGTGAAGACATTTGGTCCAAATCAATCAAAGCATCAAGTGTTGGCGTGCAAGAAGAAACAAATGAAACGATGATATATGAGAGGATTGTGGCAGTTAGTGCTGGTTGTCAAGCAAAAGAAGAGTGTAAATGAGTGGAATGTCAAAGATGTGCTTGTGGTAAGGACTGATTAGTTGCATTCAGTATATTTGTGATCAAGTGGAACAATGTAAAGAGAATAAACCCTAAACCCTGGAAACTATGGAGAAAAGGAGGGTGACACGGATGCGATCTTGGTTTCCTCCATCCCAGGTCACTTTTTACGGATTATTTTGGTTTTAAAGAGCATAGCAATGGGTTAGATCTTCTTCTCTGTTGTTTCTATTTTGGAGAACGATTAGACTGGATTTATCGTGGATTTCTTCAAGTTCTATCGTATTCTTGGTGCAGGGGACACCTTTGCTTCTCTGGGCTGTATTCAGTAGGCGTATCATGCAGGAAAGCATTGATTCACCTACAGCAACTGATAAGAAGTAAGGTTTTGTTGGTGATCTGCTCTTTCTATGGTTGGAGAGAAGATTTTGACAGAACAGAGGAAAGGGGCTGTTTGATCCAAAATTGGAAAAAGCTTGGAGCTGTGGTCTGGGTTTCCAGCGTTTTTTTTATCAGTGGTTATTTCTCCCTTTATTCAGCAGTTGCCTGCCTAACGTGCACTATTTTTGGGGATTTTGCATAAAAAAACAGTACCTACTCGAATTTGAAGCTGACACGTGGACTGGACTTCCAAGTGGATAATGACTGAGGGGATGCAGAGCCATGTTTCAAAACTTGGACAGATTCAAAATGGAGAGGGGGCTTTATTGGAAAAGCCATCGATTGTGAATGAGGGCACTGCTGATGCTTGTTTCAATGTGGAGGATTTTCCTCCTATATTATCTGGGGAAGAATCGGAGTTGAAGAAGAAACTTGATGGATTTCAAGTAATTCCCAAACAGCCTCTGCTACAGGAAATTCCCATTTTCAACCCATATTTAAGGTACCCCTTCCGATTAGAGAGGCTCAGCTTGTGGATGGAGATTATGTGATTGAAATTACAGAAGCTGAAGTTAATGTATTACAATAGCCATTTTCTAAATCACTGATTGTGTGTTTTGTTAAATCAAGAGCAGATGTTTTGGGATTTCAGAACTTTTTGAATGGTAGGTTTACACACATTGGTGAAATCTCCTTAGGGGCTATTGATATGAGATACATCCTGATTTGATTTTAAGAGGGGAAAGATTTTATCATGACCCTAGTTAATGTGGGAAAAGGCTTTGTTGTTCTTGTTGTATATGCTTTGGGTGACTTGAAGTATAATAGTGAATGGGTTTCCTTAATAACATGGTCCCCATACATCATGGATTGGTCTTATGGAGTGCCCATTATCCAATAAGTGAATGGATTTCCTTAATAAGATCGCCCAAAGCATATACAACAAGACTTATGGAGTACCCATTATCCTATACGGGCACCATACTTCATAAATTGGTCTTATGGAGTACCCATTATCCAATAAGTGAATGGGTTTCCTTAATAAGATCGCCCAAAGCATAGACAACAAGACTTACGGAGTACCGATTATCCAATATGGGTTGGTCTTCCAGCACTAAATATTCATCTTCAACATCATGGGATCACAAAGATCAGGTCCTGCAGTCAACACAACTGCAAGGTTCCTTGAAGAGGCGAATCAGAAGGATGAGTGGCAACAAAAAAGAGACAGCAAATGCAAGATTTAGAGAAAGGGGAAGGAGTTTTGATTGGGGGAGTTGATCCTCCAGAAAATTTTGGCTGAAGAGATGGAGCTTTTTTTTGAAAGAGAAAGACAGGTTCTCAAGTTGGGACCCACCACAATGTGTATGTGTGTGTATAATATTATAGTATGGGTATTACATCATATCACATTTTCCAGGATAGATAGAGAGACCTAAAATGTCCCATTACCTTATCGGTATGAAACGCCTCCCCCTCCCAAAAAAATGACTTCTTTCCTTACACACCAAATCGACCACACAACTGCAAAGGGGTATGAAGTGTCCCCATGTCCAAAGCCGCACACAGATCGAATGTCTCTTCAAAAGGCAGGAAAATCACTCTGTGCAAGCGTGATGTCGGCCTGATTCCAAACTTAAGCAGAGAATGGGCATGAGAAGAAAAAATGATCCACATCCTCCCTCATCAAACCACATCCAACGCAAGTAACATCCTCCAACCTCAGCAACTGTCCCCAGCGGGCCTTGGTAAGGATCCTCCCAAATCAGAAGATGTAACATTCGAGGCTGAATAATTCGATTCTGATCCAATAAAGGGTCAGCATGGCCAATTAATTTTCAATTAATATTGAATAAACCTAGAGTGATCTATTGATCGCGAATCAAAACTTGTTCGATCGCAATCGACCAAAAGTCGATTGTATCGTAAAGCATGCCATCGAAAAGCTGCGATGTAAAATTGGAAACTGCATAACAAACCGAGCACCCCAAGAAATCTGATTTGACGAAATAAACCAACAGAATCAATCGTTCGTCAATCGAAGATCATTTGATATTTCAAAATCATCAAATTTAGTTACAAACCAAAAACATATCTCGAGAATTTCGGGAATTCATACCCAATCCAAAGTATATGAATATTAGACTCATATTGATCGTCGTTCAGAGACAGTCAAAACGAGACATTATATACTAAATCGGAGACTCGTGGTGCAAGTACGGAGAACTTTGAGATTTTGTAAGAAGTATACAATGGAAATAAAATATTATAACATTATGATGACATTAGCAAGCCGACATAAGCAAGATGACATCAGCTTGCTGATGTCATTCCAAGTGGGACAAATGTTTTATCTCTTTCTCCAACGTAGGAGCTCCCTCTTTCTTTCCTGTACCCCCCCCCAAATCCTATAGCCGAAGACGCCTTTCCCATTTTTCCTTCTCTTTTTCCCATATTTCCCAACCTCTTCTCATTCAACTACATAAATCAGAACAACTCCATGTTATGTTGTAGGTGTTGATCCCATGGAAGGAAATATCGTGATACATCGCCGATATATCGATATCGATATGAGACCGATATGACGATATTTCCTCCTTTTTAGGCATTTCCTTCACAAAAGAGCGTCGATATGAAAAAAACATCAAATTCCCCGTCTCTTTGCTATTCATCAAAAATCAACATTTGAGCCTCAATTTATATTTTGTTTCCTTTAAAGTTGTTGCCCAGCTTTATGGACGAGTCGACAAGTCACATTCAGGATGAGTTACCTTGGTGTATGTTATTTGTTGATGATATTGTGTTGATCGACGAGACTAGAGATCGAGTAAATGAGAAGCTTGAGGTCTGGAGACATGAGTTGGAGACTAAAGGATTTCGTACAAGTAGGGCTAATAAGGAATATATGGAGTGCACATTTGATAGACGCAATGGTTAAGGAATCGAGATGAAGATTGGTGACGATAACATTCGGAAGAGAGATTCTTTTAGATATCTAGGATCTATTTTGCAACATGATGAGGAAATTGATGGAGATGTTATTAAAAGAATAAATGCATGCTGGTTAAAGTGGAGAGGAGTCTCTATTGTTCTCTGTGATAAGAAAAATCCTTTAAAAATTAAAGAAAAAATTTACAAATCAGCCGTGAGACCGGCTATGCTCCATGGATCTGAGTGTTGGCCTGTGAACCATAGACATATGCAGAGAATGATTGTAGCAGAAATGAAAATGCTAAGGTGAATGTGTGGACACGCACGTAAAGATCGAATTCGGAATGATGCAATCAGAAAGAAAGTTGATGTAGCTCCGATCGAGGATAAGATACGAGAAAAGCGCTTAAGATGGTTTGGTCTATTGTAAAGAAGATTAGTTGATGCACCAGTTAGGAGATGCGAGTGTTGGGATGTTGAGTCGGCTAAGAGAGGGCGAGGACAGCCCAAGAAGTGTTTGAAAGAGACTATAAGAAGGGATTTTAGTTTTGTGGATATAAGCCCGGGATTGATCCAAGATAGATTTGAATGGAGGTGAAGAATCCATGTAACCGACCCTAATTAAATGTGGGAAAAGGCTTTGTTGTTGTTGTTGTTGTTGGAAGCTGTTTTCCAGCAGTTGCTTTAGCCACTGTTACATGTCAATTTGATCTCTAAACTTGGGGGTCCCCAAGGTACAATCCAAATTTTTCCTTCCTCTTTGTTGTCATGCATGTGTTTCTCAAAACGGATTCTTCCTTTGTTGGGATTTTGGGATTTTATATCACGAAATAAGCTCAAAAAAAATTAAGTTAGAGATGCTGAAATTACGAAACTCTGCTTCTGTGTAATAAATTGAGAATTTTCTATGATGTCAAAATTCTGCACTAATTATTCTGCAACTACACATTTCCATATCATGACTCTCTCATCTACATATGATTTAGTAAAGAAAAGGGATTACATTTCTTCAATAAACGAAAGATCACCAAGCTTCTATTAAAACACTTCTCTCTGCCTTCTGTTTGTTTTTCCACAACTGCAGTAGGATTAATGTCATTCTATACTTGAAATGGCTTCGAATCTTTGCAATTGTGTAGGTGGGATATCCTTTTATAATTGAAATGGCTTTGAATCTTTACAATTGTGTAGGTGGGAAGTTCTTTATAATTGAAATGGCTTTGAATCTTTACAATTGTGTAGGAGGGAAGTTCTTTATAATTGAAATGGCTTTAAATCTTTGCAATCATAGTAGGTGGGATGGCTTTGAATTTTGGAAACTTGCTTTCCTACGAAATTACACCAGTAAAGTCCTAACTGTTGCATAGACCTTACTATTGCCCTCGTTGTCAACAGAAGCATGTTCGTTCATTTTCTAACAAAAGCAATAATGTCTAACAAATATGCACATTATCTTCACTGTCCTTATTTTGTTAGAAAAATATTTAAGTTTCCATCTACTATTCTTCTATTAAATTTTGGTATGAAAGAAACTATCTGTTCTTAAATTTAACTTAAATTTTAAAATCCACGAATGATTTTGAAATACAAAATATTAAAATATTAATATCATTCTCTTAGGAAGCCATCCAATAATTTTTTAGAACATTATACCAAATAATCCCCATCAATTAATTCATTATAAATCATTAATATGATAAAAGAGCTAGACTTGTTTAGTCAACCATAAAAAAATATCAATAAGGTCGTTTGACCAAAAGTTTTAGATCTGTGCGATTAACCACATAAAGAGTTGAAAAAGAGATGGGTAGACAAGCAAGTGAAAAAGATCGTGAATTAGTGATAACTAATAATTAATTGTGCCAGTCATGGTGACTTTTACACCTGATTGTGCGAGGATGCGATGACCCTCAATTAGGCAGGAGAGATAGGAAGTTCAGTTAGAGTAGTGGTCGATAAGTGCGCGGGTATAGAATCCCAGTCATGTTTATGGTTTTATACAAGCTCGCAATGTTTTTACGCCTTCTTGGGATCCCAACTTTTGACCAGTTTCGCTGATGATATGTTTTAGGGTACCTAGGTTGGGGTCCCTCAGTTTTAGCTTTTCTCATGAACTTGTTAGCCACTACCCGTCATGCCAATTTCTAGAGTGACTTTTTCGGAGAGTCTCTCTCATCCGTCTCTATGGCATAGTTTTGGAGTAGCCTATCTCTCTATTGGATCGCACTTCCACTTAAAGGGTGAGACGGAAGGGCCTCTTAGGAGGCTTCCTCACTGCATAAGTTTTGGTTATCATTCCGCCAATAGGCTTGGCGATGGCTACAGTTGAGTTTGTTACAGTGAGTGGGTTTTGATTAGAATTGAGATCAGTTCAATTGAATTGGCTACAAATGAGCTTACTGTCATAATCATCAATCATCATCAACCAACGACAATTAATCAGATCTTAAAACTACGACTACAAGTGATAAGTTAAGCTAGTGGATGTGTTAAAAACTTAGTTAGGATGCATTACACCCCATCGCATGTCTACGGAGGCACCCCAACCCTAAAGTATTCTTCACTGTGAGGTCGCCCTCATACCAAGACCACAAACTATCCACTAGACTTGAGAAGATTAGGCCTAATTAAGGATCAGATCTAGAATTCATCATCCTCAGCATCAAGATCCACCAACATGATCACTGAATGGTAAAAAGTTAATAACATACATGCAGGTCAGCAATTGAAATATGAAATGCATATATAGAAAATTATGGGGTATTTGGGTAATCAGGGGAATTAGAGTAACTTGAAAATCATTTCTTTTCACGTAAGTAGATTGTAAATTTTTATATATAAATGCCTTTCAACTTGCTTCCTTTTAAAAACACTAAATTACTTGTTTCATTTTTCATATGTTAGAATGTACGCAACAATTGTTGACATCCTTTGTTCCTTGCATACTTGGCAGGCAAAGCGCCAGCATTGCAGTAGATGGCAGATGAACCCGAGCTGTCGTGTTATACTCGACGGTACAATTGTTACAGTTTTTGGTACATATTATGTATAGTGTTTTCTCTCTCCTATGTTACTTTTTGGGATGCATGTATACACGGTAATATTTCTTTTTGTTACATGTAAACTATATGGAAATTTATGCAATGAAAAACTAGAGATATTTCTTGTTGGCTTTATGGTTGTTTCATTGATTGTGGATGTCATTTCTGAAATGCAAAAAAAATTCCCCTCAATTTCAACAGCATAATGCAATCCATTGCGAATACAATGTTGCGAATACCGTGTAAACGAGTAACCAGATCCGAGGACGTCACAGTTTGGTATCAGAACTATGGTACCCCGCTACATGCATTCGCATTATTACAATTCCGATCGCATTAAGTTCTCAGATAGGGACAGTCCCCCTGCTTGTCGTGAGTCCGAGAGGGAAATATGGCATTCATTCAATAGCCACAGATGTCACCAATAGCAGTTAATTCTCATATTGTATCCCAAGAGGAGAAAAGCATAGATGGAAATGTCAGGAAATGTCAAATACTATGAATAATGATATTGGTTCTTGTGCAGAACCATGACGTCCGGAGCTGTCCAAGAGATGGTTTATCGATTGGAGTGTATCATGACTGCAGTCACCGACCTCCAGTTGCAGCAAACTTCTATGAGAGGTCAACAAGTTCAGATATTATCTCAGCAGACAGAGATCGCTGACAGGCAGACTGACATGGAGATGAGGTTCGATGAGCTATCAGATTTCACTTCCCATCCATCTTAGGATGGAACACGACAGGACCGGTCTCAGTCGATTGAGGTACAACAGCCTCACGTTGACGATCTACATGAGGAGATGCCAGCCATGGAATTAAAAATCGCACCTCGAGGTGCTTGAGGCATACGCCTCGAGGCGAGGCGGCCGATTATGGTTTTGAGGCGTACGCCTCGACCTTTTGATGTGAGGCGGTCGCCTCGATAATCGAAAACGCCCTGAGGCGTATGCGCCTTGAGGTGATACGAGGCGACATCCGAGGCGGTTTTAATTATATGTGCCTCTGCCATCTCTAGAAGCCAAAAAACCCTAATCAACGTTCCCTGTTGCGATTCTTATCATCCTCCTCTGCATCTGCGCCACCGCATCGTCGGGCTCGAAAGCAACGCCAGTGTCTCCGCCTCCTCCTCTGCATCATGCGCCACCGTCGCCTCCTCCTCTGCATCGTGCGCCACCTATTGTGTTAGCTTTAGGTATGGGTTCTTATCATCTTTCGAGTTCTAACAAAAGGAAACAAATTAGCCATCTTTTATTTCGTGACATGTGATGCTTGCGTATCTTCTCTAGCAAAAGTTGATCATTTCTGCAACAACCAAGATTTATGTTTGGCCAATGGTTCACATGACGTAAAAGGATAATTTGTTTGGTATTTTCTGCTTAAATGGTTCAACTTCTTTTATTCATATAGAATGTTTGAAATCTGGTTACTTTCTCACACAATATTGCAAATTCCATGAAGTATATATGGATTTGGATCTGCATGTTTAATGATATTTGATTATGAATAAGTAATTATACTAGAATTTCAAACAAGATATGCATTCTCTAACTAAGTGTTTTTGTTATATATTATGTAATAGTTTTTTGACCGTAATGTTCAGTTCAAAAAGACCAATGCCTCTATTTATCTGGCATAAAGTGAACCATTGGTTCCTCCATCAAATTCTTAAGATGAATGGTTGTATATAATTCTCTGCACATATTAGAGTTGCACTTTCGAATGCAACTGTTTCATAGTCGGCCCTGTGAAATATATTTTTTTATACTTATCACAACCATCTTAGCAACAAATGCATACCCTCTAACTTGTGCAATAAATTTCAGAAATGCCAAAAGCAAAGAAGAGAGGCGTGAAAGATTCCGAAGGAGGTCGAAGCGACCCTGGGTGGAAATACTGTGTCCAACTCGAAATGGATGAGTCTACGAAGGGCAAGGGTTATGTTTATGTACAATGCAATTTCTGTGCTAAGAGGATAACCGGTAGAGTTGCAAGACTTAAGCATCACCTCGTCAAAACAGGGAAAAATGTTAAAGCATGCCCAAAAGTTCCAGCTGAAGTATCCAATGAAATGAAGTATTTGCTAGCAGTGCACGAAGAAAAAAATAGAAAAGCTGTGGAAGAGATGGAGGAGCTTTGCAGAGTGGGTGCTTTTGGAATGGAAGAACTTCGTGGAAGTAACGATCCTCAAACATGCACAGGAGGATCCAGCAGTGTGAAGCAAGTGAGGGGTCCTATGGACTTATTTGTTGGTGTGGTCAGCTCGGGAAGTCCCACTATTGGGCCTACAAATGTCCTCGAGAAGCAACATCAAATGACATTGAATGCATCATGGAAGAAAGAGGAGAGGGCTCGTGTTTGTCGTGATATTGAAGATTTTTCTTTGAAAATGGATTAGCATTCAATTGTGCAAATAGTCCATAAGTTCAAACAATGGTTCATTCTGCTGGTACATTTGGGAGGGGATTGAAACCTCCAACAGCACACGAGTTGAGAACATAGATATTGAAGGAAGAAGTGAATAACATCGACAATGTGATGAAAGCGGCAAAGGCTTCTTGGGCAGAGACAGGTTGTAGTATCATGTCTGATGGTTGGACGGATACAAAAGGTCGTTCACTTATCAATTTTTTAGTGAACAATCCGACTGGGACTTGGTTCTTGAAGTCCATTGATACATCAGACAGAACAAAGAGTGCAAAATTACTATTTTCTCTGCTCGATGATGTAGTTGAGGAGGTTGGTGAAGACAACGTCATACAAGTTATAACCGATAATGCCTCAAACTACAAAGCGGCTGGAAAACTGCTGATGGACAATAGACAACATTTATATTGGATCCCGTGTGCCGCCCACTGCATTGATTTGATGCTAGAAGACATTTCGAAATTGCCTTTGCATGCTTCCGTTTTCAAAAAAGCCAAAAGAGTCATCAACTACATCTATGCACATGGTTGAGTTTTGTTCATGATCAGGGCAAAGATTAGGGGAGATTTGGTCCGACCTGCCGTTACCCGTTTTGCTACAGCTTTCTTGACATTACAAAGATTGATCACTGTTAGGGACTCCCTCGAATCATTTTTTACTTCCTATGCATGGAAGAGGATCCTTTATTCATCTAAGCCCCAAGGGCAAAGTGCATCCAACACAATTTTGAGACGCAAATGTTTTTGGCCCGGTGTTGCCTTTGTGATTAGTACAACCAAACCTTTGGTCATGGTTTTAAGGATGGTAGATTTCGAAAAATATCCCCCAATGGGATTCATTTATGAAGCCATGGACAGAGCCAAGGAGGAAATTGTGCATGCGTTAGGAAATGAAGAAGAAAAGTACAAGCCATTTTGGGACATCGTGGATGCTAGGTGGGATCGCCAACTTCATACTCATTTGCATGTTGTTGCCTACTTTCTCAATCCCCAATATCACTACGAACCCTCATTTTCCACACACACAGATAAAAATTGGATTGTATGCTTGTATGGAGAGGTTGATAAGTGATCCATTAAAGAGGGAGAAAGTAGATCTACAGATAGATGCTTTCAGGAATGCACGAGGCTTGTTTGGATATTCCAATAATGTGAACACACGCAAGAAAAGGAGTCCAGGTATGTAGATCTCTGATCCTCTAGATCCATTATTCTTTGCTTTTCATGATTGACTTTAACCATATATTATGGATTTATGGATTTATCACCATCATCAGCTGACTGGTGGAGGGCTTTTGGAGAGGATACTCCTGAGCTAACCAAGTTTGCCATAAAAAATTTGAGTTTGACATGTAGTGCATCTGGTTGTGAACGCAATTGAAGTTCATTTAATTAGGTAGTATTTTGACTTGAGTAAATCATAAACATATTTTCTCATTGTATATGTTCTAAGCATGCCCATGTGTATTGACTATTGAGTAGGTACATACGAAGAGGAGAAATCGACTCACACAAGCAAAACTCAATGATTTGGTTTATGTGATGTTCAACTTGAAGTTGAAGCAGAGGGAGGTCAAGAAAAAGACTATAGAGGATCCCCTATGCTTGGAGGTAAATGCGATGTTAATCTTATTTCATTAGAACAAAAATATAATATACTAACAAATAACAACGGTATTGTATAATACAGGTAAAGTTGTGGTTGATATTGATGACGACGAGGTTCATACTGGAGATGATGTTAGTCATGGAGATGATGATGAAGAAAATTTAAACTACATTGATGATTCATTAGATGATCCATTGAGTAGTAGTGAATCCACTGAATCGGAGGATGATATTCTTGCTGCCGATGTTAGAGTTCATGGCAATGACTAGAAGATCTTTACGAGTCTACAAGGCAAGATTCAAGAACATGAATTGGCATTTGGCATTCTACTTTTTGAACTAGAAATAGGATTTAAATTTTAGAAATTGGAACAAATTGTGTTTTGTACTCTCTATTTTGTCTTGTGTTTAATTCTAACATTTGGTACGCTGCAAGTCTATGGGTCTAAGACAACGATGGATTGCATTAGAATTCCTTTACTTTTTTTATGTCTAAAACGTACAGGGAAACACTCGATGATGTCCGCCCCATGATTACTTATTCCAGAAAAGGGAAAAAAACAAAGCAAACACCGACCCCACATATCCACTACAACACCCAATCCTCTACCATGCGTTTGGCAAACACCCCCACGTTCTCCTTATAAAATCTTTGACCCAAGAACAGCAAGTCATTCCTGCAACGCCAAACCGCCCATAGAATAGCCATGGGATAGATCCGCTCCCTCCTCGGTCTGGTCATATTTGCGTGGATCGAGCTCCAGAAGGCCTGAAAGTTGTCATTGCGGAACCACGCTAAGCCAACCTCCTGCCAAATTTGAGAGACCATGGGGCAAGAGAAAAAGAGGTGCTCCGCCGATTCAATCGCATCATTGCAAATTAGGCACCTGTCAGAGATACCGCCAAGAAGAGTGACGCACTGATCTCGTGTCAACAACCTCTTCCTCTTGAGCAACCACAAGAAGAATCCGATTCTCTCAGGAAGCCTGAGAGCCCAAATAATGGCACAGTCCCTGTTTAGCAGCTTTGAAATGGCCGACGGCAGCCTGGAGATGGCCCCATAGGCCCTCCTAACCGAGAACGGCCCCTCCCGTCAACACCAGTGATCCCGTCCCCCACACGGAGGCCCCACCTCCCTCACGGCGTCAAGCAGGACCAAGAGGTCCTCAAATCTCTGGTCAGATGGATTAGCAGAGAAAGTTGGACACCATATTCCATCAGCCCAGCACTCCGCAACCGAGTAGCGTTTCACCTCCGCCAGCGCATACAAACGTGGGAAACGAGAGCAGAGCCCCCTCCCTCCCCCCCCCCCCCCGACCAATCATCCGTCCAAAAAGAGAAGGATCCCCCCCCAAGGACCGGCCTAAAAAAGGCAATGTTCTTTACGAAAATCTTCACGACGCCCCTCTAGAAAGGGGTCGGGGTGGCGAAATAGCCGGGCTGCGAAGGCGGCACCCCCCGCACATCATAGATCCTACGGACCACCTCGCAAACGAGATTTTTCCCTGGACCCCAAACCCTGCTAGCCCACTTAAGCAGCATCACTTCATTCAACTGTTCGAGCGACTTCACCCCCAGACCCCCATGGTTCTTTCTGTGCGTGATATCCTCCCACCCCACCAGGTGGACCCCTCTGCCCCTACCTGCATGGTTCCCCCATAAAAAGGCGTGCATCCACTTCTCCAGCCGGGCCCGAATCCCCTTAGGCATCTGGCAGTTGGAAAGAAAAAATATGGGGATGGAGGAGAGGACGACCTTCAGCAGGACCAATCTTCCACCCCTCGAAAGAACAGCGACCTTCCAACCAGCCAACCTCGCCTCCACCTTCTCCACCACCATCAGCCAGTCACGCATCATTGTTCTGCCTAGGGCCAATGGCGTTCCCAAGTAGTCAATCGGCAAGGTAGCGCGGTCCGAACCCAAGACCACCGCCAGTCTATCCGCCAACTGCTCCGCACGACCGAAAGGGACGAACACAGACTTGATGTCGTTCTTAAACAAAGCAGACAACTCAGCAAAGATCTCTAAAGCCAAGCCATTAGCCTCCTCCACACCCCCTTCGATGAGGAACAGGGTATCGTCAGCGTATTAAATGATCGGAACCCGCACCCCCTCCCTCAAGTAGCTGTAAGAGAAGCCACGACTGACAACATGAGACGCAATATCGGATAGAACATCAACCGCAAGGATGAAGAGCATGGGCGCAAGGGGGCACCCCTGATGTACACCCCTACGAGGTTGGATCAAACACCCCTCTGGCCGACCATTGACCATGATCGAAAATGAGGTCGTGGTGATACAGTGCCTCATCTAAGATATCCATTTGTATGGGAACCCCTTCCTTTTCAGCACCGACCACAGAAATCTCCAATCGAGGCTATCGTACGCCTTTGCAATATCCACCTTCCAAAGGACACCGCTCGTACCCCTCCTCCGCCAGTCGGCGATGATTTCAGAAGCAAGAGTGATGCAATCGGAGATCTACTGCCCGGGAACGAAAGCAGATTGCACTGGGGAAATAAGGTTCCCAAGAACGACGTTCAGCCTAACAGAAAAGACCTTCGTCGTTATAAGGTAAAGGACGTTTGATACCACGATAGGATGAAAGTCCCCGATGGAGGTCGGCGCCGAAGACTTGGGCAGTAACACGATGAGAGCACGGTTGATACAATCGAAACCCATATTCCCCTGACAGAACTCCAAGACCACCTCAAGCACCTCCTGACCCACGAGGTCCCAAAAGTCTTTGTAAAACGATACCGGGAAACCATCGGGGTCCAAGCACAGCGTCGTCGTTCAGGTCCCAGACAGCATCCTTAAGTTCCTCCAAGGTTACATCACGGAGTAGATCATCCCAAGAAGACCTCGCCACAGCCCTAGTATCCCGGCCCAACCATTTCCACCTCCGGGGAAGGGTTGCAGATGATACCTTTTTGAAGTGAGCCGCAATAGCTCTTCCCATCTCTTTGTTCCCATCCACGTTGACCCCATCAACGACGATGGAACGCAAGGCATTGGCATTGCGCCTCCCACTAGCAATACGGTGGAAGAAGGACGTATTCGCGTCCCCCTCCCGAAGCCAAATATTTCTCGACCTCTGCCTCCATTCCGTGACGCGCTTCTTATCCTCCAAAGCAACTTTCTTCTGAGCCGCCGCACGAGACTCCAACTCCAAAGCCGAAAGATCCCTGAGGTCCTCCAGCTCGTCCATCTTTCGAATGACCTCCTCCGCGTCCCTCCTAGCCGCACACCTGGCATCCCTCGTCTCTCTTTTGAAAGCCGCTAACTGCACCCGCATGGAAGACAATTTTTGGACAAACCTAGAAGCGGCGGAACCCGATACCACCACCTTCGTCCAGTGAGACGCCACGAGCTCCCTGAAGTTGTCCTCCAATAACCAGCACTTATCGTACCTGAATAGGCCCCTCTGAACTGGGGCATCCCCAGAGCACCACAAGATTGGATTGTGATCCGAACACGACCGTGGTTTGGCCTCCACTGAAGCCAGGGGCAACGCCTTCATAATTTCATTAGAAACGAAAAACCAATCGAGACGCGAGCGTGCTTTAGAATTCCTCCATGTATATGCAACGTCCCCGGCGTCCATCACCTCAAGGCCCAGCAAGTCAACGGTGTCCGCAAAATCAAGCGAGCCTAGGTCCTGCCCCCCTGCCCTCGGGTCTGTCCATAGTGAGAAGGGTGACGTTGAAATCCCCCCCACCACCAAGGGGGCCCTACCGACAGACCTACCAGCCGCCATAAGGTCTCCCCAAAGCTCTCCCCGCAAACCACCATCACAGGGACCATAGACACACGAAACAGCCACCTGAGTTGAAGAAGCCATACAAACCAAGACCATCGTCAGGACGTGCCGCCCACGAGCCATCGAGATGAAAGACAAGCTTGAAGAGCGCCAAGCCACAAGGATTCCCCTCGAGGACCCAGACGCGTCCAAAGCTTTGAACTGGTCGATGCCACCCGCGCCAAAAGACCTCCATACGTCACCCGCCATAGAGTGCAGCTTTGTTTCCTGAAGCATAATGACATCTCATCCCCATTCACTGCATCTCGAACCCACATCCCTCCGCTTATCCGGATCCCCGAGGCCACGAACGTTCCAAGAAAGGATTTTCATTTGGGTCTGGGCCACACCCGCGGCCTCCGCCCCACAAAGCTTGAACGGAGGGCATGATTGTGCTTCCGGCCTCGACGCCCTAGCTCTGTTTCTTCTTCTGTGCCTCTTACCACTTCGTCTGTCGCTAGACCCCGCATCAGATACATGATCAGAGAGACCCTCATCAGTGGTAGCCCCCCATGGCTGATCACCGAGATCGAAGGGGCCGAAACGGAGGAAGGCGGGCCCGAGACTTTCCCTCCGCATTGAGAGGAGGGAAGAAGGGGAGAGATACCAGCTGAGGAGAACCCGCCACAACATCGCTAAAAGCCCGAGCAGGGAAGAACCGCAACGACGAACCCGAGTAAGTGACGGTCGGCACCAGCCTCACAGAATCCGAGAGCACCCTACCGACAACCGAACCCGAATAGCCCCACGGATCCGCCATAGCACCAGCCACCGAACCTGGGTTCGCGAGGGGATCCGCGTAATCGGGCCCAGCACCCGGACCCAAGTCCATCTCCGCAAAGACCGCCGCCGATGACGGTTTCGGAAACCTTTCGCCTACGTCACCCTGCAGAGAGAATATACTTGATGATAGGTACAACATTTGAGGTGAGTTCATGAAGCGCTGCGTGCCAAGAGTCATTCGTGCCCTTCCATCGAAAGCACCCCTCGGGAAACCAACCGCCAGCGCTGTGCTCGAAGCATTACCTGCCCTTCCGTCTGCCACTGTCCTCGGAACCTCCGGCGGAGGCGGAGGTTCATCGACCACCAGCTCTATGGTGAAAGAGAAACAACCCACGTTCAGTTTCGCGAAAGTGCTTCGCCCACCGACCTTGTCGAGGCAGCTCTTGGTGCATTCAAACAGTATCGCCGTGTCCTCCACAGGAGAGCCAAGTCTGAGGCCATCATCAAGCACTTCTTGAACTATTCCCCATCGACGCAAGGCCTTCTGCAAGCAACCAGCCGAACGCGAGAGGAAGGGGACGCCCTTCACCCTAGCCATGCAAACTTCCACCTCCTTGCAGGACCCTTCAGCAAAGCGCAACCTCCTCCAGCAACGTTGCCGACATCCCCATTGCGCAGCACTCACTCCCTCTGAATATCTGATAAGCCACGAACGCAGCACCTTCGATCATCCAACTTCACTACGTCCCCCTCGAACTGCGGGCCAAGGAACCCACGCAAATACGAAGATAACACGTCCACCTCGATAACGCCCCTCACCGCGTACCCGATAAGCGCATGCAAGCCCGATGTATGTGCGACCTTCCTTCCCTTGTTCACTGACTGAGTGCCACCAACCCCCTCGAACGCCGTAGAGCCGCCCACAGGGTTTACCGCAGCATCGTCCCACGCCTCATTCCTTACCACGTCCGCATACGATGGCCCTCCATGACAAACAACAGCAGCACTTCCATTCGAGCAGCCACCGAGGAACTGGTGTCGCTCAGTAGGCACCGCCTCATTTGTTCTACGGAATGCCATGCAAGCTGCTTGACAATGCCTCATCTTTTCGCAAGAGTAAGACCTAGGGGGTAAATGGCAGAAGGTGGCAACATGCCCCCTGACTCCACATCGGAAGCACCTCCGCCCCGGTTTCTTATGAGAGACAGACCTCCACTCGCCGCCTTCCTCACTTGGGGAGTCCTCCTCGAAGGCGCAGTGACGTCTGTCATCCTCGCCTGAGAGGATAACCGCCTTCCCCTTCTCGATCGCCACGCAGCTCGCATTCGCACTCGCTCCGCTCGTTCCGCCCACTCGCTCCATTCCAATTCAAGAATGTGTTATTGTATGCTTCTAGATATGTGTTATTCTATTGCTCTCTTGAGATTTATGTACTAGAATATGTTATATTAGTAAATTTTTTGGGGAAAACTGAGGCTTACGCCTCGACCGCCTCGAGGCTACGCCTCGCCTCAATTCTGGTGGAACCGCCTCATTCCGCCTTTCATTTTTTAAAACCTTGATGCATGCACATGGAGCTGAGGATGGAGATTACGACAGGAAGCAAGACCTTGCACTCTTTGCAGATGAGGATGCACTCGAGCGCTCCACCATCGACAGGCATCAGTCCATTTTCACATCATATCAACGTGCCCATGTTCGAGGGCATCGAGATGTCAGATGAGGCTAAGCAGTGACTGAAGAGGGTCATGAATGTACTTTGGATGATACACGCACCACGAGACTCGTGGTTATCTTCATGGAATATTCATTAACATCATTCGCAGAGAGATGGTAGGAACTCCAACTTCAGGAGGCCACCGAGACAGACACGAAGCGTGGCAAGTTTGAGTGCAGTACCAGGTAGACATGGTCAGTTACACACAGTGACCGAGGAGCAGGCACGATCAACAACTATTGTGGTGAAAGGTATAGTCGCATTCTTAGGCCGACCTTTCCATGTTTTATTTGGTTCTGGAGCGACACATTCTTTCATTGTGTCGAGATTACTAGCTTCATTAGATAGAGCTGCAGAGACTATATATCCTTCATATCACATCCGTGGGCTAGGTGACTAGTTATTCATCATTTCCCTGATAGTTAGAAGTTTGCCAGTATTGATTAATTGTTATAAGATGATTGCATATTGTCTCTTACGTCAGCTTGATGAGTTTGACTTGATTTTGGCTTGGATTGGTTATCGACGCATCATGCTCTTGTTGATTGGTTTAGGAAGACAAGTGTCTTCAGGATTCTAGACTTGCTTGAGTTAACCTTTGATAGTATACTACATGATAAAGTACATTTCATTGCGAGCTCAAAGACTTGTTGACCAGGGATGTGATTCAAATCTAGCATTTCTCCGAGAGACTTCAGATTATGAGCCAGTGAAACATGATATCAGAGTAGTGTCATACTACCAAGATGTATTTCCTGATTAGTTACCAGAGTTACCTCATGATAGAGAGATTGAGTTCAAGATCACGCTATTACTTGATACACAACCGATCTTGATGACTTTGTATCACATGGCACCAGCTGAGTTGAGAGAGCTAAAGGTGCAGTTACATGAATTGCTTGAATTACGTTTTGTGAGGCCGAGCACTTCATCATGGGGATTCCTGGTTTCATTTGTCAGGAAGAAGGATGGATCGATGAGATTGTGTATTGATTACTTATAGCTGAATAAGAGAACGGTGAAGGACTGTTATCCTTTGTCGTGTATTGATGACTTATTTGACCATCTTCAGGGATCTGCGGTGTTTTTGAAGATCGACCTTCGATCTGGCTATCATCAGCTGAGGATACAAGAGTTGGATATTCCGAAGATGACTTTCAAAACTCGATATGGGCATTGTGAGTTTGCGGTGATGTTGTTTGGGCTCACCACTGCTCCAGCAACATTCAAGGACATGATGAACAGGATCTTCCATCCATACTAGGACAAATTTATGACGGTATTCATAGATGACGTGTTGATTTATTCTCAGAATGAATAGGATCACGCAAATAATTTGAAGATTGTCCTGGACACATTGTGAGAGCACAAGTTGTATGCTAAGCTGAGCAAGCGCGGGTTTTAATTATCCCATCTCTCATTTCTTGGTCATGTCATTTCCGGAGCAGGTATCGCAGTTGATCTTGCGAAAATTGAGGAAGTCATATCTTAGGAGTAGACCAAGACAGTTACTCAGATTCAGAGCTTCCTTGGATTAGCAAGTTATTACAGACACTTCGTTAGTGGAATTTCACGCATTGTTATTCCATTAGCACGAATGACACGAAAGGGGTTTCTTTTATCTAGGATGATTCGTGTAGGAAATCCTTCAGGACACTGAAGGAAAGATTGACGACAACACATATTCTTGCACTTCCTTCAGACACTCAGGATTATGCAGGTTATACAGATGCTTCTGAAGAAGGTTTAGGAGTGGTATTGATACAGTGAGGTCACGTGATTGCATATGCATCACATTAATTGAGACCGCATAAGTGGAACTACCCCACCCATGCCTTAGAGTTAGTGGTAGTTGACTTTGCTTTGAAGATCTGGCGTCACTATCTTTATGGGGCAAATTTCAAGATTTTCATAGACCATAAGAAGCTGAAATACATCTTTGATCAAAAGAAATTGAATATGAGATAGTGCAGGTGGCTTGAGCTACGGAAGGATTATGATTGCACGATCTCTTACCACCCCTGTAAAGGAAACGTGGTGGCAGATGCGCTTAGTAGGAAAGCTTATGCTGAGGGTACGGTAAACTGGGTATACACATAGGATATGCTCGTAGCTTTGACTGATTGGCATCCTCAGAAAAGTGCATCTATATCTACTGTCATGCCTCCACGATTCAGCAGTCTTTGGGATCGCATACTAGAAGGCCAAAAGTCAAATCCTTGGATTCAAGACAGATACATGTGTGCCGTCAAGGATAAGATCGATGATTTTATTGTAACAGAGTCTATTTTGCGAAAAGTTGATCAAGTCATTGTACCCAATAATGAGCAGTTACGCAGAGATATCCTTGGTGAGACACACAGTTCATAATTATCTATTCATCCAGGAAACACGAAGACGTATCGTGATTTAAGCCGATATTTCTGGCGGAACGGGATGAAGCGCAATATAGCACATCATGTCAACAGATGCATGACCTATCAGATGGCCAAGGCTGAGCATAGGAGACTTTCAGGGTTATTGCAGTCTCCCCTCATTTCCAATTGGAAGTCGAACTATGGATTTTGTCACAGGTTTGCCGAACACACTAGGTGGCCATGATTCTATTTGGGTTGTTGTTGACAGGTTGACTAAGTCAGCTCATTTCATACCTGTCAGCATGACCTACACTCCATCCATATTGGTGAGGCTATATGTGTAGAACATTATCAGGCTACAATGTATACCATGCAAGATTGTGTCTGACAGAAACTCGAGATCACATCTCACTACTGGCATCAGTTCATGTCAGCACTACAGACAGATTTGAAGATGAGTTCTGCATATCATCCGCATATTGACGAACAGAGCGAGCGCACCATTCATACGCTTCAGGATTTATTACGAGCATGCACTCTTAACTGGAAAGAGTCTTGGAAGGGCCACCTGCTATTGGTAGAGTTCGCGTACAACAGCTATCATTCCAGTATCAACATGGCACCGTTCGGAGCCCTATATAAGCGAAGATGCCTCACACCTCTCAGTTGGCGTGAGGTAGGTGACCACGCTCTTTACTCCGTAGATCTGTTGGAGGAGATTACAAGGGCTATTGATCTTGTAAGGTGAAGGCTTCTGACGGTACAAAGCTGTGAGAAGAGCTATGCAGATCATCGGAGAAGAGACTTAGAGTTTCAAGTAATCCGATCCTCTTTGCTTAATCAATTTGCAAAAATGGCTTATTGAGTTTCAACAAAATTTCTCATACTAATGAAATACCTGTGAATATAGGTAGGAGACTGGGTATTTCTCTGAGTATCTCACATGAAGGGAATACAGAGATTTGGTGTTTGTGACAAGCTGGCACCATGATATATTGGAATGTTTGAGATTCTTACTAGAGTGGGGAAGATGTCCTACCGAGTAGACCTTCCTCCACACCAATCAGTCATTCATAATGTATTCCACATATCCAACCTGAGGAGGTATATGCACGACCCTCGACATGTCATCGGCTATGAGAACCTTGACGTGGAGCCAGATTTGACATATGAGAAGAGGTTAATACAGATCCTTGACAGTGTTGTGAAGAAGCTTCGCAGAAAGGAGATTCCCTTGATCAAGGTACTTGGGCACCGACATGATGCCGAAGAGGCAACATGGGAGACTGAAACAGACATCCGGGCACAATACTCGCAGCTCTTTTCAGGTAATTATCAGAATAAGCTCATTTGGTTATATACATGTTGGAAGAATATGGCTTATTTTCCCTTTAAGGTTTTTTTGGGTTCAAAACCCTTTAAGGTTTTTATGGCCAAATGAAAACTAAACAAGACACATAGTGACCTTGACTTGGGTCTCGAGGACAAGACTCCCTTTGAGGTTTTTATATTTGTAGCATCTGAACTTGAATAATTCGATTCTAATCTGATTAAGGGTCTGTGTGGCCAATTAGTGTTCAATTAATATTTGAATAAACCCAAAATGATCCATTGATAGCTGATCAAAATTCGTTTGATCGTAATCGACCAAACGTCAATCGCGTCGTAAATCATGCCATCGAAAAGCCACGATACAAAATTGAAAACAACAAAATAATCCAAGACCATTCAGAAATCTGATTTGATGAAATAAAACCAACAGAATCGACCGTTCGTCAATCAGAGATCATTTGGTATTTCAAAATCACCAAATTTAGTCACAAACCAAAAATGTATCTCGAGAATTTCAGGAATTCATACCCAATAAAAAGTTCATGAATATTACACTCATATTGATTGTCATTTAGAGACGGTCTAAATGAGACATTGTACATCTAAATCGAAGACTCATGGTGCAAATACAGAGGACTTCGAGATTTTGTAAGAAGTACAAATGGAAATAAAATATTATAACATTATGATGACATCAGCAAGATGACATCAGCTTGCTATGACAAATGTTCTATCTCTTTCTCTAACGTATGACCTTCCTCCTCTTTTTTTCTTGTATCCCCCCAAATCCTACAACCAAAGACCACTTCCCCTTCTCCTTTTTTATTTATTTTCCCCGAATTTCCCAACCTCTTCTCATTCAACTACACATAGAACAACTCCCTGTTCTGCTGCAGGTGCTGATCCTAAATGAAATAGCAGCTGCTCCCCTCTTTCTGGAGGCTCTTTTTGTTGTTTCTAACAAATAGGAAGCCCCAAGAGAGGCTATTTTCCTTCCTTGGAATTGCAGCCCAGCAACTGCTGGAGCATCCAGCCATTGCCGATTGAAGCAACTGCTACTGCTGCATGCAGTAGCAGCCTTTGTTGTTGCTGCTCTTGCTGCTTCTGGAGATGAGGCACTTTGCATCGCCAAATCATTCATGTATCCACATGAACCTCCTCCTGCACTCCCCCCCCCCTCCGCCACCAGATAGTGATATGCCTTCCAAACCGTAAACCTCCTATCTCCCCAAACATAGTGATCTCTGCCTAAAGACGGGCTCTCATTTTGTAGTAGCACTGCCTATAGAGAGAGGAACTCCTCAACCCTTTGACCCGATAATGCAGATGTAAAGGTCGGCGACCACGGTCTGCAGTCCCAAACCCGCTGCACTCGCACCTCGCTGTCACCCGTCAGACTCAAGAGACGTGGGTACAGCTCCCCCACCACCCCATCCTTGGTCCAATCATCCTTCCAGAAACAAAAACCAACGCCATCCCCCAGCACCGACCTCATCTTAATGACAATCTCCAAAATAATTGCAGTAATCCCCTTTTTGATATGAGCCGGCAAAAACTCAACAGAGAAATTGTTGCCCCATATACTCCATAATCCGTGTTCTTTCAACCCCAAGAAAAGTAACAATCTGATGAAGCAGGAGAAGACAGGTTCTGAAGAACCCAATAATGAAGAGGAACAGCAGAACCCTATGTAGATCGAAGCGAAATCACATGATGGTGTTGAGACTTCTTTAAGCAAATGCAAATGCAAGAGCATGGTGGCTATTTGGAGGATCTCCTCATGACTCCTTGGATTTTATATAAGCAGCAGATCCAATGTCTTTTAAATACCGAAGTACTGGAAGTGCCATCTTTGAAATCTGAAGACTTTCCTAGAGATGATGCAGAAGGAGAAATTGAGGAGGGTACAAAGAGTTTAGATAGCTTTTGGGGAGATCCTCCAGTTCTGAATTCAATTTGCAAATCAGACCCAAGAAAAGGACTCCAAAGCATAGAAAGGCGAAAGAAAATGCAATTAGGAATATTAAATGGTGTTAGTGATGTTTCAAGGCCATGTTGGCCCCTGCTTTGGGTGGTGCATGTACCTTTGTAAAAGCTATATGCTTCATACGTGCCTCATTGTAATACCTTTATTTGCTCTTAATAAGAGGGGATACCTGAGTCCCGAAAATTATCGGGCTTATTGGTAAAAAATGGGGAGTAAATGAGATATGTATGTGTGCATGCTGATTTAAATTTTTTGTGCATGCTGATTTAAACTTTCTGCGCATGCTATATTACTGTGTTCTATTTGTGAAGAGGTCGCTTTGCATCTGATTCTACATCTGATTGAAAAGGGTTTCCAAAAAGGTTGATAGTACAGAATGTAACATCCCGAATCCGCCAAACCCGAACTCGTCCCGATTAGCGTCCGATTAATCCAATAAAGTTGTTGGTCAATGCCAAACAACTTAAATCGATAAATTGATCGTGAATGAAAAGTTGTTCGGGCGAAATCGATCAAAATTCGGTCGCTTCGTAATGCGCGTCGTAAAAAAACCGCGACGTAAATTCGGAAACCGTGAAACAAACCAAGACCGTCATAAAATCCGATTCGACTAGAGAAAACCAACGGAATCGACCGTTCGTCAATCGGATATCATTTGATATTTTAAATCGTAAAGATTAACCTTAAACCGAAATCGTATCTCGAAAATTTCGGGGATGCAAACTCAATCGAAAGTATATCAATATTATACTCAAATCGATCGTCATCCCGATATGATCAATTCAAGATATTGTGCGTTGAAATCCGAGGTCCGATGCGCGATTACGGTCAATTTTCTTTAAGTATTTCAACTAAAGAGAAAGTTTTGTAAAAATAAAAGGAAATAAATTTTTATTTCTGCTGAACTGTAAAAGTAGCAGACAACAGACAAGACAGTCTGTTCGGTGTTTTTTTAAGAAAGGTATTATTAGTAATAACAAAGATATATTAATCAATAGATATTTAATTGTATACGTGTACACCTCCCTTTCCCAAATCCCTCCACGATAGCCTCCCTTCTTCTTTAAATGCACCGCCCATAGCTCTTCTTGCACATCTCCTCTTAGATTCTTTTCTTCCACCGCTATTCTCCTCTTCCCGATTCACCAACAGAGAAACCATTCCCTTCACTCGGGTGCTGATTGTTGCTGTGGCACGCCTGCTGCTAGGCGGAGACGATCGGTCACCTCCTCCAATTCTAGGTCACAAAAGGTACAACCAAAACCATTCCCTCCGTTGCTGCCATTCATGCGTTTTTCCCACATATATGTGTTCCCATGTTTGTTTTGATGCTTAATTACCTCATCTTTGGGGAATCTATCCGTTGTTGGTCTTGCATCAGTGAAATTCCTGGGTTTGGATCTCAACTGGAAGGTAATCAAATTATTTAGACTTGGGATCATAGAAATCTTGAAGTTTCTGGATATATGAAATAAGTTGATTTCAGTAAATTATAAGAGTTCTGATGACCGAATGTTGTACTTGGGTTTACTGTGGAGTTACAGGTACTAAGGTTTTGAATAACATTGGGTAATGTTGATGAATCTTTGTTGGTTTCTGAGTTAATGTGATTGTGTTTTATATACAGGATTCTGGATAATTAGTGTTGTTTTTATCATGTCTGTTGTGGTTGGTTGATATTGTAACGTGGGTTGTTACAAGTCTAGGGTTCTAGCGTTTATCTCGGGTTAGAAAAAAATCACCATTTGGCAGACTCTGAAAAAAAAAAGGAATGGATGGAAATGTTGAATAAATATGGTTTTAAAGAGGTCTCCTTCAAATTGATAAGATTAGGATCCTAGAAGTGGCTGTAAAATTATAAAGTGCCTCTGATTATATATATAGAGAGAGAGAGACACACACACCCATCTAATTGGTATCCTTTGAGGAATTGGTTTTGAATTATTGTCACTGTAATTATACATTAGATATATGTAAGAGTCTTTACATTGCTACCACTGTTATGACCGGAGATATAAGGTACATTCAGAATAACCTTTGGAGTATAATGATCATTGTTTTGACATTTCAAAATGTGCTATTGTTATTATATGACCCCCATTAACTAATTATAATGATAAATACTAATTATAATGATAAATACAGTGAATCTTTCCAATTCTCAAAATTATGATTGATTTTGATTTACGTGCAAAGAATCTTGCTACACTTACACCCATTAGTTTAGATTCACAAATATATATGAAACGTACTTTTAGTCTGCCATAGTTTAGTTCATCTAGTCAAAGTATCATTGACTCAGTACTTTGAGATTTACCTCACATGGATTAGATACACATATGAAGTACTTAACTTATTATCCCAGTCATCTGGTTAGTAGGCACCTCTAACTTGTTAATGAATGAGGACATGGACATTGGTTTGACAAGTATCAATGATGATAATTAACAGTACCGGTCACGGTGCCCTTTTCAACTGACCATGCGAGGGTGCGGTGACCCTCAACTGGGCGGAGGAAAGGAAGTCCAGTTAGGGCAGCGGTCGCTTAATGCACGGGTCTAGGATCCCAGTCCCTTTCCCAATTTTTACGCGAGCTCGCAGTGTTTTTACGCCTCGTTCGAATCCCGACTTTAGACCAGTTCCGCTGACCCTTTGTTTTAGGATACCCAGGCGGGGGATCCTTGGTTTTCAGTTTTTCGTACGAGCTCGTTCGCCCGTACTAGTCGGGCCGTTCTCTAGAGCGACTTTTCCGGGAAGTCTCTCTCACCCGTCTCAGTGGCGTAGTTTTGGAGTAGACCTATCCCTCTATTGGAAGAGGTTCAGAGCCCACTTCTTTTCTGCGAAGTGGAAGGAGTCCCAGCGCCGACTTTTTGCACAGCTTCGTCAGGGACAGATGACGGCCAGAGATTACTTTATCTGATACACAGAGCTGTCACGACATACACGAGCAGCTGGCGCATTTCCAGAGGAGAATTTGGAAAAATTCATTAGCATGCGAGAGGAAGTACAGGAGAAGCTGGCTGAACTGCACATCACATCTATCTCTGAGGCTACCGATGCAGCGGAGAAGTTCGAGGACATCAGAGGGAGACGTTTCGGGAGCTCGTCTGGAGCACCGCCTAGACCACGGCGATCCTTTGGACAGATACGTCGATCGTACCAGCAGCAGAGGTCAGCCAGGCGGTTCCGACCTACAGGTTCGACCTTCTCAGGAAATGCTCGCTTTTCTCCATCGACTACCTTAGGAGGAGCACTTGCCGGACGTGGCACAGATTCCGCTCGACCATCTGGGTCGCAGCGAGCAGACAGACAACCTGCAGGACCAGCACAGAGCATAGACATAGCCACCCCATCTACCAGATCAGTCCGGTATTACCGATGTCACGAGTGGGGACATTACCGAGCACAGTGCCCACAGGCTTCTGACGAGCCTCTGCCACAGCCTTCACAGTCACAGCCTCAAACACAACGTTCAGGGAGTTTCCGTCGTAGGAACTCCAACCTTAGGCGACAGGAGCAGAGGCACACGCAGAGTGTGGCTGGTTCCAGTGCCGTTCCAGCCAGGCAGGGGCATATACATGCAGTTACTGAGGAGCAGGCACGTTCAGCGGCTACTGTGGTGAAAGGTATGGTCTCAGTATTGGGTCGACCTTTCCATGTTCTATTTGATTATGGTGCAACGCATTCTTTTCTTGCTTCGAGACTACTTGCTTCTTTAAGTAGAGTCGCAGAGACTCTCTCTTCTCCATATCACATCCGAGGGCCAGGTGGCCAGTTGTTTGTCATTTCTTTGATAGTCAGGCACTTGCCCGTACTGATTGGCGGACACGAGATGCTCGCAGATTGTCTACTTCTACAGCTTGATGAGTTCGACTTGATTCTAGGTATGGATTGGTTATCTGCTCATCATGCACTTGTTGATTGCTTTAGGAAGACGGTTGTCTTCAGGATCCTAGATTTACCCGAGTTTACTTTTGAGGGTAGTATACATGACTCCACCATGAAGTACATTTTAGTGTTGCGAGCTCAGCGACTTATTGATCAGGGTTGCGATTCATACCTTGCATTTGTTCGGGAGGTATATGATCATGAGCCGATGATACAAGACATTCAAGTAGTATCAGAATATCCAGATGTATTTCCTGATGAGCTACCAGGATTACCTCCTGAGAGAGAAATCGAGTTCGAGATTACATTGTTACCAGATACACAGCCGATCTCTATGGCACCATATCGCATGGCACCAGCTGAGTTGCGAGAGCTGAAGGTGCAGTTACAGGAGTTACTTGATTTGGAATTCGTGAGGCCGAGCACTTCACCTTAGGGTGCTCCGGTTCTATTTGTCAAGAAGAAGGATGGATCCATAAGGTTGTGCATTGATTACCGGCAGCTGAACAAGAGAACGGTGAAGAATCGTTATCCTTTGCCGCGCATCGATGATTTATTCGATCAGCTCCAGGGATCTTCGGTGTTCTCGAAGATCGATCTTCGCTCAGGCTACCATCAGCTGAGGATTCGAGAGTCAGATATTCCGAAGACTGCTTTCAGGATATGTTATAGACAATACAAGTTTGTGGTGATGTCGTTTGGGCTCACCAATGCACCTGCAGCTTTCATAGATATGATGCATAGGATCTTCCGTCCATACTTGGACAAGTTTGTAGTGGTGTTCATTGATGATGTGCTCATCTATTCACGGAATGAATAGGATCATGCTAATGATCTGCGGATCGTCTTATATACATTACGGAAGCACAAGTTATATGCCAAATTGAGCAAATGTGAGTTATGGTTATCTCATGTCTCATTTCTGGGGCATGTCATTCTTGGAGCAGGCATCGCAGTTGATCCTTCGAAGATTGAGGCAGTAATGTCTTGGGAGCAGCCCAAGACTGTCACACAGATTCGAAGCTTCCTCGAGCTAGCGGGCTATTACAGACGCTTTGTCAGCGAATTTTCACGCATTGTTCGCCCTCTGACACGACTGACGCAGAAGGAAGTCCCATTTATTTGGGACGATTTATGTGAGCAGGCCTTCCAGACACTGAAGGAGAGATTGACTACAGCACCTATTCTTGCTCTTCCATCAGGCACTCAGGACTATGCAGTCTATACAGATGCATCTGGAGAAGGCCTAGGAGCAGTGTTGATGCAAAGAGGACAGGTGATTGCTTACGCATCACGACAGTTGAGACTGCACGAGCGGAACTACCCCACACATGACTTGGAGTTAGTGGCAGTTGTCTTCGCTTTGAAGATCTGGCGACACTATTTATATGAGGTGAATTTCAAGATTTTCACAGATCACAAGAGCCTAAAGTACATCTTTGATCAGAAGGAGCTGAACATGAAGCAGCGTAGATGGCTCGAGCTACTGAAGGATTATGATTGCACGATCTCTTACCATCCCGGTAAGGGAAACGTTGTAGCTGATGCACTTAACAGGAGAACACATACAGAGGGTACAACAAACTGGCTATATACGTGGGATATGCTCGCATCTTTAACCAATTGGCATCCTCAGGAGAGCGCATCCATTTCTACCCACGTGCCTTCACGATACAGCAGTTTGTGGGATCGCATTGTCGAAGGCCAGAAGACAGATCCTTGGATTCGAGATAGATACATGCGCGCCATCAAGGATGAGGTTGATGATTTTGTTGTGGCAGAGTCCATTTTATTAAAGGCAGGTCGAGTTGTTGTGCCCAACGACGAGCAGTTATACAGAGATATTCTTGATGAGGCACACAGTCCACGGTTATCTATCCATCTAGGTAGCACGAAGATGTACCGTGATCTGCGCTAACATTTCTGGTGGGATGGAATGAAGCGCGATGTGGCGCTACATGTCAGCAGATGCATGGCCTGTCAGATGGTCAAGGCCGAGCACAGGAGACCGCCAGGATTACTGCAGTCTCTCCCCATTCCTGAGTAGAAGTGGGAGAGCATTTCTATGGATTTTGTCACGGGATTGCCAAAGACACCAGATGGTCATGATTCCATTTGGGTCGTTGTTGATAGGTTGACCAAGTTAGCCCATTTCATACATGTCAACACAACTTACACTCCATCCAGATTGGCCAAGTTATATGTGCAGAACATTATCAGACTGCATGGTATATCACGAGAGGTGGTGTCTGACAGAGATTCGAGATTTACATCGCACTATTGGCATCAGTTCATGTCAACACTAAAGACAGAGCTGAAGATGAGTTCTGCATATCATCCACAGATAGATGGGCAGAGTGAGCGCACCATTCAGACACTCGAGGACTTACTTCGCGCTTGCACTTTAGAGTGGAAAGGGTCCTGAAAGGACCATCTGCCATTAGTGGAATTCACGTACAACAACAGCTATCACTCCAGTATTGGCATGACACCATTTGAAGCCCTATACGGACGGAGATGCCTCACACCCCTCAGTTGGCGTGAGGTAGGTGATCATGCTCTTTACTCCGTGGATCTCTTGGAGGAGACTGCGAGAGCTGTTGATCTTGTGAAAAGGAGGCTTCTAATGGCACAAAATCGCCAGAAGAGCTATGCAGACCGTCGGAGAAGAGATTTGGAGTTTCAGGTATCCAATACTTTTCTCTTACTCCTTTTGCAAATTAACTAAATCTCATACTAACGACATTCCTATAAATTATAGGTTGGAGATTGGATATTTCTCCGTGTATCTCCCATGAAGGGAATACAGAGATTCGGTGTTCGTGGCAAGCTGGCGCCACGATATGTTGGACCATTCGAGATCCTTGCTAGAGTGGGGAAGGTGGCATACCGGGTAGCCCTTCCTCCACATCTTTCCAGCATTCACGATGTATTTCATGTATCCAATCTAAGGAAGTATGTGCATGATCCACGACACGTCATCAGTTATAAGAATCTTGACGTGGAGCCAGATTTGACCTATGAGGAGAAACCGATGCAGATACTTGACCGTGTTATAAAGAAGCTTCACAGCAAAGAGATTTCATTGGTCAAGGTGTTGTGGTACTGACATGGCGTCGAAAAGGCGACGTGGGAGACCGAAGCTGACATGCGATCACGATATCCACAGCTTTTCTGAGGTAATATGCAAAACAAGCTGTTGTAATTAGATATATGATAAATATATGGCTTGTTTTCTCTTTGAGGTTTTTATGGGTTCAAAACCCTTTGAGGTTTTTATGACAATATGCGAATCAAACACGACACCTAATGACCTTGACTCGAGTCTCGAGGACGAGGCTCCCTTTGAGGTTTTTATATTTGTAACATCCGGAATCCGCCAAACCCGAACTCGACCCGATTAGCGTCCGATTAATCCAAGAAAGTTGTTGGTCAATGCCAAACAACTTAAATTGATAAATTGATCGTGAATGAAAAGTTGTTCGGGCGAAATCGATCAAAATTCGGTCGCTTCGTAATGCGCGCCGTGAAAAAGCCGCGACGTAAATTCGGAAATCGTGAAACAAACCAAGGCCGTCATAGAATCCGATTCGACTAAGAAAACCAACGGAATCGACCGTTCGTCAATCGGATATCATTTGATATTTTAAATCGTAAAGATTAACCTTAAACCGAAATCGTATCTCGAAAATTTCGGGGATGCAAACTCAATCGAAAGTATATCAATATTATACTCAAATCGATCATCATCCCGATAAATGATCAATTCAAGATATTGTGCGTTGAAATCCAAGGTCCGATGCGCGATTACGATCAATTTTCTTTAAGTATTTCAACTAAAGAGAAAGTTTTGTAAAAATAAAAGGAAATAAATTTTTATTTCTGCTGAACTGTAAAAGTAGTAGACAACAAACAAGACAGTCTGTTCGGTGTTTTTTTAAGAAAGGTATTATTAGTAATAACAAAGATATATTAATCAATAGATATTTAATTGTATACGTGTACACCTCCCTTTCCCAAATCCCTCCACGATAGCCTCCCTTCTTCTTTAAATGCACCGCCCATAGCTCTTCTTGCACATCTCCTCTTAGATTCTTTTCTTCCACCGCTATTCTCCTCTTCCCGATTCACCAACAGAGAAACCATTCCCTTCACTCGGGTGCTGATTGTTGCTGTGGCACGCCTGCTGCTAGGCGGAGATGATCGGTCACCTCCTCCAATTCTAGGTCACAAAAGGTACAACCAAAACCATTCCCTCCGTTGCTGCCATTCATGCGTTTTTCCCACATATATGTGTTCCCATGTTTGTTTTGATGCTTAATTACCTCATCTTTGGGGAATCTACCCGTTGTTGGTCTTGCATCAGTGAAATTCCTGGGTTTGGATCTCAACTGGAAGGTAATCAAATTATTTAGATTTGGGATCGTAGAAATCTTGAAGTTTCTGGATATATGAAATAAGTTGATTTCAGTAAATTATAAGAATTCTGATGACCGAATGTTGTACTTGGGTTTACTGTGGAGTTACAGGTACTAAGGTTTTGAATAACATTGGGTAATGTTGATGAATCTTTGTTGGTTTCTGAGTTAATGTGATTGTGTTTTATATACAGGATTCTGGATAATTAGTGTTGTTTTTATCATGTCTGTTGTGGTTGGGTGATATTGTAACGCGGGTTGTTACAAGTCTAGGGTTCTAGCATTTATCTCGGGTTGGAAAAAAATCACCATTTGGCAGACTCTGAAAAAAAAAGGAATGGATGGAAATGTTGAATAAATATGGTTTTAAAGAGGTCTCCTTCAAATTGATAAGATTAGGATCCTAGAAGTGGCTGTAAAATTATAAAGTGCCTCTGATTATATATAGAGAGAGAGAGACACACACACCCATCTAATTGGTATCCATTGAGGAATTGGTTTTGAATTATTGTCACTCTAATTATACATTAGATATATGTAAGAGTCTTTACATTGCTACCACGGTTATGACCGGAGATATAAGGTACATTCAGAATAACCTTTGGAGTATAAGGATCATTGTTTTGACATTTCAAAATGTGCTATTATTATTATATGACCCCCATTAACTAATTATAATGATAAATACAGTGAATCTTTCCAATTCTCAAAATTATGATTGATTTTGATTTACGTGCAAAGAATCTTGCTACACTTACACCCATTAGTTTAGATTCACAAATATATATGAAACGTACTTTTAGTCTGTCATAGTTTAGTTCATCTAGTCAAAGTATCATTGACTCAGTACTTTGAGATTTACCTCACATGGATTAGATACACATATGAAGTACTAAACTTATTATCCCAGTCATCTGGTTAGTAGGCACCTCTAACTTGTTAATGAATGAGGACATGGACATCGGTTTGACAAGTATCAATGATGATAATTAACAGTGCCGGTCACGGTGCCCTTTTCACCTAACCGTGCGAGGGTGCGGTGACCCTCAACTGGGCGGAGGAAAGGAAGCCCAGTTAGGGCAGCGGCCGCTTAATGCGTGGGTCTAGGATCCCAGTCCCTTTCCCGATTTTTACGCGAGCTCGCAGTGTTTTTACGCCTCGTTGGGATCCCGACTTTAGACCAGTTCCGCTGACCCTCTGTTTTAGGATACCCAGGCGGGGGATCTTTGGTTTTCAATTTTTCGTACGCGCTCGTTCGCCCGTACTAGTCGGGCCGTTCTCTAGAGCAACTTTTCCGGGAAGTCTCTCTCACCCATCTCAGTGGCGTAGTTTTGGAGTAGACCTATCCCTCTATTGGACCGCGCTTCCAATTAGAGGGCGAGACGGAAAAGCCTTTTTGTTGGCTTCTTCACCGCTTGAGTTTACTTTCGCCAACAGACTTGGCGATTCTACATCCAGATCATCCATATCCATATCTACATCATCTAGGGTTACATCTGAGACAGCTGCACTTGAGGTTTGAAGGGATTACAATCAAAGTTGAGTAAATGGAAGTAACTATAATCTGATTCGAAATCTCATTAAGCTAGTGGACGTGTTGGGAACTTAGTTAGGATGCATTATACTACACCGCATGCCTACGGAGGCATCACAACCCTAAGACATTCCCCAAGTCTTAGAGTCATAGTGTGAGGTTTCACACGAACCAAGACCACAGACTATCATCTAGACTTAAGAATCTAAATAAATCAAGAAACTATTCCAATCTCAAACTTTTCCATCATCACTCACAATTATGATCTCTTAAAAAATGATGATATATATTTACACTCATATATTCATGAATATTCAACTACAGTATAAATACGTTATGTATGGGAAATGTTGGGTAAATGGGTAATCAGGATAGATGCTTACAAATAACTTGAACACCTTTTTGCTTACGCAAGTAGATGTAACTTGTACTTGTTCCACCTTTCTACTTGTTACTTTTGAACATTTAAATGCTTGTTAATTTGTATATATATAAGCTTATGGGAAGTACCAGCGCCCGCTGACGCCTTTTCTTCCTTGCACGCATGGCAGGCAAGGAGCCTTTAGCGCAGTAGCGGGTTGATGACTTCAGGTGACCGTGTGTATACTAGAAGGTATGTTTATTTTGTCTCAGTTTTTGTTCGGTTGATAATGTAGTATGTATAATGCTTCTCTTCTGTTCTGTCAAATTTTTGGGATATTGTATGTACGAGCAGACACTGTACATGATGTAAAATGATATGGAAATTAACGAAATGAGAATTTTGGTGCCAATTATCTCTATTAACTTGTGGTTATGTATATGGATGTGAATGTCATGTGGAAAATTAACTGCGAGAAAATTTTCCATGTTTCCTGTAAATTGTGCGATCATATGTGAAGGAAATGTCGTGATAGTAGCGTAAACGGGTACCCGGATCCTCGGGAGTTCACACAGAACTTTTAATGGGGCTCAACGATGAACATACGTTGTGTCAAAAGAAAAGGAAATGCAGAAGAATTATAAATTTTCTAGCAATAATTTAAGATGGAAGATGGAGACGTTAAAATTTTGATTGAGAACACTACCTGTTGTGAACTATTTTCTTTAGATAAATCCACAGTGGTGGCTTGTTGTTGCAAATGTGGAACATAAGGCATCGCATGACTCGTGAATGGAAGCACATGCCCATTCATTCGACCTCTATTTTGCCTTTGGGACCTCGGTGGTGTGCTGGGCATCTGCAATAAAAGATTTTTCTTGTATAAGCGCTTGGTTCCTTTGAAGGCTTGGTACAGCTTTCTACAAAAATGAATTTTTCATTACTAATCATTAACATAAATTACAACGGATTCCCAGTTTAGTCCTTTTACGGAAATGGATCTCTATTTAAAATAAATTTGCAATACCCATATCTTCTCCTGCTTTAGCTTCTAACTGAAGTTAAAAGAGAATACTAGACTCTTATTATATTATTTCTAGTGATATATTAAAACGTTTGAATAATAATTACGCACAAAATCCACAAAGAGCATAAAAGTAACCAAAGTTTAGGCATATGATGGATATGGTTTTTTTATATATCCATAGGAAACTATTTACTATCCATTTAAAGGATAAGAAACTTAGTATTTGTTGTTAAAGAGTGATTTGGTGGGAGGGGCAAAATATGCAAACTAAAAATCATTAGACAACTAAGATTTGAAAAGAGCTAAGATTTGAAAAGAGACAAGTAATTCTAAAAATGATAATTCAATAGCAAATAAAAAACTAAATAAACAAACACTTGAAAACAGACATAAATAAAATCAGTAGAAAGTCGTTCATTTCAGGTATATAACAATCACCGAGAAGAAAAATATAAGTGGGGCTTGTTATTTTAATTAAGTAATGCTAAACTACAGTGAGAAGTAGGGTTCCTGCTGTTGATATAAGTTGTTATCCTAAGAAGAGTAACTGTTAGGGAGGAAACCCGATGAGGATTTGGAATTGCTATTCACGCATTTGTAACAATCGTTTTCCATTGGAATAACTAATCCCACACAATATTATTACCAAAATTGGAAAGGCACCAAAGAAATTTTGATACTATTTTTCCTATTTCTATATACCATATATTGCATAACTAAAAAACTACAGACCTCCATTATTACTAGCATTTCTCTCTACAAAATTACCCATGAAAGTCAACATACCATAGGCGGTGGTATTTGGGAGAAGACTGGCCTTGGAGGAATAGTAATCCCACTCGGTCTCCATCCAGGCCTCATTGCTAATTGGGGATATAAGAAACCTGGTCGAGATGGAATTTGGGGCATCATGTTCGGAGGTGGAGTATAGTAAATTGGATATCCATGAGGCAGAATGCCATTTGATGATCCTGGCAATCCAACAATCCGTTGTGCAAATCTCATCTCAAGTTGCATCTTTCTGTCCTCCTTTCGTTGAGCCATGGCAACATAAAGTGGCTTCCCATGGAACATATAACCTACATTAAAAGTAGAGAAGATCTTAGAAGCTCGCTTAAAAGATATTACAAAATGAAAATAAGATTTGATCGTGTATCTACCATGGAGAACTCTGACAGCTTCATTCGCCTCTTCAATTTTAGAAAAGCATACAAATCCATACCCCTTGCTTATTCCTTTTTCGTTGCGCATGATTTTAGCAGAAGTGATGGTGCCAAAACTACTAAAATGCTCTTGGAGAACATTGTCATCAACACTGTCATCGATATTCTTCACATATACGTTTGAAACCTGAGTAATGTGACTATAAGCAAATGTGCATACCACTTAAAAATGATAATTTACAAATGTGTGAAATTGAAAGGTTCGCCCACATTTTTCCTGATTTTCTCATTTCTCCTTTCCTCGAATAATCGATGTAAAAACTGCTGGCGTTCAGCTTTCTTCTGAGCCCTTGCTACGTACAGAGCCTTAGATCCTGCATTGCATGAGCACAGAATCATTGAAAGAATCAAAACCACCTGCAAAAGATACCCCGTAACTAAACACCTTAAGTAGATTAACTAACCAAGTGGCAATCCGTTCAAATCCTCAATTGCACGTTTAGCATCTTCATGGTTTTCAAAATTTACAAAGGCAAACCCCCTGGAGTTTCCTTCACTATCTTTGGCAATGGCCATATTTGTGATTTTGCCATACTTGGAGAATTTCAGGCGGAGGAGTTCCTCTGTTATGTCCTCATCAAGATTCTTCATGTATACATTAGTATAATTGGCATCAGGATTAACCGAGACACGGTCACTCTTCTTAATAAAGTGTCCAACATATCTGCAATACCGGCAAAAGTATAATATAATGCCAAGTTGACAGAGGTGTCCTTAAATAAATCTTGGAGAGAAATTCCCTAGTAAGTAGAAGAAGCAAATAGGTGAAATAGAAGGGAAACATCAGAGCATGAAATACAACAACAGCAGACATTTGTTTGCCTCCAATAATGGAGCCGTTGATTTTGTCGATGGCAGACTCTGCAGATTCCTGAGTTTCAAATTGCACAAAGCCATAACCTTTGCTTTTTCCATCAGGATTAGTTGCTACTTTACAAGACAAAATGGTACCAAATTTTGCAAATATTTCCTGTAGCTTCACATTATCTATCGAGTCAACAAGATTCTGTAAAAAAAAACAAACTCGTGTACGTAAGAAATTGAAGCCCACAAATAAGACATATAAACACCAAATAAACAATGAAATTGCTTCAACAGCCAAAATACGTGCCTTCACAAATAAATTACCGATGCCACTCCTCCTTGCATCCGGATCCCTACAAGATAACATAATCCGTATTGGTTTCCCATTCAGTGGTGTATGGTTGAACTTCTCGATCACTATCTGTGCTGCTTTAAGTTGGGGGCATGGGCAGAAAGAAACATGAGTTAATGTCATGAAAAGAATGGGAAAATGGATAACAAGATTGAAAGCTAGCATAAGCCTACAATGAAAATTTAAGGTGCTAAAAGACAAAAAAGTGTGTTCTTTAGAATCAGTTTTATTCTAACCACGAGTAATTTGTAGCCTACTGCATGATAGACACATAAAACAAATAAAAAACCAATTACCACAGTTGCTTTAAAGTGCCTGAGATACACATTTGGTGCTTTTCCTGGTTCTTTGTCAACAAATTTCACAAAGTACTCTTCATACCAAGAGGGCAACAACGACAGTGCACTCCCACAAACATGAACAAACTCTATAATTTATGGCATTGCATTTTCTCAAAAAAAATAATGGCATTGTAAAAGGGAAAAAACTTGGTGAGAGATACGAAAAGATGAATAACACAGCATGGCACAAGGGGACTGATGGATTGAATCTTATTTTTCTCGTGAAAGCACTCTTAATACACAAAATGACACCAAACATGGAATCCAAATACCACAATTTAATCTATCTTGATATGATCAAAATATCCCATTACATGGCAACTCATCCTTTGCAACTATTTAAATATAATGAAATTAACCATTTGAAAAGGTGTTTGGCATCAAAAACCTCAAGCTATATGGGGCCCATAGAACAGAGGTCTCACATATAAAGAAGCCCAAAAGTTGGTTTATGGACCTCTCTTTTCTAGAAACTTCAACAGAAACACTTTCTAATGATTGAGCCTTGGAAAGTGAAATTAACAAATATGGGCTGTTATATATTGGCTCTATATCTCTGATAGAAGTTGAGGTATTTAATCAAGTGAGGATAAGATTTTCAAAGCCGGCATTCGTTTGCAAGGTATAATAGAACCTTCATGTGGCTGTTGTGGCAATCAATATTTGAACAAGGATGTCATCTCCCATGTTGATCCGTCGGGTCTGTGGAATATAATCAAGGACGATAATAGATGACGAAAGAAAAAAGAAAGAAGACAATAGTGCAAACCAACACAATTAGGACCATTACAAAGTTTAATATTGAAGAAAGAACTTTATCTATATTGTGGTTTAATAGACGAATTAAGTACACCAAAAATAATAAATAGTTTCAAAAGAGAATACATGAGAAAGAAGTCAAGAAAGAGTATTAAGAAGACGTCCCTCAATTTTCAAAGCACATGAGATTCTTAATGATATGCCTTACTCGTTATTCTTTGCTAGGGATTACCCTAATCAATCTTCCTTAAGATGTAACCTCACTGCAATCTGAGCCGTTATATGCTCATTAATTGCACCCTTATATATAAGCTTTAAAAAGCCTCCTCTTTCCCTAGCTAAAGTCTTCATAGGCTTCAATAGTTAACTAAGGTTTAAATTTATATGTGATCTATCCAAAGAAATTATTAATGTGCCACTTTACATGTGATCTATCCAATAAATTGGTGAGAGGGAAGAGATAGAAAATGGGAAAGAAAGGAAAGCATGCATGTAGCATGGGATTTTCGAAGGAAAGATCATAAATGCGCTTGTTGTGAGAAGAACGCGTCAAGTCACAAAGAATTTGGAGGGAAAATGCTAAGATGCACAACGGGAGAAAAGAACCTACGAGGGATACCGGAGATGAACTTTCTATTTCTAATTTGATCTGGCTTTCATAATTAATTAAAAGATATATATGACATAAAAATTGTTATCTTAAACAAATCAAAATTTTAAAATAAAATAAACTCTAAACTAATTGACCTAATTATGGTCTGAACCAAGTAAAAACTATACAGAACTTGTGACTTATTAACCTGAAAGATATAAACTATGCTAGAAATGAAAGAATCATCCATTAAATCTAGATGATAATAAAATTTCACATTTCAATTAATCATAATAGTTTTGGATTGTGTCAACTATTTTCATGATACACCGGGAAGAAAGTGGTGAGAGGGAAGAGACAGAGTATGACGGAATCAAAGGAAAATTGGTTATTTAGGCACAGTATTTTGGCCAGAAAATGCTTAAATGTGTTAAGAGGTAAAGGTTGGAAGAGAGGCGCTTAGATGCATGAGGAAAAATCATCTACGAATGTAAGGGAACAGAACTCTAAATTACACTGTTGAAATTGCTCCGCCTTATTTCATCAACCAAAAGAACCTTTGAATAGGCATAAAAATTGTCATCTTAAGTAATTTAATATTCCCATTATAAAACAAGCACTAAACCAACCTAACAACAATCCCAAACAACTAAAATTTGAAATATATTGTCCTTGCTGCCATCCACATTTTCTTCTACTCGATTCGGCTAATGCCGGTTGGGGTTAGGAAAAAGGTGGTGTCTCTGATGAAGACCTTCTACTAGTCGGACAGTAGACAACAGAGACCCTGGCTGCATCTCGTGCGTTGGTAAGATGTTATGAAGGGGCTTTGCGATGGTAGTCTTGGTGTCTGTGATGTCGAACTCATGAACAAAGCCTTGCTTGCCAAGTGGGTGATTCAGATTTGGGGTTCTTCGATCTCTATAGCTGCCAGATTACTGAAGAGTATATATGGAGTCGACGGGGAATTGATTGCCAACAGAAAAAGATTCGGCTCGCCGCTCTGGGCCGGAATCCGCGTCGTCTTGCCGACTATATCACCTAGATTGCAGCCCAGGGTGGGGAATGGCCAGACTTTTAGATTCTTAAGAGATGACTGGATGGGAGAGGGCGCCCTTGGGAGGAGGTTCCCTAGGTTGTTGGCTTTAGCGGCGTCAAAAGATGCCACTCTTCCTCAGGTGGTGGATCATGGGTCGTGGGCACCGCTGTTCATCGCAGACCTATCGAATCAACACATGGAGGACTTCAAGAGGTTGCTTGCAAAGGTGCCTCCGCCGGGGGTGATGTCTCAGGAGGCAGACCATTTTGAATGGGAAGGGGGAGATTCTCTGTAAAGAAGGCATACAAGGCGATGAGGGGGTCAACAGTGCAGGAGCAGGATGTGGAGTTGTGTCAGGACATGAAGGTTATTTAAGCGGCCAAAATCTCGCTAAGAGTGAAAATTTTCCTATGGTGTCTGAGAAGAAATCTCTTATGTGATAAAGCGAGGAGGGGAAGATTGTTTGGCTAGGAGGACAGTGATGTGACAGGTGTGAGGGCACAGTTGAAGATGTGGATCACTTGTTCTTCGGATACACGACTTCGGTGCAGGTTTGGAGAGAGTCGGGGGTCGCTTGGGTGGAGGCCAGCGGGTTAGAGCCATTTTGGAGATCAGTTCGCGTTGTGGGTAAGGATTTGTCGATGATTGTTCCAAGCCGTTTGCGATGTTGTGGGCTATATGGGTTGGGCGGAATGACCTGATTTTCAAAAACCAAAGGTTCTATTCCGAAAATGTAGTCTCCCATTGTATTGCTCTTTATAGTTTTCGGGCTTCACGGTAATGTATCCTATCTTTCTATAAATGAATTCTGGTTGTGGTGACTCCCATCTCGGGAGCGCACCCTTTTTTCTATCAAAAAAAGTTGAAATATAAACAAACCTATTAAATAAAGCTATGTCATTTTCTATTGCATTCAAATATCTGAATTTTAGCACATTTTCATAAGCTTGGTGCAGCAATTCCCGCTCTCTTAGAAAAATCAATTCGTTATGAGATAAGTTGAAATTAGAATGAATTGAATTGAATGAGAATCATAGGGCTCCTTGTATAGATGAACTCCTAGGTTTAGGGTTACAATAGAAGTCATCTCTTATATAATGAGATGACCAAAGTACTCCTAGGGTTACTCAACACTCCCCTTTAAGCTAGAGCATATATATATATATATCAATCATGCTCCACTTGTTGCAACGTTTCTCGAATTGAGTACGCACAAGTGCTTTGCTGAACATATCTGTTGTTTGATCTGTACTATGTCTGTATCAAATCTCTAGTATAAAAGCAGTCAACTTCCACATGCTTAGTGTGTCAATGAAACATGGGTTGTTGGCTATATGTATTGGTGTGCGGTTATCGCATCTAAGTTCCATGGTATTGATGTAAGTGATATGAAGATCTGTGAGTACAGATCAAATACATGACAATTGCATTATCGCATCAGTCGTTGCTCTATATTCACTCTTACCACTAGAGTATGAGATCACTGCTTGTTTCTTACTCCTTCAAGTAACTAGGTTTCCTACCAAGCAAGTGTCGAAACATGTGGTAGATTTTCTATTTTTCATGCATCCTCCATAATCTGCATATGAATAGACCATGAGTGTGAGATCACTACTTGAGTGTGAGATCACTGCTTGTTTCTTGTTCCTCCAAATAACTAGATTTCCTGCCAAGCAAGTGTAAAAACCTATGGTAGATTTTCTATTTGTCATGCATCCTCCATAATCTGCATCTGAATAGACTACGAGATCGAAGCTTTTGGCTTTTGTAAATAGTAGACCTTTCCCTAGAGAATGACTTGACCATCATGCATGCATCGAAGTGAGCTGAGGTAAGAGAGTCCATGGACTGACTCGGTTTCTCGACAACAAGATATATATCGGATCGAGTGATGGTAAGATACAATATGTTAGAGCCGAGAATACTTTGATGTGTTATTCCATGAAGCCCTAGGGTCTCTTATATAGAGAGAAAACCCTTGCGTCAATTACAGATATGTACATAAGATAAATAAGAAATACTCAATGGTACATCACAATATAACGTAAACGTCTACACTCCCCCTCAAGATGGAGCATAGATATCAATCATGCTCAGCTTGGAAGAACATCTCTGGAAAGGTCCTCTGAGCAATGGCTTGGTAAATATATCAGCAGTCTGGTTTTCTGAACTAACATGTGAGGTAGAAATCAAGCCCTTCTGGATCATGTCTCTAGTGTAGTGACAATCGACCTCAATGTGCTTTATTCTTTCATGGAAAGCTGGATTATTTGCAATGAACATTGCTGCCTGATTGTCACATTGAAGTTGCATAGGTAAAGAGACATTTACATTCAAATCTTCTAAGACTGCTCTAACCCACATCATTTCTGCACTTGCTTGTGCCATGGCTCTATATTCTGATTCAGCACTGGATCTTGCCACAACTGTCTGTTTCTTGCTCTTCCAAGAAACCAAAGAACTTCCAATGAAGATAGCAAATCTTGAAGTAGATTTACGATCCTGTGGACATCCCGCATAGTCTGCGTCTGCACAAGCTGAGATAGACAGATCTGTGTCTTTTCTAAATAACAAACATGTGCCTGGGGAAGACTTCAGATATCTCAATATCATATACAAGGCTTCCATATGAACTTGCCTGGGCTGCTCCATAAATTGACTCACCCGGTTTACTGCATAGGCAACATCCGGACGAGTTATGGTGATGTATAGAAGCTTACCCACCATCTCTCTGTATCTTCTTTTGTCCACCTCTTCGGTATCATTGTCCTAAAGCCTCATACTTGGATCCATAGGCGTGCTCGACGGTCGGCATCCAGCCATTCCTGTTTCCACAAGCAAGTCTGTGACATATTTTCTTTGGGTCATCACCATTCCTTGTGCATTTCTTACAAACTTTATCCCTAGAAAATATCGTATCGTGCCTAGATCCTTCGTGATAAACTGGCTTCCCAAAAGAGCTTTGATCATCTCAATCCCCTGAGCATCATCTCCTGTAACCAGAATGTCATCGACATATACCATGACAACGATCGTACCTCTAGGGGTCTTCTGGATAAACAATGAATGATCCGCATTTGACCTCTTGAACCCCTGTCGTTCAATCAGCTGGGAAAGTTTCTGAAACCACGCTCGTGGACTTTGTTTAAGGCCATAAATAGCCTTATGAAGTCTACACACCATCTGAGTCTCCCCCTCAGCAGTAAACCCCGGTGGCTGTTGCATGTAGACTTCCTCCTGTAGATCACCATACAGGAAAGCATTCTTCACATCAAGTTGGAAAATAGTCCAGTCACGTACCACAGCAACGGAAAGTAGAATGCGAAGAGTCGAGTGTCGAGCCACTGGTGAAAAAGTGTCCAAATAATCCACCCCATAGGTTTGGGTGAATCCCCGTACGACAAGTCTGGCCTTGTATCGGTCGAGACGCCCGTCTGCGTGAAATTTAACTGTAAAAATCCATTTACAGCTCACCACAGATGCACCCGGAGGAATAGGGACTAAAGACCAAGTCCCTCTGGACTGTAAGGCACGCATCTCCTCCTCCATAGCTAGACGCCAGCAGTCAATCTTCATGGCTTCGTGATAAGTCCGTGGGATGTCAACCGACGAGACAGCAGCTGCAAACCTCTCAAAATCACCAGTGAGACGATGAAAGGACACCTGAGACGCAAGTGGATAGGAGGCACATAGTCTCTTCTGCTTCCTATGAGCAATAGGACGATCAAGGTCATCTGTGACAGTACTAGCTAGCGGATCCTCCTCCTGTAGCAAAGGTTCCTGCACATGTGCATTATCTAACCCATCATTAGTGATAACATCAGAACATACCTGAGGCGTGTTGGATGGTTGGCGTGTAGCTTGAGCAGGCCCTGACCTCCTTGTGTAGAACTTAGGAAATGGTGGAACGGGTGGTGGTGGTGGTGGTGTAGTGGACTCAGATTGACCCAGACTCGGAGGTAGGGGTACATAGACATTAGTATCCGTGGATGTGGAGGACACTAATCTGTCACCTGCAGGGGAGAAGTACATAACAGGTTCAAAAAATGTAATATCAGCACTGACATAGTACTTGCCACCAATGGGATCATAGCCAAGGCCTTAAATGTCGGTTTCGGTCACCATTTCGGTATTGACCAAAACAGAATTTCGATGGAATTTCGGTGGAATTTCGACCGGAATTTCGGTCATTTTTTGTACTAGGACCCCCATATTTCGGTCATTTCGGTCGTTTCGGTCGAATTTCGATTTCGACTGGATATCGATATTCGACAGAAATTCGACCGAATTTCGCTGAAATTTGAGGCCATGATCATATCAACGATATCCTTTCTGTGTCCTGGAGTAACCCACAAAACACACTTAACAGCTCTAGGAGAGAGCTTGTCAAGTCCTGGAGACAAGCGATGAACAAAGGCGACAATCCCAAAGACACGAGGAGTAAGTGAAAACAAATCCTTGTCAGGGAAAAGAACAGAGATAGGGGCCTTTTCCCCAAGAACGGTAGAGGGCATGCGATTGACCAGATAGCACGTTGTAAGAATGGCATCCCCCCAAAAGGCTAATGGTGCACAACTTTGAATATGTAATGTGCGAGCAATGTCAAGAAAGTGTCGATGTTTTCGTTCTGCGACACCATTTTGTTGAGATGTGTATGCACATGTTGTTTGGTGGATAATCCCCTTAGAAGAAAGAAACCGAGCAAGAGAACGAGTGCAAAACTCCAATGCATTATCCGTGCGCACATACTTGACAGTAGAGGAAAAAATATTCTGCACTTCATTTATAAGGTTTTGGATAACACTTCCTGCTTCAGATTTATTTTTAAGAAGAAAAGTCCAAGAAACACGAGAGAAATCAACTACAACAAGATAAAACATGTGCCCCTGATGGTCTGGGACACGACTCGGACCCCAAATATCTATATGAAATAACTCAAACGGGGAGCGACTGCTCCGACCCTGACGACTAGGAAAGCTCGAACGATGATGCTTCCTAACTGACATGCTTCACAACGAAATGACAAAGAAGGAGATATCTGAGGCAGGAGGTGACGCAATTTCTGCAGCGGTAGGTGACCAAAGCGAAGGTGCCATGTATATGGAGAAACGGATCCCGAAGAGTGTAATGAGACGCCAGCATAGGAACTCCGTACCAGACGATAGAGGCCATTTTGCTCAGAACCACAGCCAATCACCCTGCCCGTTAGTATGTCCTAAAAATGACAGAAGATGGGTCAAATATAGCACGACAGTGCAAATCTTTTGTAATCTGACTAATTGATAATAAATTCATAGAGAATTCTGGTGCATGTAGAACATTTTGTAAGTGCACGGAGGGCAATAAAACAGTCTCCCCCTGACCAACAATAGGGGAATGAGTGCCATCAGCTATGAGTACGGAGCGGCCAGACTGAATAGATCTGTAGGACTGCTGGATATCTCTATCACGGCAGAGATGATGGGTGGCTCCGGAGAATACAATCCAACCTGAGAGATCATGATTATGACAAGAGGCAGAAGGACTACCTGAGGTACTGGCTGCAGCAGATGTACTAGCGGACGCAGAAGCCGCAACGTCAGGGGTACCAGCACCCTCGGATGATGTCTGTGGCATAATGTCTCTAAGCCGTGCCACTAGCTCCTTAAACTTGTGATCGGAAGTAGGAGTGGATGGACCCTGGACATGATCGGCAACACGTGCAGAAGGAGGAAATCCATGCTTAGAATAGCATGTATCCTCAGAATGACCAGTTCGACGACAAAAAGAGCATGTTGAACGCACACGACCTCCTCGGCCACGTCCGCTACTTCCTCGGCCACGAAAGAAGTACGAACTACCACGTCCTCTGGAGACCGCCATTGCTGACGGAGATGGAGTTGCGGCACTAGAGGGAACGGAGATCCGGCTGAGCCTCCTGTAGACTTCCTCCATAGGAGGAATAGTAGCATCGGCGAGGATCTGAGACCGGACTGCTTCGTATTCCGGATCAAGGGCAGCAAGCAAAACTCCCACCATAGTGGCATTGCGAAACGTCTTCTGCTGCTCGGGGGTGGCTGTGAGTGGAATGGTGCTGTATAATTTCTCGAACATCCCACGCAGGGACGTGTATAGAGAATGAAGGGGGCGGTCATTTTGCTTCGTCGTAAAGATATCATGCTGCAACTGCAGCATCTTCGTCTCATTCCGCACTTGAGAGTATGTTATAGCGAGAATATCCCACATCGCCTTAGCGGTAGGTTGATGAAGGACGTCGTTGGCAATCTCCATTGTGAGTGTCCCTGACAGCCAAACCTTTGCATAGGCGTCGTCAGCCTCCCATGAGGCATATATCCCCATCTTCTCCGGCGGTTCGTCTTCGGTAAGAATATGCTTCTTACCACATGACTTCATAAGACTGAGGAACTGCATGGTCCACAGTTTGTAGTTCGTCCCGTCCATTTTGACGATTGGTGCTGAACCTTTAAAGGCACCTATGGCGGGCATATCGACCTTTTGTTCTGACATATTGCCGGAGAAGAACAACTAGGGATGATAGACAAAAGAACTGGTGTCTACCAAGAACTTTGTGGATTCAAGTGCATATGTAGACGCTATGCACTTAAATCCATCGTCGACTAGAGGTCGACCGAAGGAGAGATGCCGCAACAAGCGGCGTTGATGGCGACGAGAAGAGGCTGGGGAAGCCTCGGCGGAAGAGAGGCAGCGGGAGGAGGGGCCCGGCGGCGGGGCTGGATGCCGCTGGAGGTGCCCGGCGGCGAGCGGCCTGGCTGGGTGCGGCGAGGAGCCCGGCTGGAGCGACTGGAGGGGCTGGAGGGGCCGGCGGGAGGGGCTGGCTGCGGCGAAGAGAAGGAGGGGGGGCGGGTGGGTGGCGAAAAAACCCTAGATTAGGGTTTTGGCTCTGATACCATGTTAGAGCCGAGAGTACTTTGATGTGTTATTCCATGAAGCCTTAGGGTCTCTTATATAGAGAGAAAACCCTTGGGTAAATTACAGAGATGTACATAAGATAAATAAGAAATACTCAATGGTACATCACAATATAACGTAAACGTCTACACAATAATGTGCACACAAGCCGCATGTATCGACCATGTTGAAGCTATTAGATTATCTTTTCTTAATTTTATTGAACATATTTCTATTTTGTAACTCTTCAGAGTCTCTATGAAATTATCATCACTTGAACTCAATGGTTTCAACTCTATATAAGAAACTCTGAATAAAACGATCGCATTCCATCCCATCGATTATTTTCATATGGCATCAAAGCAATGGTCCTAGACCGAAGCATCGTGCTTATTTTAACTCAAATCTTATCCTTCACCATTAATCCCATTCGCATGCTGCTCCTGCGATCACCAGGCCGCTGTTGTATCTGTTGTGCATCGCTGGAAGAAGCCCTAGGCTACAGCAGGCTGCTGCTACAGCATCCCTATAGTAGCGTTGTTACAGTGCTGCAGTTCTGAAATCTGATCCATTACACTGCTATAATGCTCCAGTTGTTTGGAAATCAGACCTGAACCACACTCGCAGAATAAAATATGTGATTTTTATCTGAAATACATGAGTTCTGATGTGAATCCGATCTAATTTATGAATTCCAGACTGATATGAAATCTGATCTGAAATGCAATTCTGAACCGAAATATGATCTGAAAAGTCAATTCCAGATTGATGCAGTTGTGTGCCTCTTTCCAGATTTGCTGTATTGAAGAGTTAGTGCTGTGCCAAGAAAACCTAAGCAGCAACAATGTAAATCTATTGGCGTGTCCGTTCTTGGTTTCACCAACCGTACAATAGCGGTCATAATATCCAATATAGATATCTCCTGAGATGACTATAGGATCATTAAAAACAAAATCAATGGCCTCAACTGTATTACTCAGCCTTCTGACACCATTATCTATTAAAGATTTTTTTGGAAAAAAATAAGGTGAAATCATGATGTGGGACCCACCGCAAATTGTATACTAAAATATTAAAAGGAAAGATCATACAAAAGTCCTAACCAAAACAAGGGTCCTGGAGTGATCCAACACATTCTCCAGGTAAAAACGTTGACGACGAGAGATAAAATCAATCCTAATGTGCCAAAAAGTCCATAAGAGAGCGAACTCATTGGACAAACCGCTCTAATTGAGCACCAGAATGATGTACTATCAGAAGCTCTGAGCCAGGGGATATTTACTTCATCCCAAACCCGAGATGAGAAACTACATCTAAAAAACAAGCGATCAATGTCTTCTTCCTCCTCACTACATCTTCGGCACATAACATCCCCCGTATGGAGAAGTTTCTCCCGTCGGAACTTGGTAAGAAAGCACCATGCCTTGCAAGCCATAAGAAAACCTTCACCCACTATGACAATCTACTACTCCATATAATTTTGGAGTTACAACATAGCTCTTTTTGAGTCATGACATTGTTGCGGGTGAAAAACGGGTACACCTTCACCGAGAACTTGCCATTCACCCATAAGAAACAATCCCTCCCAATCGTGGGCTTGTCACAATCAGTGAGGTCCCCCGATCAAAGCCAAGTACTCATCTAGTCTCTGATACGAGGAAAGCTCTCGTAAAGGAAGGACCCCAAGTGCATGTCGACCATATCCAGTGTTGCACTAGTTGGCCGATTATACCAAATAATCAGTTCGACTATTAGGTGCGGGGGATCCTCGATTGAACAGGCCTCGAGTCGGCCAATAATGGGCCTGACTATATAGTCATCTGACTATTCGACCGACTGGCCGACTATTCGACCGACTAGTGTTTAATATTTGAATTTTTTTTTAATTTTAAATTCTTATGGGTTATATTTTACCATGGTATCACCACAAACGTCAAATTCTATATATCTATTTTGTTGACTGGTACTTGTATCTTGTATTCATGTTAACTAATGGCAGTATATGTATCAAAATATAAGAATATATGTATTATAAATAATTTTTATATTTAAAATAATAAAAAAATACAAAATTAAATAATCCTGAATAGTAACCGAAACATATCCTACAACTTCGAAAGAATCATCAAGATGCCATGCCAAAATGAGGATGTAAATCTCACAAGATTTCTCGTTAAAGAGCAGTGAATCCCATATATATTATGCATTAACCAGCACAGTGTGTCCTCTATATCACCCCACAATTTAAGCACCCATTTAGCCAAGAGGACCCTTATTCATGGCCTCCATTCTCCAAATCCTCAATCCGCCATCTTTCTTTGACGAAGTTACCATGCCCAATCAACAAGAGGGACAACATTCTTCTCATGTCTCTCATCCACGCAGAAGAATTGTCTTATCAACGATTCAACCCCCGCATGCGCACCTACTGGAATCAGTACGTTGAAGAAAAAAATGGGGATAACTGATAGAACATGTTTAAGTAACACCAACTTCCCTCTCCTAGAAAATGCTTGTGCCTTCCGACCAGCCATCTTGTTTTGTAGCTCCAAATATGTCATAAGGAGGCTACCACATGGATAACGCAGCATGTCACCCGTATCTTGGATATCACCCTGAGACAAGCCAAAAGGAATGAAAGTAGACATCTCTCTCTTGATATATAAACCTGAAATGTCCCTGAATATGTCCATATTATTAGATGCACGTTGCGCATAGTGACATCTGAATCAGAATAAACCTGAACCCGAACCGAGTAAGATTTATATGATTCGATAAAACTATTGATTGATATTAAATGACTCAAATCGATCCAGAGATCGTAAATCAAATTTTTTTTTGAGAACAATCAATCAAATATTAATTGCATCGTAAAGCATGCCCTCGTAAAAATAATCTTAAACCATCATAAAATTCATCAAGACAAAATAAGACCAACAAAATCGACCTTTTGTAAATCAGAGGTCGTTTGACAATTTAAAATCACAAACTTTAAGTGTAAACCAAGATTGTATCTCGACAATTTCTAAATTTACCTCAGATCAAAAGTATATGAATATTATACTCATTTTGACCATCATTCAAAGACGGTCAAATCGATCTATTGTTCCTCTGAATCAGAGACTCGAGGAGTAAACGCGGATGACTTTGGTATATCAAATAAAGGAGAGAAAATAGTTTTTTAAAAAAATTCAAATTTCCAGGACAGTCGTTGATGTCCCAACACATGCCCTCTTCTACTTCTCCACATGTCAACACCAAGTCTCTCCCTCCTCCCTTATACATATCACCCTAAAACCTCTTTAGTTATTCTTATTTTCCCCCAAAAGATTCCACAAATTCCCAAACTTCCACCCATCCCAATTTTTTTTCCCAGCCTTCTCTCTTTGGATTGTTGCTGCTCCAAGCAGCAACTTCCTATTGCTCCAATTGAGCAGTTGCTGCTGCTCCTTCATCTCTAGTTGATGTTTCTTCGACCATTGCAAGCTGGTGCCAAGCGGCTCTTCTGGAGCCCAGTTGCAGCCCCTATCCAGGCGTCTGGAGACCCCTTTTCCAGATGTTGCTCCAAGACATGAGCCTCATGCTGCAGCCATAGGCCGTTGTCCGAGGAACTGAAGAGACCACCCTCCTACTGCTCTGGAGACCACATGTTAGAGATCAACTTCCAGCCACAACTGAAGGTATGGAAAATCCCTTTTTTCCCTCTTTAGGTTGTTGTCCGACAACTATATACATGCATGCAAGTTGATCTCCAAACCTTGGATATCCAAAGGTACAATCAAAGGCCCTCCCCCCTCTTGTTGTCTTCCATGTATTTAAAAACAAATTAAGAACCCAATCTCAGACCACAAGCTGCAATTTTTTTAGTATGTAAAAGATGAAAAATTAGTGGTGATTAGCATGCAAATGGACCCACTCTCAAACCATTGTTTAGCTACTAGAATCATCAATCATGTCTTAAAATTGAAGGATTTGAGGGTGGATAGCATGAAATTAGTATAAAATTCAGATCACTGATTAGATATTGTTTCACGCTTAAAAATTTAAAGATTTTGGGGATTTGACATGCTATTGAGTATAATTACATATGATGCAGCGTGACCCCAAATTATAGGGCCACATTTATTTAATTAATTAGTAGTCAATTTTATTTATGTTTTTAGCGGTCGTAATGGTCTAATTAAATAATTGAGATCGCCTGTGATCTCAACGTTTATTTCGTAGATTTTAATTGTAATTTTGGTCAATTGAATAAGTTAGAGTCTAATTAGGGTAATTAGAGGTCAATTAGGATAAAGTTGGTTGTCAATTTTAATTTGTTTACTGTTTTTGTAAACCATCTCTCCTATATAAAGAGATGGTAGTCCAGTATTTTTATTCAGTCAAGGATGAATTAAAAATTGAGAATTATTCTCTCTATCTCTCCCTCCTTCTCCTCTCTCCTCCCGCGATCTCCGCATGCTTCTTCAATCCCTCGTTACCGACGAGAATTCTTCTTCTCAACCCTTCTAAATTCTCCACCGACATTCCACCGCCAAATTATTTTTAAATTTTATCGTAGACGCCGGAAGCTGTTTGCATCATTTGGTATCAGAGCATGGCATTTAGATCGTCCTCATGATCTAACGATCCGTCCCGGCGCCCGCACCGACACCATCGTTCCTCCGAACAAACCCGACGAGCCATCTCCACCATCGACACCTCCTTCGAAGAGGCGAAGCACATGGTACGTGATTTGCAGAACAACTTCCGATCCATGTCATCAATGTTTCGGGACTTCATGGCCAACCTTGAGGCCTACCGCGACGCCCAATCAAAGTCGTCAACCACCGAAGCCGCTACCGCGAGATTTGACGAAGAAAACGTCGCCGAAGAAGGTGAATCAGCCGCTGTCCAGCACTTTCCAGAACCAAATCCGTCGTCGGAATCGGCCCCGCTGCCCCCTCCAACCATCCCGACGCCACCCCAGCCTTCCCAGGTACCTCTCCTGCCCTCCCCGGCCCGCGCTGCCGTCAGCCCCACCCCCACAACCCCTCCGACAGCCCCCTACCCCCCCCATTGCACCACCACCAACCACAGCCCCACCACCCCTCATCTCGCAATCCTCCAGCCCCTTCCCCGCCAACCTCGCGGAAAGCCCCACCAGGCCGCGGCCCCACCCCTGCCGCAAAACCCCCTCCACCCACAGCTGCGCCCCCCACCGCTCCCAACCCCTCCCCAAAGCCCGGCAACCACCGCCTCTACCCATCGCCGAACCCCCCCCCCCCAGCCGCTGACCACCCTCCTCGCCACCTTCCCCCCGGGTCCCCCTTCCTCCTTACCCAGCGCCTCACTAACCTATATCGCCATCTTCTCTTCTCTCCCCGTAAGCCCAAACCCCGCCGTCTCCTGCCTCTCTTCTCCCCATCGCAAACCCGCTGCCCTCTTCCCCCATCTCGCCTCGCCCTCCCCACCGCACCGCCCCTCCCCGCAACCCTCTCCTCTCCCGCGCGCCGCCTCGCCCAGCACCCCCGCGCCGCCAGCGCCCCCGCCACCTGCCTCCCTCTTCAAAACGGCTCCACGATCGCGCCCTCCTTCCGCGGCCGCGCATCCTGCGCGAGAACGATGGGGACGCCTGGAACCCCGTCGGCGTTACCTCCGTCAAACCCCACCCCGCCGCCTTTTGATGTCGAAGAAAGGAACCCTAATTGGGGGTCCGAGTCTTACGAGATGGCAATCCCACAAATTGTGGATGGGAGTTTGAAGGGGAAAATTATGAGGAAAAATCCCATAAAGCCCCTATTTGCAGAAAGGTCCAAAATGATAAGAAGGGAAGGAACAATGAAGGGGTACAAAAATTGCACCCACACCCCTGGCGGCGGAATTATTTTAAAAAGAGGACAGTAATTAGGAAGTCAGGGGATGTTCCTTATCCAAATAGGATTATAGTCTTGGGTTTTCCCTAAGGACCCCATGGCTTCATTCCTTAGCCACATCTCCCCTTCTCCTCTCCTTGTGCCATTGCTTCATTATGGCTTCTCCAAGGACCATATTCCCCATGCCACATCAGTTTTTTGAACATCACGGGAAGGAGACAACAATCAAGACGACGACGCCGTTCGCACCGCACATGTTCTTCAACCCCGACGACCGCGCCATTCTCGCCTGCATATGGATTCCGCCGTTCGCTCCACATCAGTTCTTCCAGAAGACGACGGAATGCGCCGAATCTTCCTCCGAACCTGCAGATCCAGCAATTCGTCGGGAGACGAATTTTTCAAAGCGACGGAGAGTTGATGCAGCGTGACCCTAAATTATAGGGCCACATTTATTTAATTAATTAGTAGTCAATTTTATTTAAGTTTTTAGCGGTCGTAATGGTCTAATTAAATAATTGAGATCGCCTGTGATCTCAACGTTTATTTCGTAGATTTTAATTGTAATTTTGGTCAATTGAATAAGTTAGAGTCTAATTAGGGTAATTAGAGGTCAATTAGGATAAAGTTGGTTGTCAATTTTAATTTGTTTACTATTTTTGTAAACCATCTCTCCTATAAAGAGATGTTAGTCCAGTATTTTTATTCAGTCAAGGATGAATTAAAAATTGAGAATTATTCTCTCTATCTCTCCCTCCTTCTCATCTCTCCTCCCGCGATCTCCGCGTGCTTCTTCTTCAATCCCTCGTTATCGACGAGAATTCTTCTTCTCAACCCTTCTAAATTCTCCACCGACATTCCACCGCCAAATTATTTTTAAATTTTATCGTCGATGCCGGAAGCTGTTTGCATCAACATACCACTACATATGCTCCAGATCTCAAGTTAAAATTGAAAGATTTGGGGTGTTTTAGTATGAAATTGTATCAATTTTCAGACTACAATAACTGCAGTTTGTATGCTTAATTTGTGAGAGATGGGAGATAAATTGCATGTGAGTTTATTCTACAATTTAGATCATAAATAGCTATAGTTTTCATGTTGGAATTAATGAGAAATTTGAAGCGTTTTGCATACAATTTAGAACCAATCAAGACCCAAGTTCAGATTATAAATGAGACACTAATTTCATATTGAAATATGAAAGAATTATAAGTAAATTGAATGGGCCTTGTACCAAAATCAGACCCTAAATTATGATCCAGTTTACATACATATTAGATGAGTAATTGGTTTTGGTTAGCGTGACATTAGTTCTAATTTCATATCATTACATTCTGTTCTTCATTTGAGATATGGGGGTGGTTAAAATAAATCTAAGAACTAATTTCAAAACACTAGTAGTTACATATTTCATACATAAAAAATGCGAAGGATTTGAGGGTTGATTGCATGTGATTGGAGTCCCATTTTAGACCAGTGAATAGCTACTGATTTCAGCATCAATTAGCCACTTATTTCATGGTCCTTTAGGTATACTCTGTTAACTAAAGATCACTATTGATAAAAGTCCTAGATCTATACAGTTAATCACAGAAAGGACTGAGAAAGAGATGAGTACTCAAAGAAGATAAAATGATGGTGAATCAGTAATGACTGATAATTCAGAGTATGGTCACGGTGATCCTTATACTTGATTGTACGAGGGTACGGTGACCTTCAGTCGGGCGGAAGATAGGAAGACCAGTTAGGACAGCAGCTGCCTAGTGCGCATGTCTAGGAACCTAGTCCTTTGTATGTTTTTACATGAGCTTGTAGATTTTTTACACCTCATTGGAATCTAGGTTTTTGACCAGTTCTGTTGACTTTGTTTCAATAGGGTACCTAGGCTGGAGGACCCATGGTTTTGCTTTTGCGTTCAGTTTTGACCGTTCCGGTCGGGCCGATTTTTGGAGTGACTTGGTCCGAAAAGTCTCTCCCACACGTCTCCGGGGTGTAGTTATGGAGTATGCATAGCCCTCTCCTGCATCGCACTTCCACTGGGAGGGCGAGACGGAAGAGTCTCTTAGAAGGCTTCTCCATCGATTGAGTTTTGGTTATTGTTTCGCCGGTAGGTCTTGACGAAGAAAAGATTGTTATCAACTGGAGTTGATGTTGGTTACAGTTAAGGTTGGTTACAATTGAGATTAGTTACAGATGAATTTGATTATAATTGAGTTTGTACTGTTCTTGAGATTGTTTACTGTGCCACCAGTAGGTCTGGTAAAGAAAAGATCATGAGACAGAAATCATAAATCATCATCAATCATCGACATTTAATCAACAATTAGAACAACTATTATGGATGTTAGGAGAAGCTAGTGGACAGGTTGGGAACTTAGTTAGGATGCATTATACTCCATTATATGCCTACAGAGGTACCCCGATCCTAAGATATTCTTCATGCCTTAAAGTCATAGTGTGAGGTCACACTCAGACCAAGACCACGGACTATCCACTAGGCTTGAGAAATTAGACAAAGATAAAGATCAGATCAGAGATTCATTATCTTCAATACCAAGATCTATCAAAATGAGCTATAAGTAATAAAAAGGTGATAGCTTATATATGGATTATATAATCAAAATGTGAAAATATTAGGTATGGGTAGTAAAGATATAATGAGTAAGAAAGGGGATGTATATAGAGAATAACTTGAAAACCAATTTCTACGCAAGTAGCTCGTCAAAATTAATTGTCAAACCCTATCTACTTGCTTTCTTTTTGAAAACACTGAAATACATGTTTTATTTATAATGAATTAGATTGTACTCCACTTTTGTTGACATTTCTCTTGTTCCCAACATAAATGGCAAGTAAAGCACCTGCACTGCAGTAGTTCGACAATTGGACCCTGAGCTTTCGCGGTTACTTTCGACTGTACATATATTATAGTTTTTGTACAAGATAATGTAATTGCATTTCTTTCTCTTCAATATTTTCGGATACATATAGAAATTGTTGGTTTCTTCTTTTACATGTAAATATATATATATATGAAAATTAGTGCAATGTGAATTTGGTGACACTTGTTATTATATGTATTGTTACTAAAATGTGAATGACATTCGAAACGTGAAAAAAATCCCAGAATTTTAGTAACCTAATGTAATCGATATCGAAAATATTATTGTGAATGCCGTGTAAACAGGTAACTCGAATCCGCGGGCATCACAGTTTGGTATCATAGCAGTGGTATCCCGCTATACACATTTGCAATATTATAATTTCGATTGTACTAAGTTCTCAGATAGAGATGGTGCTCCGACATGTCACAAGTCTGAAAGGAAAATATGGCATTCAAATTCAATAACCACATATATCACCAATTGCAATTAATTTTCATATAATGTTCCAAGAAGAGAATAGCACAGAATGAAATACCAGCAAACATCAACTATTATGATTAATGATATTTATTCTCATGCAGAACCATGACGTCTAGAACTGGCCAGGAGATGGAGGATCGTTTGAAGTGCATCATGACTGCCCTCACTGACCTCCAGCAGTAGCAGACTGCCATGCGAGGTCAGCAAGACCAACTTTTGGCCCAACAAACAAAGATCATGGAAGGACATATCGATATCGGTATCGATATCGGTACCATGTCGATACGATATATCGTCGATATATCGACGATATATCGACGCCATATCGTCGACATCGAACCGAGATTGTGAATAAAATGGCATGTCGATACCGATATCGACCATATCGGTGATATATCGGTGACCTTTCGATACCGATATATCGGCGATATATCGCCGATATATCGGGATACAGCCTTCCATGACAAAGATACAGATTGACTGGCTGACATAGAGATAGGGTTCGAGAAGCTGTTTGATTTTACCTACCATCCATCTCAGGATGGAACGTGACAGGACCAGCCCGAGTCTGTAGAAGTTCAGCAGCCTCAGTTTGTTGATCCACACAAGGAGATGCCAGCACATGGAGCAAAGGATGGAGATCATGATAGGGAGCAGGATCATGTACCTTTTGCCGAAGAGTTCGTGCCTGACCACTCTGCCATTCACATGCATCAGTCAATATTTACTTCCTATCAATGAGCCAATGTGCCCATGTTCAAGGGCACCGGGACATCAGATGAGGTCGAGCAATGGTTGAAGAGGGTGATGAAGGTACTCTAAATGATTCGCACACCATGATCCACATGAGGAGAAGCCATCACATGGAGCAAAGGATGGAGATCATGACAAGGAGCAGGACCCTGTACCTTTTGCTGAGGAATTTATGCCTGACCACACTGTCATTCGCAGGCATCAGTCGATATTTACTTCCTATCTATGAGACAATGTGCCCATGTTCGAGGGCATCGGACATCAGATGAGACTGAGCAATGGTTGAAGAGGGTGATGAAGGTATTCCAAATGATTCGCACACCATGAGACATGTGGTTATCTTTTATTGAGTATCTATTGACAACATTTGCCGAGAGATTGTGGGAGGCGACAGTTTTTGAGATGGGACACGAGCCCACATGGGACGATCTTGAGACAAGGTTCAGCTCCCACATCTTTTCTTCAAAAGTGGAAGGAGTCCCAGTGCTGACTATTCGCAGAGCTTCGACAAGGGTGGATGGCCGGTGGACAGTACTTTGTTCGCTAACCGAGCTTATGTAACACAAAGCAGCAGCCACTGCTTTTCTAGATGAGAATTTGGAAAAGTTCATCAGAGGAATGCGAGAAGAGGTGCAGGAGAAACTCTCTGGACTATATCTCACTTCCATCTCCAAGGCTACTGATGCAGCGGAGAAGTTTGAGGATACCAAAGAGAGACATTTTGGGAGTTTGTCTTGAGCAGTACACATACCACAGCGGTCATTCAAACCGATAGGTGACTGTTTTAGCAGCAGAGATCAGGGTGATTCCATCCTTCAGGTTCAGCATTCTTTGGCAGTGCTCGCTCATCTCTAGCAACTACTTTAGGAGGAGTATTCACCAGACGTGGCACCAATTCAGAACGACCATCTGGGTGGTAGAGAGTGGAGAGGCCCCCAGCAGGACCGACTCGGAGCATCAACACGACTACTATGACTATCTGTTTGTACGATGCTACTCGTGCAATGAATGGGTCATTATCGATATCAGTACCCCCATGCTTCTGGTGAGTCTCGACTATAGCCACAAGCTTTACAGACGTAGATACAACATACTGGGAGTTTCCGTGGCAGGAACTCTGATTTCAGGAGGCCACCGAGATAGACACAAAGCGTGGCTCGTTCAAGCACCGTACCAGCTAGACAGGGTTAGTTACATGCAGTGACCGACGAGCAGGCACGATCAGCAACTACTGTGGTAAAAGGTATGGTCTCAGTATTGAACCGACCCTTTCAATATTTTATTTGACTCTGGAGCGACGCATTCCTTCATTGCCTTGAGATTACTAGCTTCATTAGGTAGAGTAGCAGAGGCTTTATATCCTCCTTACCACATCCATGGGCCAAGTGGCCAGTTGTTCGTCATTTCACTGACAGTCAGAGACTTATCGTGCCGAATGACGATGATGAGATGATCGCAAACTGTCTCCTACTATAAAATGGCGAGTTTGATATGATTTTAGGTACGGTAGATTGGTTAGCAACCCATCATGCCTTAGTTGATTATTTTAGGAAGATGATTGTCTTCAAGATTCCAGACTTACCTGAGTTCACTTTTGAGGGTACATTACATGTCTTCAAAATGGAGTATATTTCAGTATTGAGAGCTCAGGGACTTGTTGATCAGGGATGTGACAGATTTCTAGCATTTGTTCGAGGGACATCCGATCATGAGCCGATGACCCAGGATATCATAGTAGTATCAGATTACCCAAATGTATTTCCTAATGATTTACCAGGGTTACCTCCTGTGAGAGAGATCGAGTTCGAGATCACATTGCTATCAGATATACAGCCGATCTCAATGGCTCCTTACCGCAAGGCACTCGCCAAGTTGAGAGAGCTAAAGGTAGAGTTACAGGAGTTACTTGACTTAAGTTATGTGAAACCGAGCACTTCACCTTGGGGTGCTTCCGTACTTTTTGTCAGGAAGAATGATGGATCGATGAGATTATGCATTGAATATCGACAGCTGAACAAGAGAACGGTGAAGAACAGTTATCCTCTGCCATGCATCAATGACTTATTTGATCAGCTACAAGGATTTTTGGTATTTTCAAAGAACAGCCTTCGAGCTAGCTACCATCAATTGAGGATTTGAGAGTCAGATATTCTGAACACAGCTTTCAGGACTCGATATGGACACTATGAGTTTGTGGTGATGTCATTTGGACTCATCAATGCCCCTGAAGCATTCACAGACATGACAAACATGATCTTTCGTCCATACTTGGACAAGTTTGCGGTGGTATTCATTGACGATGTGCTGATTTATTCTCGAAATGAATGGGATCACGCGAATGACCTGAAGATAGTCCTGGACATATTGCGAGAGCACAAGTTGTATGCCAAGTTGAGCAAGTGTGAATTCTAGTTACCCAGGTCTCATTTCTTGAGCATGTCATTTCTGAAGCAAGTATCGTAATTGATCTTGCAAATATTGAGGCAGTTATGTCTTGGGAACAACCTAAAATGATCACTCGGATTTGGAGCTTCCTTGGACTAACGGGCTATTACAGACGCTTCGTTAGTGGTTTTTTAGGAGTTGTTTCCTTTGACACGATTGACACATAAGGGAGTTCCTTTTATTGGGATGATTCATGCAAGCAGGCCTTCAGGAGATTGAAGGAAAGATTGACAAATGTGCCCATTCTTGCACTTCCTTCAAGCACTCAGGACTATACAATTAAATAGATCTTAGGAGAAGGTTTAAAAGCGGTTTTGATGCGGAGAGATCACATGATTGCATACGCATCACGTCAATTGAGACCGCAGGAGCGGGATTACACCACCCATGACTTGGAGCTGGCGGCAGTTGTCTTCGTGTTGAAGATCTGGCGCCACTATTACTATGGGGTGAATTTTGAGATTTTCACGGATCACAAGAGATTGAAGTACATCTTTAATCTGAAAGAGTTGAACATGAGACAATGCATCTGTCTTGAGCTACTGAAGGATTACGACTGCACGATCTCTTATCATCCCGGTAAAGGAAACGTGATGGCAGATACGCTTAGAAGAAAAGCTCATGCAGAAGGTACGACAAATTGGTTATACATATGGGATATGTCCGCAGCTTTGACTGAATGGCATCCTCATGAGAGCGCATCCATATCTATTGTTGTGACTCCATGATTCATAGTAAAAGACTATAAGTCAGATCCTTGGATCAGAGATAGATACATGCGTGTCATCAATCACAAATTTGATGATTTTGTGGTGATCAAGTTCATTTTGTGGAAGGCTAAACGAGTCGTGCCCAACGATGAGCAGTTAAGTTACGTAGAGGCATTCTTGATGAGGCACACAGTACAAGATTGTTTATTCATCCTGGCAGCACAAAGATGTATCGTGATATGCGGCAATATTTCTAATGGGATGGAATGAAGCACAATATAGCACATCATGTCAACAGATGCTTGACCTAGCAGATGGTCAAGGTTGAGCATAGGAGACCAACAGGGTTATTACAGTCTCTCCCCACTCACAAGTGGAAGTGGGAGAATATCTCTATGAATTTCGTCACTGGACTTCCGAGGACACCAGATGGTCATGATCTTATTTGGATCGTTGTTGACAGGTTGACCAACTCAGCCCATTTCATACATGTCAACATGACCTACACTCCATCTAGAAAGGCCAAATTGCATGTGCAGAATATTATCAAGCTCCATGGTATACCACATGGGGTGGTGTCTGACAGGAACTCGAGGTTTATATCTCACTAGTCGCACAAGTTCTTGCAACATTACAGACAGAGCCGAACATGAGTTCTGCATACCATCCGCAGACCGATAGATAGCAAGCGCACCATTCAGACACTTGAGGATCTACTACGTACAAGGACTCGAGGTTTATATCTCACTAGTCGCACAAGTTTTTGCAACACTACAGACAGAGCCGAAGATGAGTTCTGCATACCATCCGCGGACTGACAGATAGAGCAAGCGCACCATTCAGACACTTGAGGATCTACTACGTGCATGCACTCTAGAGTGGAAAGGGTCATGGAAAACAACGGTCATCATTCCAATATTGGCATGGCACATTTGAAGTCCTATATGAGTGGAGATGCCTCACACCTCTCAGTTGACGTGAGGTAGGTGACCATGCTTCTGTGAATCTCCTGGAGGAGACTGCGAGGGTTGTTGATCTTGTGAGGCAGAAGCTTCTGACAGCTCGGAGATGCCAAAAAATCTATGCAAATCGTCAGAGAAGAGATTTAGAGTTTCAGGTAATCCAGTCATCTAATCTTCATCCAATTTCAAAAATGACTTATCAATATTTAACTTAATCTTTATACTAATGAAATTCCTAAAAAAACAAGTGGGAGATCAGGTGTTTCTACAAGTATCTCTCATGAAGGGAGTACAGAGATTTGGTGTTCGTGGCAAGTTGGCACCACGATATGTTGGACCATTTGAGATCATTGCTCATGTTGGGAAGGTAGTTATTCACGATGCCTTTCATATATCCAACCTGAGGAAGTGTCTGCACGATCAACTACGAGAATTTTGACGTGAAGCCTGACTTGACATATGAGGATATACCAGTGCAGATACTCGATAGTATTGTAAAGAAGCTTCGCATCAAAGAGATTTCTCTAGTCGTGCTATGGCATCAACATGGCATCGAAGACGGGACATGGAAGACTGAAGTAGACATGTGGGCACGATACTTGTAGCTCTTTTTCAGGTAATCATCAAAACAAACCCATTTAATTATATATTGAAAGAATGTGGCTTGTTTTACTTTTGAGGTTTTTATGGGTTCAAAATCCTTTGAGGTTTTTATAGCAACATGAAAATCATATAAAATGCATAATGATGTTGATCGGAATCTCAAGGAAGAGACTCCCATTGAGGTTTTGTATTTGTGACATCTGGATCCAAATAAACTCGAACCCGAGCCGATTAAGATCCATATGATCTGATAAACTAACGATCGATACTAAATGATTCAAATTGATCCAAAGATCGTAAATCAAATTTTATTTGAGATCAATCAATCAAAAATCAATTTTATCATAAAGCAAGCCACCTGAAAAGCCGTAACCCAATTTGAAATCGTAAAAATAATCTGAGACAATCATAAAATTCGTCTCGACAAAATAAGACCAACAAACATAACTCAGAGGTCGTTTGACATAAAAATCACAAAATTTAATCGTAAACCAAGACGGAATCTTGACAATTTCTAAATTCATCTCAGATCAGAAGTATATGAATATTATACTCATTTTGATCACCATTCAGAGATGGTCAAATCGAGCTATTGTTCATCTGAATTAGATGATTTGAGGTACAAACGCGGATAACTTTTGTATGTCAAATTAGGGAGAGAAAATGGTTTTAGAAAAGTTTCAAATTTCCATGACAGCAATTGTTGTCCCAACACTTGCCTTCTTCTCCTTCTCTATATGTCAACACCAAGTCTCTCCCTACTCCCTTATAAATATCACCCCAACCCCCTTTAATTCTTTTTATTTTCCCCTAAAAGATCCCACAAGTTCCTAATTTCCAGCCGAGAAATATCCCCCCCCCCCAATCCGAAATTTTTTTCCAGCCTCCTCTCTTTGGATTGTTGTCACTCCAAGCAGCAGCTTCCTATCGCTCCAGATGAGCAGCTACTTCTGCTTCATCGACCATTGCAAGTTGTTGCCAAGCAGTCCTACTAGAGCCCAGTTATGGCTCCTGTCTAGGAGCCTGGAGACCCCTTTTGCAGATGCTGCTTCAAGACAGGAGCCTCCTGCTGCAGCCATAGGCTGCTGTCCAAGCAGTTGGAGAGCTCACCCTCCTCCCCCTTCCCCCACTGCTCTAGAGGACAGTTGTTGGAGATCAACTTCCAGCCACAATTGAAGGTCTGGAAAATCCTCTTTTCCCTCTACAGGTTGCTGTCTAGCAGTTATTTTAGGTGCTACATGCATGCTAGTTGATCCCCAAACCTTGAAGATCCAAAGGTACTACCAAAGCCCCACCTTCCCACGCTTGCTGCCTTCAATGTATTTAAAAATAAATTGAGAACCCAATCTCAGACCACTATAAAAATGTAGTTTTTTTAATATCTAAAAGATGAAAAAATAGTAGTGATTAGCATGCAAATGAACCCACTCTGAGACCATTGTTTAGCTACTAGATTCATGTCTTAAAATTGAAAGATTTGAGGGGGAATAGCATGAAATTAGTATACAATTCAGATCATTGATTAGATATTGTTTCATGCTTAAAAATTTAAAGAATTTAAGGATTCAGCATGCTATTGAGACTAATTACAGACCACTACATAAGCTCCATATCTCAAGTTAATATTGAAAGATTTTGTTGTGTTCTACTATAAAATTGTATCAATGTTCATACCACAATAGCTACAGTTTGGATGCTTAATTTGTGAGAGATTAGGGATAAATTGCATGTGAGTTTAGTCTAGAATTTAGACCACAAATAGTTACAGTTTTCATGTTTGTATGCTTAATTTGTGAGAGATTGGGGATAAATTGCATGTGAGTTTAGCCTAAAATTTACACCACAAATGGATACAGTTTTCAGGTTGGAATTAATGAGAAATTTCAAATATTTTGCATATAATTTAGCACCAATTAAGATACAAGTTCAGATTATATATGAGACCCTATGAGACCCTATTTCATGTTGAAATATGAAAGAATTAGGAGTAAATTGCATATTTAGTACCAAAATCAGACCCTAAATTTTGATCCAGTTCGCATACATATAAGATGACTAGTTGGTAGTGGTTAACATGAAATTAGTTCTAATTCAGGCTTCTTTTCATTTGAGATTTGGGGTTTGATTAAAAGGCAATTAAGAACTATTTCCAAAACACTAATATTTACATATTTCTTACATAAAAAATGTGAAAATTTTGAGAGTTGATTGCATGTGATTGGAATCCCATCTCAGACTAGTGAATAGCTACTGATTTCATGATGGTTGAGGAGAAATTACGGATGATTTGGATATAATTAAGTCAAATTTTAGAGCATTAATTAGTCACTGATTTCATGGCTAAAAATTGAGAGATTTGGGGATGAATTTGCATGTAAGTTGAGACTAAATTTAGATTTAATGAATGACTCCTAATCTCAAGATTAAATAAAAAAGTTGGAAATTTTACACCTCAAGAACCGATTATATCCATGAATTAACAATAGATCATATTGACAAAATACCTAGATCTGTACGATCAACCATAGAAAAGACTGAGATAGAGATGAGTTGTCAAAGAAGGAAAGATGATAGTGAATCAGTGATGACTGATAATTCAGAGTGCCGGTCATGATGACCCTTACACCTGACTGTACGAGGGTGTAGTGACCCTCAACTAGGTAGAAGATATGAAGCCCAGTTAGGGCAACGGACGCTTAGTGTGCGGGTCTAGGATCCCAATCCTTTGTACGGTTTTTATGCGAGCTCGTAGTATTTTTATTCTTCGTTGGGATCCAAGTTTTTGACTAGTTTTCCTGACCTGTTTCAGCAGGGTACCTACGTTGGAGCACCCTTGGTTTTGCTTTTGAGCTCAATTTTGCCTGTACCGATCAGGCCGATTTTTGGAGTGACTTAGTCCGGAGAGTCCCTCCCATCCGTCTCTGGGGCATAGTTCTAGAGAGTGCCTAACCCTCTCGTAGATCGCACTTCCACTAGGAGGGTGAAACAAAAATTTTTAGGAGGCTTCCTCGGCACTTGAATTTTGGTTACTGTTCCGTCAGTAGGTCTTGGCGAAGAAAAGATTGTTGTCAGCTGGAGTTAGTTAGTTACAATTGACGTTGGTCACAGTTGAGTTTGGTTACAGCTATAGTTGAGTTGGTACTGTTCTTGAGGTTGTTTACTGGGCCGCCAGTAGGTCTGGCAAAGAAAAGATCGTGAGAAAGAAATCATCAACATTTAATCAGAATTTAAAACTAGTATTATGGATGTTAGGAGAAGCTAGTGGACGTGTTGGGAACTTAGTTACGATGTATTATACTCCACCGTATACACGGAGGCACCCCAACTCTAAGGTATTCTTCGCGCCTTAGAATCATAGTGTCAGGTCACACTCAGACCAAGACCACAAACTCTCCACTAGGATTGAGAAATTAGGCAAAGATAAAGATCAGATCAGAGACTCATCATCTTCAATTCTAAGATTCATCAACATGAACTATAAGTAATAAAAAAGTGATAGCCAAGATATGGATTATACAATCAAAAAGTTAAAATATTAGGTATGGGCAAGGTATGATGAGTAAGAAAGGGGATGCATATATAGAACAACTTGAAAATCAATTTCTACGCAAGTAGCTTGTTAAAATTAATTGTAAAACCCTATCAACTTGCTTTCTTTGTGAAACACTGAAATACCTGTTTTAATTTTAATAAATTAGATTGTACTTAACCTTTGTTGACATGTTTCTTGTTCCCAACATGAATGGCAGGTAAAGCAGATGGATCACAGTAGTCCAACAGTTGGACCTTGAGCTTCCGTAGTTACTTTCAACGGTACACGTATTATAATTTTTGTATAGAATAATGTAATTGCTTTTCTTTCTCTTCTATATTTTCGGATACATATGCAAATTGTCAGTTTCTTCTGTTACATGTAAATATATATGGAAATTAATGCAATGTGAATTTGGTGACACTTGTTATTTTGTGGCTTGTTATTAAAAATGTGAATGTCATTCGAAACATGGAAAATTTTATCTGAATTTCAGTAACCTAATATGATCAATTTTTTGATACAAATGACCTAATATGATCGATATCAAAAATAATATTGTAAATGCTATGTAAATGGGTAACCCAGATCCACGGGTATCACATGCATGTTCCAACTCACCATTTAGGAGGATCATAATGGCATCTGCATACTGGAGAATATGAATAGAAATGTCCTTCATGAGGTATCCCATACAAAGACCATCATCCATCACTAACATCATAACGGATAAGGCACTCGAGACAATCACAAAGAGCAGTGGCACCAACGGACATCCCTGTCGCTCACTCGTTAAGGTTGAAAGAATCCATTCTCTGATCATTCATTCACAAGCACCACATAAGATGTTGTTGTAATACGCCTTTTAACCCAAGTGATCCATATATCTAGGAATCTGCTTTTCAATAGCAATCTACATAAAAAGCGCTAGTCCACGCAATCAGCTTTCGAGAAGTCTACTTTTCATAGTAAACCTTTCCCTTGAGTCCTCTTCCAATCCAGCATCATTTCCGAGACAAGAACCCAACCATCCGTCATATGCCTACCATGTACAAATGTTGATAGCTTATGAGAGATAATATCATTCGGAACATCGTGTAACCAATTAGCCATGATCTTGGCAATGATGAGATAGATTGCGTTATGAAACCTTATCAACACGAAGTCCACCCTAGTTGACACATCCCTCTTTGGTTACAAAAATAGTAGGGATTCGTTCAAACCCTCAAAGCCACAGTTTCCCCCGAACTCATGTAGCACAGCAATAACATCATCTTTGACAACCTCCATAATTCCCTGTAGAAGGAAATCGATAACCCATCTGGGCTACGTGCACCATCTGCATTCAACTGTAAAACTGCATGATTAACAACCATCTCACTAAAAGGTGTAACAAGAGCATCTGATTGTATGTCATAGATTCTTTTAACACCCTTACCACTCCAGTCCCAATCGATACAAGAAGACCTCCTACTGAAAGTAAGAAAATGTGCACGAAGAGCCTGACCAACCTCCTTCTGCCCACGTACCAAGACCACATCCATGATGATGCTCTGAATGTAGTTCATATGGCTTCTCCCATTAGCCATAGAGTGGAAGAAGCAGGTGTTGTTATCTCCCTCCTTCATCCAACTTCATCTCAATCATTGCCTCCACTCCCCTTCATTTTTCATGTCCTCCTAGTGAACCTCGTGTAGCTGTCTACTTCTCAGCTCCAACTCCTCCAAAGTCAAGTCTCGCTCGTCCTTCGTCTTCGTCTTCGATATGTCCAAGTCCAACCGAGTAATCTCCTCTTGGACCAGGATTCTTTTATTACGACATTGAAAGGAAATATTCCCTTTTTATTGCAATAGGTGTCTACGAATTAAGGCAAGTTTGGACACCAAACTAGTAGCAGTGGTCAGTTGACAATTACGTCAAAGGATGTGCACATACCCTGAAATTCATCCATCGAAAAAAGCCAAGCTTGATCAAAGTCAAAATATGTTTTCAATCTGACCCCTTCTCCCAAGAACTATATAAGAGGAGTATGATAAGAGTGTGACTGCAAAAGAACCCAAATGCGGGCCGATGGGAACAACTGCGTCGCCTCATTGGACACTAAAAATTGTCCGGATGCAATCTTGATCTAGCATTTCTCTACATATACCGACATCCACCAACGTCTATAATATACAAAACATATTCATCAATAAAGTGGGAGAGCTCCTCTAAACAACAATCCACACCACCACGACTCCGAGGGATAGTGCGCCCTAACAAGCTAAAGATCTTTAAAACAAACTCATTAAGTTCCCACCATTGGTCGGCCCATAGACATTGGTCACGACAAATTTCAAACCATCCATCTTTCGTTGAAGGGCGATCAAGATCAGTGTTTGCTTCTATTACATCCCATTTCAAGTAAAAGGTATCCTTGCTCCAACCTAAGACACGACCCCAGCATGCACCATCTAAATCGGACGCCATGAACATTACCATGCTCCATCCTTGTGAAATCTTAATCTCCTGGAATGACATCTTTTTTTACCCCCATGTATAGGTCATTTACCGCCATCCTCGTCTCTAACCTTACAAGGCCCTACGAGTTATGATATTCATATAAGCAAAGCTATGGCCCTCGTTGTGGAACAACCCCCAGGGAAAGCCAAGCTTGTTTAGAGAGGGGTAGATTGGTGTCGTTGCATTCCGTCCTTTCGATGATACCAATTTTCTACATGTCAACTTTGATCATGCCTGTCGGGGTGCTACATAGACTTGAGTGCATCATGTGACAATTTTTCTTATTGTCGTCTGGGAAATAGAAGGATTTTCACTTGGTCGACTGGGGCATGGTGTCATGTATGAAGGAGGATGGTGGCATCGGTGTACGTAGCTTGGAGGAAATAAACAAGGCTTTGATAGACAACTGGGTCAATCGCATCTGGGGGGTTGTGCCAGCTTGGTGAGCAAACTTGTCAGGAGGATCTGTGCGCCAGGACTTACGTTTCATGGCCCAAGTATGATTGGTACCTCGCCATCCCTGTTTTAGAGAGGTGTCTACAATGTAGCGGTAGAGATGCGGCCTTTTATGAGGCATGTGATTAGGAACGGAACTGCTTTCCATTTCTGGATTGATGAATGGATCAACAGAGGGATGTTGGGTGAAAGGCTCCCTTAGTTGAAGGTGCCGGTGGTAGATTTGGCATGCTCTTTAGTGGATCTTTGGGACGAGAAGAATTTCTTTCCGCGATTTAGATCGAAGCTCTTTGAGCAGTGGGTGGAGGAACTTATGGTGATGCTTGTTGAGCTGGAGGAGGTGAATGGACCCACTAAAGGACGAGATTGTTGGTCACGGTATAATGAAACTTTTTCAATTGGGAAGGCATACAAGGCAATGAAGTGCCATGTGTTTTATGATCCTGGGGGATGCGAGGAAGATTGTCGGCGGATTTGGAATTGGAAGATTCCAACTCTAGTGAAAGTTTTCATGTGGCTTATGTGAACGGGACCATTGTTGATGAATGATAGATTTGCACGATTTGTGCAAGGAGCTGACCCAGGGTGCCCCCGATGCATGGTGAGGTGGAGGATGCAGATCATCTTTTATTAGGTTGTAGGCACTCAACGGAGGCTTGGAACCACTCTGGTGACAATGTGGTTGCATCAGACATGTCTACTTTCTAGGATTATATCGGGATGAGATGGAATGGCACCGAAAAGGAAAGATCAAGAACTGTGGCCGTGGTTATGGGCCATTTGGACGGACAGGAATGATGTGGTCTTCTTGCGGGATCATTTCTATATCAAGAATGTGTTGGCTCACGCCAACGCCCTGAGCAACGGTTAGGAAATGTAAAGTGATGTACGATTCTGGCGATAGTTATGTAATAACTTTTCGATAATATATAATGAAGTTTTTGGGCATACAATTATACGGTGAAAGCCTTTTTTCAAAAAAAAAATCAACCCCCAGGGAAATCCACCAGGGGACGATCAACCTCGAATGTCATCAAACCATTACCCCCCCACCAACCTCCGCTAAGTGTTCCTCAAATTTCTTCACAACCTTAGAAGTCTCTAGCATCTACAAACCATCAAGCATCGTGTGAGTAGCAGCGCTTTGTTCCAGTTCGAACGACGAATCACAGTACCTAGACCCTACCATCGGATTCTCAATAACGGTATAAACATATATATGTAGTTGCATTCTAGGCTCATTCGAGGAGAATCGGGAGTACCTCTTGCCAAAACACAAAGAGGAGAAAGTCGACGGGAGAGGAGCCCTCGAAGTCCTCACTCCAACTTGGGAATGTTACTACTTGGATTCACCACTGTAGTGGGACGCACAAATACAATCCCCTCATCAACCCCAAACGAGCTCCCACTCTCACCACCAATATTGCAACCAAGTGAAACCACTTCTCAAGAAGCATCAACCTCTGGGGCTCAAGGTGCATCCAGACGAAAAGAGACGAGGGTCAGGATCCCCCTGCCTAAAAAAGGATATAGGATCTCTACCGATTAAGCTCAAAAAGCATCAAGTCCATTGAGTGCCTTCTAAATACTCTGCCCGAAAAGATGGGCCCGAGAGCACAACCTATGGATCGAAAAATGAGGACGATGATCCCAACCAAAGAGCCTGAATAATGGATCCGAGATGGCACCATGCTTCGAGATCACGCGAGGATGAATCACGAGTAGTCGAAAACTTCGATAGAATGAGAAAGGAGTGATTATCGACGTTCCAGTGATGGAAGCATAACGGGCACGCCATTATCACTTCCATTATAACCCCCTACCGGCAGTGTGAGGCTGTGAGCATGTGCAGTAGGCGATCGTCTTCAACAAACTTGACCCGAAAAGTCACCTTTCCAACCCCAAGGAATACTTCTAACAACAAGCTTTCCACTCTCGAGGCCAACTCTGCCTTTACGTCCACACCAACACCTTTCAAGAGGACAATATTTACAATCATATCATGGTGTCATACTCCCAAACAAGTAGTTGGAATATTTGATATCCCGTGATGGTAGAGTGATGTCCTTTAAGCTCAAAACCTTGTAGATGAAGATGTTCGAAGAACCATCTCGAAGAGTGGGCCGCTATCAATTGATAGATCAAACATGTTCAATCAGTTCAACTTGCAGAGAAGGAACACATCTCAACCTTCGAAAGACCTCATGTGTAGACCAAAGAATTTCCCAGCAACATTGCATCCATGCAAAGTAGGCCCAACTTGATCCCAATATCTGATATCACCGCATGGAGGCAATCTGTGAGATAATGCCCACGATCACGCATGCCACCCCTCATTAAGGCCTCGACTTTTTAGGTTCATCATATTGATGCTCGTGTTTTCTCCACTCCTAATAGTGCAAACCCATTTTCATGCCGATCTGAGGAGACCATCTTCGATGGTGTTTGATTCCTCCACAGAAGAAACACATCACCGCATTACGGCGAACACAAGTGACATGGCCAACCTCTCCCTAATTGAATCATACCACTATTTAACCATTCGACGGTCTTGTCGCAATGCACTCGCTCCCAGACTGAACCTATAATATTAATAACATGTAATAACTCTTGATGATAACTTGTAAATTTATGGCCTTGTACTAGGATTGTAATAACTCTTGGTGATAACTCGTAAAGTTTATGGCATGCACATGTATGATGCAGGCCTTTTTTTCCTTGAAAAAAACACTCCAACCAACTTATCTATTTCCACCAAAGGATGTATGAGTGAGGGGATGATAGTTTCTTTTGTTACAAGTTATGCTATATTTTCCTTCGTAAAAAGCTATAGCTTTCAAGCTTTGACTTATGCAGGAGTGATAGATTAATATATAAAGTTAGATGGGTCATGACATATATCTCAGAGAGCCAAATACTACTCTTTCTAAACCCAAGCTTCCTAGTAGGGATGGCTATCGAGCCTAACGAGTCGAGCCAGGGCTGGGCTCAGGCTCGGGCTCGATAAGCCCAACTGGGCTCAGGCTCGGGCTCGATCGAGCCCAGCCGAGCTGGCTCAGGCTCGAACTCGGAGGGCTCGAGCCCTTATCAAGCCAGCTCGGGCTCGACAAGTCTTGAGTCGAGCCCTTTATCAAGCCCAAACCTCTTATCGAGTCTATCTGGGCTCGAGCCTATTCAGGCTCGTTAAGGAAATAGGTGTTTTTTGGTGAAAAAATGTTATGCCTAGGCTCAAACCTAAGACGTCCTTTTTAAAGGTTGTCCACTTTACCAATAGGCCACCATCCGAGTTGCATATAAAAGTAAATTATAATATATATTGTAGCATTCTGCTTGTTAATAAAAAAGAAAAAATACTAAATATCTAACTATAACCTAGATTAACATAGATAAAAGGTAGAAAATCCAAGTCTACAACATAGTCCACCTAACATTGTTGTTACATAAACAACATAAACACATAATCCACCATTAAGAATTTTGCAAAGCTAATACAAATAAAAATAAAAATCATTGTAGTTTCACAAATAGAATATGTATATATATATATTCCTTATCGAGCCCGTTATTGAGTTATCGAGCTAAGCAGGGCGCGGCTCGGCTCGGGCTCGGCTCGATAAGCTATCGAGCCCAAAAATCTGGCTCGGGCTCGGCTCAATAGCTTAATGAACCAAGCTCACGAGCCCTTATCGAGCCGAGCCCAAGCCTGGCTCATCGATCCATGACTCAATAACCAGCCCTACTTCCTAGCATTGGGACTTAAGTGGATAAGTAGGTCTATATACAGACCCACACATTACATGTATTACTTGATAATGATAATATGAAAAGGTATCCATGTAAGAGTCATACTGATCATTCTGAATTACATAAATATCGGTATATTGTTCTTTGGGAAGCAGTAACAGCATTGATAACGAGAGGAAATGGATTCCTCATTTCAACCGGTAAGACACACTTTCTCCATCTATACCTTCCACCTCACATTTGATTGGTAATTTTTGCTGCTTTTCTGCAGCAGAATATATTTCTGCAGCAGAATATATTGCTTCTTACATTCGATGACGCACCGGCACTGCCAACTGGGCTGATATAGAACAGAGGTGTGCATATATGCTTGCCTCACACTAAGAACTATTAAGATCCAATGCATCAATTAGGCACATCTCAACTGATATTTGGTTCAATAACTACCTAATGCACAACTACACTATGGCTGTCGCATACTGATTAGGTTGAAGTAACCCCTGGGAAAGCATGGTATATAGGCAATCAAGAGCAGTGAGAGGCATCCACATATCATCAAAGAGCAAATCCATTTGATATGATTTCTTGGTATAATGAAAATAAAGTACATTTTTCATCAAGACAATCAAGGTGACATCCCTCAATGCATGAACTAACACTACTATGAAGCATGATGTAACTAAGAATATCCAACAGTTGTAGCGGTTTATGTTAAAAGCCTTCTAACTTTTTTCTATAATGCATATAGTATAGGTTGTTTACAAAATAATTTAATGCAATAGATAAAAGGCATTATCAACTTGAAAAAATGCATCATAGTTCTTCGTTTCCAACATACTTGCAATTTTATTCTAAAGAAATCATGAGAACAAGCTATTCACTATTACTAAATAGGGATTCTGCCTAGAAATGAAGACAATTCAAAAGTGGGTGCAAAAATTGGATGGCCACATATGAGTAGCAATCAATTATGTACATTTACGATTGAATAATTATGTATTTCTTGCAAAGACGCAACAATAAAATGGGCGTATATTTAATATTTATAGTTACTTTGAATACCGTATTATATAATTCAACATTAAATATATAATAATGAGTATCATTCATTGCAGATTAGAATTCGCAACAAATAGCAAACTCGTTGTTTTGCTGTCAGTTAATCACATAACAACATAGTATAAGCAATGGCATTCTTTTAACTTATGGTGCTAATTAGTCCTAAAATCAGCACTAATTATGACAAATTCAAGGGGGGAAAAGGAGACTAGCAATATAACAAATATAATCCATGATTTCAGGTATAAAAAGGTAAGTATGCATCGAATAACATTCTTTGATATATATTTAGCATCGAATTATATAGCAACAAGATCCAAAATATCTGTTGTTACAGATTTATTTTGTTTTTACGAAATACATTACTTCGTAATTTAGGAACTTGTGTAAAATAAGGGATATGATGCACCCAAAAATCATATCTGATCTCAGAGACAAAGTATACATACGTTTTATGTAATACCAAGCTTTTTTTATAAGATGGCACACCTCAATAGTCTAGTGTGACTCATTTAGACTTGTAACCATATAACAAATGTAAATTACATAACGGTTGCTATACGTGACACCTAATTGTAGTGTGATTCTTAAAACTTTTGGAAAGTCCCGATATGGTTCCTGAAGTCCATGTTGTTTCAACCTGCCTAGTGCGTGACTACATCAAATTGTGGTGTGTCCTATTTATTGACTTGTTCCCTACACACACCAAATCAAAACTATAACCTTGTGCATTGAAAGTAGGATATAAAAGTAGATTAACATATGATATACACGTAAATTAAAATATGGTATACAGGTAGATGTAAATACATACTTTCAATCAATCAAGTTACAATTTTGATTTAAAAATTTTGGGGGCACAGCAGCTTAAAAATGTTTGGGACACAGCAGCTGCTATGGGAAGGCCGCTGCTCCCTGTCTCTTGTGCCTAATTGAATAACAAATAGACCGATATATATGTAACTCCATTAGAACCATCATTCCACCCACCCCCTTTTAAACGCCCTTTTTCCTCGCAACACTCGCTCACATCCTCTCAACTATATCTTGTTTGCGCGCACCACGGAAGTTGAGAGAGAGAGAGATGAACACCGATACGGCGAGTCCGCGATGCCTTCTAGGGCGAGGACGTGCACGGATCCACCGCGGTGCCTCCGCATGGCCTCCAGCATCCTACTCCCAATCCTCAACCATATGCGAGGTGCACACGCGGTGATTTAGACAGATGCGAGAGCACGGAAGCCATTTCGGTGGCCCTCACATGCATAAGCTGGGAGATACAGATCCTCGACGACGGACGGAAGAAATACATGAGCTGATGTTGCTACCATTTCACCCTTGACGGCTCCTCGTCGACATTGCCATCACTCCGGGTACTGTGGAGGGAATGCATCCTGACAAAGCGGAAGGGGGGGGGGGGGGGGGGGGGGGGGGGTGTTGAGCACGAGGGTGAGAAGGAGGAATGGGGATGGAAGAACACGTAAGGATGAGGTCATCCCCCTCCTCTATACGTGTAGCAACCATGGCCGCTACGAGTGCATTTGCTGGCGTCTTGTGCCCTCGTCATTGGGAAAAGGCGGCGAGTGAGCTTTCTTTGAAGAAAAACAACGGACGGATAACATTTGAGATTGATTCAAGTTTAGGCATCACATTGGGTCCTTTCAAAGTCAAATTGGATCCTTTCACATTGGGTCCTTCCATAATGAGATATAATGAAATGTTGAAGTATATATAAATTGGATGTCAGGTTCATCGACTTTTATATATTTCACTCCGTGTATTTTTGCCGAGTAGATAAAAGTGGGTTTGTGAGCTTTTGATGTTTGATTAGAAAAAGAATATTTCTTATATTTTGTTCTTTAAACTTATACAATGTGCTTTTTGGGTAGATAGAGATAAAGAAATTTCTATGTTTCATCCCTTAGCATGGATTTTTCTTATTCTTGATCTAAGTATTCTTTTTTCTTGTTTCAAACCTGTTCGACTTTCCATTATTCCTCTTCTTTAAACAATGTGTGCGTATCATATTTAAACCATTGATCCTATAATAAGTACCACACATGTTACAATAATTACCCTTTACATTAAATTCTCAAGAACAATAAAGAAATGATGAATATGAATAATTCACAATTATTATGCTCCACTAGAATAAAATTTCTTGTTACTTCAAGACATTCGAATGAGACAAATATTAGGTGGGGTGATGAGAAGAATGATCTAAACTATCTCATTGTTCCCATTGATTCTACTTTTGCTAGGACTACTATAATTTCTGACGATATGTTTACGTGATATCTTTGACTTGGCCATTTGTCTGCCAAAGGATGCTTATTGAACTAACATCATTGAATCCTTTTGTGTGTAAAGCTCATAAATTTAGGAAGATGTCCTAAAGAGCATTTCCTTAAAGTGTCTTTCCTTTGCAAATATGAACCATGTTAGTTTGCTCAATTTCATTAAGTTCATTCGTGATGTTTGGACATTAGTCATGTTTGCACTACAAGTGGTTGTAAGTATTTTTTGTTTTAGTCTATAATTTTAGTAGATTTTCCATAGAGTGTATATGAAAAAGGAGCAGTAGAAGATAAATAAATTTGACAAGTATTTACATAAACATCTTCTACAAGTTTTAAGACTTTTATGTTTAATAATACCCTTGAGTTTATGTTGAATGATCTCATTTGTTTATTTGCCTCATAAGGTGCCTTGCATCAGACATCTTGCATGCATACCCAACCCAACATGCTCAAGAGCTCACTTGGTATGACAAGGTTACATACAACTTGGTCTACTTCCTAAACTAACATCATTGAATCCTTTTGAGTGTGAAGCTCATCAATTTAGGAAGACATCATAAAGCGCATTTCCTTTGCAAATCTGTACCTTGTCGATTTGCTTAGTTTCGTTAAATCATTATAATGGTCAGGGATTAGTTGTGTTCGTGCTACAAGTGGTTAAGTTTTTTTATTTTTAACTATGATAAAGAGCAGTAGAAGATTAATATAATTGGTAAGTATTTCTTGTTATTACAAAAACAATTTATTCTACAAGTTTTAAAACTTTTATATTTAGTAATGCCTTTTGAGATTATAGTAAATATATGATTTCTTTATTTACCTCGTAAGGTATCTTCAATCAAACTTCTTATCTGCAAACTTGATCCCAACATGCTCAAGTGCTCACGAAGTATGATAAAAGTTCCATACAATTGAGTCCACATCAATGAAAACTCATGATACTTGATAGACAATGTATTTTCTAATATCTCGCCATTCTTTTGTTGATTGACATGACTCCATCCGAGACAAAGCCTCTTGTTTACCTTCTCGATTGTAGTACATTATAACAACAGGTCAATATCACACTCAATGAAGGAAAAAATTATGCTCTATAGGCTTTGTCTTTCAAGGTGTTCATTGACCATCAAAAGAAGCTCTATATTCTCACAAAGGAACCCCTAAAGGAAGCCAACAAAGACAATGAGTATTGATGGCAAGACATGTATCAACAACGAATCCGTTGGCTAACATTGGGCGATCTTTATAGCCATTACTATGTTCAAGTATATATAAAAGGAGGTGGGAGGAGGGCATTAGATCAAACTTACTCCCAATAAAAAATCAAATCACGCATTGTGTTTGGTCTATTTCTCAGGGAGACTTGTTTCTTATTCATTAATATACTCATAGTCCAATGCTCTGTAACGAGCTTACAGTATTTAAACTTGCATATTGTGATAAGCAAGATAAGAAGCATGATGAGTGGCGGGCATGTGGGATTCTAACATGAATAGATCCTAATTACCAGATAGTGAAATAATAGTTTCGCTTTTGGCATGATACCATCTTTATTTGCTCTTCAGACAACTTTAAAAATTTGACTCCATCCTTGTCTCATCTCTATAAACCTTTAAGGCTAATTCTTACCTTGCCTCTGGAGGATGAAGCAGTCCTTCTACGGTCCATGGAAGAATGAACACATTTGAGAGCATGTCCTCTCTCCTTGTGTTTGTTTCTATTAATCCAATCATTATTCTGATAAATGTTGGGAAAAATTTGGTTGACCTTTTGTGACCAACCTGAATTAGCATGTTCTCTCTCTTATACAAAGTTCCCCAAACCTTTTGGGTTGAAATTATCCTTATTGCTGCACACTTGATCAACCGAGTCCTCTCCCTTACTCTTCGTGAATATTGTATTTTTCTTACTTTATTCTCATGTGGATTTTTCACTTGCACTCCATCTTTTGGTTGCAGTGCATTTGTTCACATACAAAGGTGTCTTCTTGTGAACGAAGTGCGCCTTCTTGGCTGCTAGGACACTCAAAAGGGCATATGCATTATAACTAGGATAATCGTGGAGACTATATATCTATTGATGTCACCTTCTTTAACTAACCATTTCCTTCATTAAACTATTGGTGACATCCCCTTTAATTTCTTGCCTTGGCTCTAAATCTATCAAAAGAGGCACTAAAAATGTCTAAGTGAGTCCCTTTGCTTGTTCCTCCTACCTAGGGGGAAGTTAAGGCATCAACGATTGACCTAACCACTTGTAAAAATAGATGGTCCTTCTACATCCATTGAGATTTCCATTGCCAGAAAGGCAATTAGATGAATTATGCATTGTACAACTTTAATACTATTGATGGTTTGTCTAGTAGAAAATATAAGTTTACAATGCTTTTATGGTAGTCTTGATATCAAGAGATCACCAAATAGCTATCTATGATATGGGGGACATGTTATTTTATGAGGAGATATTTTTTTCAAAATACAAGCTAGAAGTAATGATATTCTTGTTGACTATGTTAATGATCCTGTTATAACTGATGATAATAATGCAACAGTTTTGAAAGCAAGGCTTTTATACTAGGGGTATTTATTACTAAAATCTTGATCTTCTGCAATATTATTTAGGTATTGAAGTGGTTCATCCTTCTAAATGACTTCATCTTCCTTAAAGAAAGTGCTATCATAATATATCGAAGGAGTCCAACTTACTAAAGTGCAAGTGATCATCCGTCTTGACAAAATCTAAGCATCATAGTACTATTAAAGATACTTTTTTTGAAGCCACCAAGTGACATAGAATCTTAGTAGAAACCTTTTATATCTCATTATCACTAGGCCAAACATATCATATGCCACGAGCAAAGACAACCAACATTTGGAAGTACTCCATACAATAATTAGCATGATACTCTCCCTTATCATTAGATACCTGAAGGGCTTACCCAAGAAAAGATTGTCCTATGCTTCAAATGGATATTGCTTCTAATGTTACAAACTATGTTAAATCCTATGAGAATGGAAGATCATCCACCTTGTTGTTGGAAATCTTGTTGCGCCACATGGTAAGAAGCATGACGTGGTTTTCAAGTCTAATCTAGAGGCAAAATACACATTTATAGCTCAAGCCACTTGTGAGATTAGTTGTCTTATTTCCTTTATATAAGAAGCTAGCCTTTCTTTTAAGTTAAAAGATCATTTTTACTATGATACACAAGTCTTTTGTCTATACAACATCCAATCCTATGTTTCGTGAGTGCACCAAGCATATATGTTCTTTTGAATTATTTTTAATTTTTTTAAACTAATGGCACTCCTATAATAATCCATTGATGGTTCTTGATGCAATCATTCCCAAATTGGCATGGCAAATAAAATTGAATCAGATGGCTGATTTGGAAATTGTTCAAATTAGAGATTTCCATCCATAATTAGTTATTTTAAATTAGTTACATATTTTATCTAAAAATAAATTGATATTGTAATCTCAATATTTTTGGTAGATAAAATTATTTAAGAGTCACTTAGAATCAGTTAGAGTCAATTGGGATCGATTAGGATTTTATTTGAATTCGAATTTCTTTTTAATTTGGAATTCCTCCCTCCTATATAAAGGGGATGGTAGTCTATTGTAAGACAGTTCAGAATATATTTAAATTGAGATTTATCTCTGCTTTCTCTTTCTTTCCCTTGGCACAATCTAGTGATTCCTCTCCAAAACCTCACGCAACTGGCGCGTTTTCCTCTTTCTTCCTCTCCTCTCTAAATTTCTTCCACCCAAAATTATTTTCCACCGTTGGAATTATTCTGTTTGCATTAGTTCTAGGGTTTAATTTCTATACGAGAATATCTAGGTCCTTAATTTTGTAACATGAATATCTTTTTCCCAATTTTCATAATAGAAAATATGTAAAACCATTTCTTTCTTCAATTCTATTATCGTAACATGATCACAATTCAAAATTGAGAGCTCCAACTTATATTTCGTTATTGTACATTCCTATCTATACACAAATAAGTAGTTCTTTATGCATAGTTCCTTGAAAAAATCTTATCGACTCCTTTGTAAAACTCCAATTTTATTATTTGCTCTAAATCAACTGAGGGTGCATATGTGCAAATGATATTTGGATATCCACTGCTACAATAACTTCAATTGTCATATTTTAATCTCTAACATTTTCTACTTCCACCATAATCTCTTTTAAATCTTCATGCACAGCAATTATAACTCAATCCGAGTTATCTGCTATCCCTAATACTATAAATTATTATCGATTATTTGGATATTTCTCCTCATCATTTTCTCTCCTGCAATAATAAGGCATATCTTCTTCCCAATTATTGTGTCAATCACCTCCATTGGCTTATCGATGACAACACTAATATTCCAAGTCCTAGCTTGCAGCTTGTTTTCCTAGACTTGGTTCCTTATCTCCCACATTTGTACCCCTAGATATGGAGGATTTTTCCTTGTTTGAGCTAAAACTCAAGCAATGATGTAGTGGACTAGCTTCTTTTCTTGCATTACTTTCCATGCAAGAAATCGTGTGAGCTTTGTACTACACAAAGGGGATATGATGTTGCAGTGATCATTGCCAACTCTTCACTACATTTTAACAATACAACGCATTGTTAGGTAGGAGGATCCTAGGGTGTATTCGGTTCGAGAATAAGTAGGAGTAAGGATGGGGAATAAGGAGAATAATATTCTTTGTTCAGCTTGAGGATAGGAATAAGGAGAATAAGGTGAAATAAAGGTAGGTAAGGTGGAATAAAGATAGGAATAAGAATGAAATAAGATGGAATAATGGGGAATAGTCGTACCACTGGGAACCGTGTCGGGAGAAGAATTGGCATCTTATTCCAGGGCCTATTCTCCAACCAAACAGGGCCTAATTTTTTTTATCATATTATGATACATTGATAACGCACGCAATGAGTACTTTTATAAAAGATAAATGTTAGCAAAAAAATTAGATATCTTATTTGGTTCGATATGCACAAGTCTTAAATTGATGAAGATTATGATAGCTCCACGTATGGGTTTGGTGGTTTTAAAACCCACGAACTAGTCTAATTAAACGGATGATAATAACAACACATAAGTTAATGTGCAAATAAAACTTCTATGCCTAAAGCATATCGAAGAAGTAGGAACTACGAATATTAGCAATGATGCACGCTCTCTTTTGTTATCAATCTCCCTCCCTCTTTGTGCCGTCCCTCTGTGGGCCTCTATCATTTTTTTTATTCTCGCTCCTCGTCTCTTTATTATTTCTTCCTTCACAAGCCACGCTTTCCTTGTCCCAACCTTCCCTCCAAATTTCTTGCTTTATCCTTTCCCCGTTTTCTCCATTATTTCCTTCTCATCACCCCCATCTCTATCATATGCATATTAATGCTTCCGTCCAAAATCATGTATAACGATCATGTCTTCTTCCTGCTTTTCATAACCCTCCAACATTTTTTCAGCCCCTTTCTCATCCATTTGAGTCAAACCATACGATTAAGGACTGAATCCCATCTGAGCACAAGAAAAATATGGCAAAGCCTTCTTCCATTATAAGTAGGCTCGGCTACATGGATTCTTGCTCAAATCCATTTGAAAGATTTGACTACATTACCAAACGCAACCCCCACAAGGGAGGATTTAAACCCAGATCTTTTTGAGTGGTAGGCACACTGTACTACCACCAGACCATTTAAATGGATACGATAGGGATAAGTTCATGATTTTACAAATTTCAATTGAAATTCTTGTCTTAAGTTTATTACTTTGTGAAGATGTATGCAAGGATGTAACAGCTTTTCCAATTCTTTTTACTAGGATAGAGTCGACAAGCCTAAGTCTCCATCACCCCATTCATCTATGCTTCCTCATCTTCTCTCCCACTCCACAAAGGATGAACATTCGTCAACTTTTTCACCACTCTTCAAACTTTGTGACTTCGTGTTAGGGTCTAATGACTGGTATGTTACTGTTGCACCTCCTTGTCGCCCTCCATCTTGTTGCTCATATTTAGAATCCATCACCCATACTACCACTTGCAGTCAGTGTTACCAACATCAGTCACGACCATCTCAGCCACCATCACATGAACCACCAAAACAACCATGCCCACCATGACGAGGATCACTGTTGACCATCACCACCATCCTTTCATGTATATACATGCATGTGTATGTATACACACACGTATATATGTATGTATCCCTATGTGTGGTGTGTATGCATGTTATGTGTTTGGCAATCAAAATTCTTCAGACTCTAAATATTGAGCGAATTTCTTGGGTACTCAAAAAATTTGTCCGGCGTGCTTCTCTCGGTCACCTCCTATAAAGTAGGATTCACCATTTAAGATATCATTAGACATCGCTCAAGAATTTCTCAATGTCAATTCATAAGATGGTACGAATCAACATGTGGCAATATGTAACTAAGTCCAGAAGAAGATTGCATGAAGCTGTAGATGAAGCTATCAATGGCTCTAACTTATATTCTTCTCTTCCTTGAGCCCAAACATATTTAATGATGCCTTAAGCAACTCAATCTGGCCCATATCGTTGTGGTCCACTTATCCTAAGCTGTGATTTCGGGGGTTCAAAGAGATGACTTGGCAACAACTTCTTGATTGCCATCATTTTATTATTGTGGCACGAATTCCTCAAAGTTCAGGTAATGTTCCTATGGGTGACACCTTCGTGAATTTTCCCTCCCAAGGGACCTTAGTGAATCCCCATACGTTTCAAGGTGGTCAGATTTGCCACCATTGGCTTTGTGACTTTGTGCTAATGTTCGTGGACAAAGGATCTGATGAGGCACAAGCCTTGTTCATACGTGTCAATTAAACCAATAGTACGAGGTTGTTGACCTGACATACGAAGTGATTTTTACAATGCTAACTCGTAGATCACTGGCAAAATAAGAATAACACGTAAGGACAAATACCTGAAATAGAGGGGCTTTAAAAAAAACAGCCAACCGAGGCAAGTGCAACAAGCCTATTTAATTATGCATGGTATAGTTGCAAGGTTTTTGAAAGTGAATCGGAGACGGAACCGACAAAAAAGGTGGATCAGGTTAGATTATGAAATCAAATCGATTCAACTAGGTGATGATATTATTATTTTTTAAAACTGGATTAGAGCAAAATGGTAAGAAAAAATTATTGAACCGGGTAATTAAACACAAATAGATTAGAACATGTACAAAATATACACTCAAACACAAAAATGTGCTAGGCCTTCTCTCACTGCAAGAATGAGATTTGAACCTTGATCTTTTGTGTCATAGGCACATATTACCACTAGACCATTAAATGGGTAGTATACACTAAAATACACTTAAAATAAATATAAAATATACAATCAATTAAAGTATATTACTTTATATATAAAATATTTTTTTGAATGCAACAATAAATGGTATTAATATATATATATATAATATTTGAACTAAATACTTTAGCATAATAATAGCTTATTATATCTACTACTCAATCCTTTCAAAAAGTTAAGTTGGAGTAATTGATTAATAGACATTAATGGGTTTAAAGAGGTCATGAGTTCAACACTCATCACTGTCATTATTATTTTAATATAAATTCATATTTGAATATGATTGAGTGGTTCAATTTCGATTGATCTTGATTAAACCAATTGCAAATAATCGATCGGACTGGTAGTCGAACCAAAATTGTGCCAGTTTGACCCAAATTGTGAGAACCGATTAACCAAATCAATCCAAACTCGATTCACCGGTCCAATCGGTTGAACCAGCCGATCCAATCCGATTTCAAAAACATCGGTTGAACTCCCATTGAAAAATCAATTCTCAAATTCATATCCATCTGCTAAACTAATGGAATTAACTATTACGGGAAAACACACTCAAATTGAGGGCAATTTCTACCAAACCAAATGGACGATCGCTGCAAAATAAACCCATTATATAGCTACGGAATAGCGAGATTTCGGTAACGGATTTTCGGTCATGACAAGCTGGACAACCGTAGTGACAACAAATTCTTTTCTTTTCAAAGAAGGTTGATATAGATTGAATTAGAGTACAAGTACTTTCATCTTAGATAATACTCTGACATTAGTCGACAAAAAAGTTAAAATAGAATTCAATATGAAAACATGTAAATATTTCAAAACTATAACGATGATCTATGGCATCGAATTCTATGATGGTGGTAGCAAAAACTTTCACCTGCAACGGTTTTACCTATTATACAAATTTGTTGTCAAAAGTAGGGTAGCCAAGAATTGTAGCAATAATGAGCTCCTTACTACTACTACTCGAGCAACAGAAAGTCTGTTACACGTAGTGCCTAACTAATCTGAAGATAAAATATTTCTTACTTTGTGACAACCAAAAGTACATGGTGAAAACAAAACAGTAGCTATATAAAAACGAAGAAAACAACTTCTTAATAGAGTAGGGTAAAAGTAGAACCCAGTGCCTACAAAAACTTCACGTAGATATTTGCACCAAAAAATCTTTATAAAAAGAGGTCATTAAGCGTCGGTACATTCCACTTAAACAAGATCACCACAAACGTGTGCCTGATCCTAATAATAGGGTAATGTAGGCATGACACCTTTCCCCAGGGAAACAAGCCGTCGACGTTATACAGAATACTGATGTATATGGATATGTGGTTTGCAGAAAGTGCAATGAAAAAATTCATTTTTATCAGTTATAAGATTGCTCTAAATTGATCCGACGACAACAACAACGTTCTTTTAACACACAAAAAAATGACTAAAACATCGAAGTTATGATGCATGCTTTTGGAAGAAAAAAAAGTATCCCTTTTTCCTGTGTTTGTGGTGCGAGATTTTTCGAAGTCGATTACATGGTGCAAGCATTGCTTTTATCTGTTTCTGATTTGGATGGGTACTAAAACTTGGATTTTCGTTCGTCTCTTTTCCACCATAAAGGAAGTAAAAAGGCTAAGATAGTAGTGAATTCATGAAGTACCTTCTTCGGAAGTAACGAAGTTGACGTAACCGTATCCGAGCGACTGCCCGGAGTTGGAGTCGCGGCAGATGCGGATCGAATCGATGCCGTTGACGCCGTCCTTGGAGAAGAGATCGAGAAGGACCGCCTCGGTGACGTCGGGGTGAAGATCTCCGACGTACAGAGCGACAAGAGGGGGTGTCGCAGCGGCCACGCCCGCGGCGGCATCTTCAGGAGGAGACGGGGGAGGGGGCACCGCCGCTGCCATCGGAAATGGTTGGGAATCTCCGGAGAGTGGGAAACGGGAATTAGGGTTAGGGATCGGGACGGGGAGGGAAGGGGAGATGGAGCGGAGAGGCGGAGAGGGAGAAGCGGAGGGTTGTGTGATGCGAGTTGTTGCAAAGGAGGTAAAAGGGGGTGAGATTTGCATGGGAAGCGGGAGTTTGGGAACGGGAGGCGTGCGGACCCCTCTCCCACTACCTGGTGGGACCCTAATTTCTGTTTGTTGGGGATCCGATCTCGGGTTATCCTATTTTTGGACGGATCGGGCAATGCAAACTGCGGACGGACTGGGTCTACCACAACTGGCACTTGGGGCTTCGAGTCCTATATCCTGTTCTCTTGGAGGATCCCGGATGAAACCCAGCCGTCCGATTAAGGCCCGGTTTTGATGTACGGTTGGTGTTCTTCCTCGCCATGCGCGCGATGCCTCGGCAACTTGTTTGCATGCCAGTAGAGTGTGCACGTCTTGAAGATGCGGTCCGACATTCTGGTGATCCGATTAACTAAGTTGAGGAAACGGCATTAACGAGTGTGGGGCCCGCAAATTAGATTTGCTCTCATGTATTTTATTTGATGTCACAGTTTTTTTCCGTTACCAAAAATGAAGGCAAAATTAGGCTGGCAGCATAATTTGACATGTTGTAACCCTGAGAAGTCTTCCAACCAATATGATTAACGCATAGACATCACAAGTCCATATTTAGATGTTTTGTGCAACATTTTTCTCTTGCGAAGCTTTCGGTACGAGATGGATGCTTTTGCTTGAAATTTATTACCCGTTGATTTCTTGAACTGCATTTTTTGAAAATTGAACTTGATGTCCATTTTTTTATTTTACAATTACTCTCTGATGGTATACTAATACAATTTATAAGTGTTTTATAATTAATTTTTAATAGTTGGCAAATTTGACTCTTGAAAAGATGTTCAGACATGGCTTTTTGTATTCATGAATTAATATTATACAATTGGCAAATTTATGATTCTACCATTTCTCTGATTGCAAATTTATTAATTTTAATTGAAAATATGATAATGGTGAATTATGTCATTAGTGGTATATATAAAGATAAAGATTGGAGAAAACAATAATCTCTTATGAATTTTATTCTACTGACATGTAGTCCTAACTACTAATGGTTTCCCAGTGGAGTTTAAATCGAAATAATTAGGAAAATAAAATAAAATGCCTAATACAATTTTAAACTAAAATATTACCCAGACTCACGATTACCACAAATGAAGAATGATAAATAAGAAATGTCGTATTTGGAAAATGTCATGTGGTAATTTCGTAAACTACTCTACTAATTTCGTGTTATGTTTATAACTTAAAAGAAAAACTTGCGAATGACACTAATATTGAAAATTCTATGCTTTTTTAAAGTATAAATTATAAAAATGCTTAAAATAAAAAAGGCACTTTTAACTAAAGGTGGAAATAGGACAAATAAATGAAGATGGTTTATTTTATCAATTCAAATTATGTAGTAGCATTTTTTAATATTTGAAGACATTGAAAAAATGTAACGCATTCTTGAAAATCAATTAGTCTATACTTTTTTCAATCATAAAATATATGAATATTGATATACCTCCAAGAAGATGTCCCGATCTACACTACACTATTGTGTGTATCTTGCGTGGATGGAAAATGAACTGTGAGATCTAGGCAACTCGATTCGTGAAGCATATTAGTGGCGATCTCGTGTCGATGAAAGGAGTTAACTAATAAGGAGATTTTGAGGTCATAGTTGAATTACCATCTTGTCGGACTAGAACTTGTCATTTTCTAAATAATAATGATTATTAATGTTTCCGTGTCTGTTTTTACCGTAATCCATAACACTAGAATTTATAAGAACTTGGAAGTTACATCCTCATAGATCCATGAATGCAATTAATAAAAAAGGATAGTATAAAGTGATGGAGTAGACCTTTACTTACAGTAATATCAAACGTAAATAGTGGAACATTTTGGTAACTGGATTTGGGGGACCATAACTGCTGGTAACATGGGAATCAAAGTTCAAATACAAGATTGAGGGAAGGGAGCGCCTATGTGATATTCTCCAATTTTGGGAGGGGGAGGCATGGCCCTACTCACCCCTGCCCCCTTCTCTCCTCCCTGGAATAGGAGTACTTCTCGAGATCCACCTTCTGGGAGAGTGAGACTCGTGATATGCAAAATGATGGTTGGTGCTCGTTAGATCTACGCATTACCGAAATGGTGGAAAGGTTGAGCTCTGAAAGGTTACAAATACTCTTTTCTCTTGCATACTTGTTTATGCTAGTTCAAAGCTATAAGAAATAATGCCTTGGAGCAAGTTGACTAATTACACATCACGATATCAAATACTGGAGATTAAAGGATCTATTGTCATATAATATCTCAAAAAAACTTTAATACAATATTAGGAATCACAAATAATTGAAATAAAAAATAATTACAAAACTGAAATAACGATTTTAACTATTATTCCAATCCAATTAATATCTCAACTAATATCATCATGGCTCAAGATTTCACAAATGGATCTCTTGAACTAACAAGTTGTCGTATTATAGACAACCCCATTATAGAAGCCACTAGAGTGAAAGACTTTGTCTTCCATATGGAAGAAGAGCTTTACAAGTCATATGCCCACTACAAAGTAACAAAGTTACAACATTCTTAATAACCTCAATTGAATATGAAAATGACTACACTTCTTAATATTAATATCTTATAGTGCTATGGGCAGGTTCGAAAGAATGAAGTTTGATCACCGAGGGCTTTGGAGTTGAATGCACTTCAGAAATGTAGCTCTTGAACTATTTCTCAATGACTAGAGTGTATAGTGCAAGAGGACGTGTATATCTTTTCTGTTGAGTGATGACAATAGACTTAAGATCTTATGTATAGATCATCTTGAGGTTAACTAGTCATTTAAAAAGAGTGAAGAAAAAATCTAGAAATATCTAGAACATATATGATTAAATTATCTAGAATAGTAAAAGTAGTTGACTTAAAAATAGATTAGTAAAAGAATTGAAAATTAGTTGATCTAATTAGACATTAGTCGACTAAAAAATTCAGTAACATAAGAGACAATTACCATGGCAAAATCACTCAAATGTTGGAAAGTTAAAGACTCAAAGATTTATTTAGTTGACGAATAGGGAGTTAATTGATTAATATTATTCCAATAAGTATGCATTAATATAATTAGTATTATTAACTAGATGGTATGAAAGTTAGTCAATTGATCAACAATCTTAGTTGACTAAGATGCAACTTAGCAGTTGCTGAGTAAACATATGCCCATTATAAGTTGTACATAGTGATTGGATAGAAAGTAAAAAAGAATGAAAAAATGACTTAGTTGATTGAACGAAGTTGGTCAACTAGATTTGGTTTTATTGGTTGGAAAGAAAATTAATTGACTAAATTGTTTTAAAACTAAATTATACACATATGATGCGTGAAATGAAGTGCATCAAGGTTTTACATACATTCTTAAATAAAGTATAGATACAAGAAATGAAAATAAAATCTTCATCTTTATTTATACACAATCCTTATTATGTTGAACTCTTCTTTATTTTTTTCCTCTTAGCTCTAAGCGTTGTTCTTGTTCTTATTCATTCTTTACATGTTTCTTCTTATTCTAATGTTGAAATTTATGCATATGATTACAAAAAATTGGTTTTTATCATCATGAAATTATAAATGTTATGGATGACCTAATAATCATATAAAATATTTTCAGTTGAGTTTTTGAAAGAAAGTAAATGGTGCATACTGCATAAAGAATTTTGAATTAATTTTTTTAAATACCTTACATACTACTTATCCCCTTATAAAAAGTTTTGGTCATAATAAAAACAAAACAATAAAATACAACATGTAATAGTTATTATTATTCAATAAAATAATATTTTATCAACCTCATTTTATCTTAAAGCTCTCCCTTAAGTTTTTTTACTTAAAGCTCTTCTTTGAAGAATAAAGTGGCTGGGTAATTGTTAATGCATGAAAACCAGACTTCTCCATTTGTGAAAGTTACTTACTGATGATGTTAGTCCTTTGATTGGATGTGTCCTTGGACTTGTTGGAATCTATCTTAGATGTTGATAACACCTTCTCCACGGTCTCCTCAATCTCCTTTGGACATTAGTACAACAAAATTCTTCTTTTGGGATCCTAATGTTTTAAATCCTTGAGTGTTGGCTTCACGTTTAGTCTTTGGTACCCAAATCCATTTAATTTTCTTCTTAGAATTGTAGAACTAGAAACAAAATTGTTTATATTCTCTTTCCTTTTTTATTTTTAAAAATAAAATATTAATTTTAATATAATAATTTCTTTTTAAACTAGAAATGCTATTTTTAGGGATTATATAAATCATTTTTAAGTAATTCTTCTCATTTTCAACTCGTTTAATTCCTCTAGTGAAGAAGTCTTGTCAATAACAAGATCATTATTTCTCTTATTCGGATCATTTAGCTCCTTTTTATACTTAGTTATCATAAGAAGCATTAAACGAACAATTATATTACGAGAGCTTAACCACCATAAATTGACTAAATAGAGTTGCCTGAAATGCCTCAATTTTCTGTGTACCTCATGTATTGTCTTGAGGAACTTCCATTTCTTGTTAGCATTTTGCAAATGTGAGCCATGATCAATTCTTCTTCAGATAAAACATGATAGAAAATGCCAATCGCTCTCTAGTCAAATACCATCTTCCTCATTTTGACTTTATTACAGATGATCTCCTTATTATTTGCTATATTGAATTTCTGATGGCACTATATTCTGAATAATGAAATCTACTGATTGAAGGAATCTCATCATCTTAATCTTTTAACTTGAATAGTTTGACCTATTTAAATAGGGTGGAGTGTGACATAGTTCTTATATAGTATGTGTTTTGTTTAGGTTAGCCCACATATTCTTATAAAGTTGATGTCATTGGTGCAAAGGAATCTTTGATACAAAGAATTAGATGCACTGCACAATTTGGTGCACATTCTCGAGGATTAGTAATCTATAATCATAAAAAAAATCAGATAAAACTTTATGTGTCATATCAACCATTCAAAAAATAATCTAAATGAAAAATTAATCATAAGAATGACACAAGGATCTTAACAAGAAGATTATCGAGTTATAAACCTCGATTAGAGTCAACTAGACTCAGAAATTTAACAATCATATCTTCCAATAATAAGTTGCTCTAATATGGAAATCTCAATTGCAATTCAAAACTCCCTATAGAGATCACTAGAGTGAAATGCTCCATCTAGAAAGTCTCCCATAACTTAAGCAACCATTAAAAATTAATAAAGTTCCATTCTCCTAATTATCTCTATTGAATATGTAAATGAGTGTAATACTAAATGAAAAGATCTTATAAACTTCTGAACGAGCTTGTTAAAACAAATCTTAATAATCAAGACTTGTGGAGTTGAATGCATTTGTAAATGTTATTCATGAACCATATTATAAACAAGGTTAAATATATCTTACTTATTGAACGAAGACAAAGGAGTTGGGATCCTATTTATATGATCTCTTGAATCTAAATAGCGATGAGTAAAAAGTAGAAAAAATCTAAAGATTTACAATTGATAAAGTTGAATTCTCTATAATCAACACAAGTAACCAACTGAAAACTAAGTCAATTAGCTGAACAAACAGTCAACTTAATTAAACATTGGTGGATCGAATAGTGTATAAATAAAATAGATGGGAATCCTTGATTAGTAGATTAATTTGCTGGCAAAAAATAGTTGTTTCAAGAACTTATTTATTTGATTAATTAAGGCTTTAGTCAACTAAAATTAATCATGTAGTAAAAATACATAGAAATCATTAATTTTAGTTGACTACAACAAAAGCTAGTCAACCGATTTATGATTGTCATACTCATCATTATAATCAATAGAAGTAAGCTAAAATCTAGCATAAATACATATAAATACACAATAAATAAAATAATATAATTGGGAACAAGCACTCATGCACATCTTAATGATGATAAAAGGATAGGTTTTATACTAACTTATAATGTAGTCATGTAATCCAAGATAAGGTATGAAAGAGGCTAGAGAGCAAAGTGGAGCGGTCGTGAGGTCACACAAGGTGGACATCAATCATTGAAGTGACCAACACGAAGCTCAATGGACAATCTCAACAATTTACCCACAAGAGAAATGATCAATCAATGAAAGCAGATAATGGGGACCAAAATTTATTATAAACCCGACAATATATGTATATAGTGACAAGCAGGGTAGGGGGTCGAACACAAGGAATAAGGGATGTAGCAGATATATTATCTATAAATAAATAATATAAGTGTATATGTATATAAGTGCACAAGATTCAATCAATGTTTGTGGGTTTTTTAATTAATTTTCTTTCCATTTTCTAATTATATATTTTATATTTATTATTTTTAATTTCGTTTTTTAATATAATATATATAAGGGTATATATATGTATATAAGTATATAAGGTGATATATAAATAATATGGGTAATATATATTAGTACATATATAATAAATATAAAAAAATAAAAAATCCAAAAGAACAATCCCTTTTATTTCTGTAAAGGTTTCAAAGTATTTATAATAATTAATAGTAATAATAAGTGTATATAATAATATAGCTATATATATGAGCTATATAGGGTATTATACTTATAATATAGATATAAATAGTCAAAAATATCAGATTAAAGTCTTTTTATTTTCAAAAATGCTTATATTTTTGTAAATTGTCTAGGATTTTTTACTATTTTTTGTATTTTTAAAATAAAAATAGTACACAACAGGAACTTTTTAAAATAGATTGAATTGATTCAAGAATTAAAAATAAAAGGGCTCAAAATTTTTCAAACTAATTTTAGTACACAGTAATATGTATAAATTAAAATATAAACTAGAAAATTACTTCTTTAAATTTTTAGAAAATATTTTATAATTTTTTAAGGTTAGCAAGGGTTTGTTGATTTTTGGAGTTTCTTTTAATATTTATTTATGATTTTTGGTTTTAAATAATAAAATAGGCTAATAAATAGTAGGTAATTTTTTGGAATCGAAAAGTTTTCATATAATTTTTAAGTCAAACAAGGAATAAAATAACTCTTTTTTATTTTAATAAATAGAAAATGTAAAAAATGCAAATAAATTGCATAGCATGAATAAACTTGCTAACCGACATTTTCCATAAATTTTCATTTTTTTTGGAGCATGAGAGCTATTTTTAATAAATAAAAATGCAAAAATAAAAAAATCAAGATGGCAGGGGTATATTTGTAAATAAAATAAACTCCATGGGGTCACATGTAAAATAACTAGAAAGTCTGAACCACTATTTGATTTTTTAGGAGAAAATACAAATTACAAAAGTTAGGGAGTGTCGGAGAAAAATGTCCATTCACGCGGGGACCTACGTGAGGTGACCTGACACTGGACTAAGATGCAATATTAAAAAGTTCAGAGTTCACATGCAATTTATCTAAAGAGCTTTGAACCTAATTAAATATTTATAGAACCTTTTACATTAAAAAGGAGGAGAGGTTTAGTTATAATTTTCACCACTTTTACCGCTTCGATCAAACCATTGTACATACGCCACATGGAGGATCCGACGACCACACTCATGTATCCCTTCGAAAAGAACCAATGGCCCAGATTAGATATGGGTCATGTTCTTGATCTGATGGTTGAGAAGGGCATATGAAGAATGACCGACGAACTGGGCTCCGACGAACTTTGGCGGTTGATGTCTCCTTGCTCCGGTAGTGGATATCTCCTCCGATAGGTCCAACAGCTTGATGAGGCTCCTGTGCATTTGCTGGCACCTTCAAATGAGCTCAATGGGGTTTGATAAAGGATCTGGAGGTGATTTGGGTTCCGTGCGACCTGGAGGTACTCTGGGTCTGATTCCTAGATCTAGATGGCTCCGTAGTAGGTCCGACCTGCACCAAAAAAGTCTGGTGGCTTGATGCGATTCGCTTGGCCCAAAAATGAGGCATAAAACCAAGGGAGATGGAATGGAAGAGAGATATTTCGATGAGGAGTGGCGGAGAGAATCTCGATTCACCAAATCTTGGACAATTTGGGTTGGAAACATGGGGGACCAGATGTAGAATGCATCGAGGATCAATGTAGGATCAAGATCATGGCATGGGAGCGAGCATATCATGATGATTTGGCATGGATCTCGAACTCCATGAGATTTGGGGGGTTTTAAAATTACGGTTAAGGACTAGATTAAAATGGAAATTAAAAGCAAGGAATGAAATTAGAACCTAAATTGTACCTAAGAACAACAGAAAGAGCGACTCGACCGGAGTCAAGGAGGCAGAACTATCCGGCGGAGCTCCTCCAATCCTGATTAGAGCACCACCTCTAGTCGTTCATCCTTGATGCAAATCTGCTCTTTCGCTTGCTGTAAACAAGGAGAAGAGATCTGGAGGACCTGAGGGGATAAGAGCAACCAAAGGGGGATAAAAATTGGGGGCAGAGCAGAAAAGGTTAATTTACAGGCTGCTTGAGGAAGAGATTTTTGATGGAGATGCTGATCGAGTCGATGAAGATTGATAGATCTTGGACATTGCCGGGAATCAGGGAGATCGAAGTTTCAGGAATCTCATGGTATGCCATGGCAGAACATGATATCCTCGAGCGAAAAAAGGGATAATATCAGGGGTCTGACATTCCGAGGCTCGAGGAAGAAAGAAGGGGCCAGTTGACTGAGGTCAGCTGGGGGAGGCTTCTGTTGGTCTACATGGACCAACCAGAAAATTCATTAGTTAAAAATCCTTGTAAATCAACAATAAACAAATTAATTAATTAAATTTTTATTAAAACATGAAAAATGTTTATAATTTTTTATAGTATTTATTTATATATTTATTTTTTATTCAAGGCTTTTTATTATAAGTTAATATTTACAAGTATAAATATAGGTATATATATGTACTTTGACATTTTTATTTTTATTTTGTATTATATATTTTATTATCATATACATATGTTTTATATATTGTTAATTTATTTAAAGACACATTTAGGTATTTTGTTGCATGTTTTTGACTTTATATGTAAACTTAAACAAATATGGGCGTTTATTATATATATATTTCATATGTGTATGAAAATAGACTTATTTATTATCTTTTTGATGATCTTATTTTAGTTTAATCATGTACATATGTTTTATATAAAAATTTTATAACATTAAAAGAATTAGAAAATATAAAGAATACATATATTGAATATAATATATATGTATATTGCACAATAGTGGCCCAAAATCTAACTTTTACATCTTAACTCCAAATTGAATAAAACTAACTTCATTGAATAACTTATTAAAAGTTATATATAATTAACAATGAATTTGGTCCATTTTGATATTGTATGGAGAAGATACCTGTCTGTAAAATTTGTATATAACTTTTTATTTTGTGTGTCCCAAACACACTGTGCATTAATTTTCTGATATAGCATTTTCCTCGTATGTAATCTGGTGCGGGCTTTTGTCTAGCGGGGTAGATGAGGGAGTTTCATAAGTTCGATCTGAACTCAGGTAATAGTGAAGGTTGATTGGTCTGTTGAAGCAGAGCTAGGCTGGTTGAGCTATTTAGACGGGAGACTGAAGATCATTTTTTTATTGTTCTTTGTATTTTTATCCACAATAATAATTGGTTTTTATTATTTGAAGTGTAAAAATAAAAATAAAATATGTGCCAAAATGAAGTTATTGATGAATTAAAAAATATGGTTTGATGTCTTTTCCGTACAATTTTTCTATCTTATATCCCCTAATTTATTCCTTCTCAACCAAGTCATCATGATGACTGGATCTCGGGGTCTAAGGTCATTAAATAAATTTGGTATTTCATTTTTTTCTTTTCTTCATTTATTCTTTTATTTTGGTATTAAATACATAATTAAGATAATGTTTAATATAATATTTTGTACAATTTATAGAGTATTTATTTTGATAAATTAATGATATATACATGCATTTAGATAGGGATTTAAAACCAAAATTAAAGAATAAAGGTGATGAAATGTAGTTTCACCACTCCCATATACTTTCTTTGCTAGTCCCCACTCCTAGCAAACACTTATGCCTATAAGTGCAGAAAAGAAAATAAAGAAAAGAAAAAGAAATAACTTGTATTGATTTCAACTTTTAAACTTGTCTTCACAAAATCAAAGCTTGGAGCTCAGTTGGACCTTTGGATTTTTAGTTCGATCGGGACCTTGTTGGGAACATGACTTGAAACATAGTAGCTTCTGAGAATCCATAAAACTATGCCTAAGTCTCCTCGAAAGCCATGTCAGAAAAATTCGATGTCATAGGCTATCCTTATGATATGAGGCTATCTTGTACGGTGTCAGTGATATGTATCTCCTCTCGATTGAAGCGGTAAAACTCAGGATTCTCCAACATGATGACCCTAATTCCCCAATCCAATAATATTTCCTCAAGAAGAAAGATATTCTCTTATAAGTTCAAGTACAACCAGCTCAAGAAGAGGAGGTGAAGAAGAGAATGGATGGTAGCTAGTGTAGCTATCTATCCTAGGATGCTTGACCATTGTAGCCAAGTCATCCGGCTATAGGCTCACATGTATCTTTGATTTTGAAGCACAAGCTTGCTTATTGAAGACATACATGCTCCGACATGAATTGATTTTTTCTTGTTTTTTGCATGTCTATATATTTCTGGAGTTTTTGATTTTTTGTATTTTTTAAATGTATATAGCAACATTTACATAAGGACTTTTCCTTTTGAGCCAGTAGACTATCCCTCTTTTGAAGTATTATTGCAACCCACAACATCCTATCATTAGACCTCATGGCTACTAGATCAGTTTGGGGTACAATGGCCACGGTATCGTGACTTCTATATTTCTGTTCGCTTTTGTCTCATCCCGACAAATCCATTCCTACACCACTTCAACCGAGTTGAAAAAGGTGTAAGGTATGGGTGTTTAAAGTGCGCCTTACTACCCTTATTAATTTAATCAAATTAATGGTCAAATTAATGTTTTGTCGTTCGTTACAGTCGGATAATAAGAGCAGATCAAAAATCACTTTTAATAAATGTCGAGTTAATCACGAGTGGCAAATTTATTTTACTTGAGCAAGCCCAAGGTCAAACTCAGGGAGGCAACTGTCTCCTTAGGTACATTTTAAGCAAATTTCCAAGGTTGGATTTTCAGGAGATTTTTTTGGTCTTTTTCAATGTATTTTATGCAAAATCAAGCCAGTTCACAAGTTAATTCAGAAAAGTGGTCAAATGATGTCCAAAAATTATGAAACTTGGCCAGATGGTGAAATGTAATGAAATTAAGCTATCCTAATTTTTTTTGGATTTTTCTGACACTAAATGAATTTCTGTGAATTGAACATGAATGCAAGGTGATTTTTACTAAATCAATTTTAATAAATATCAAATCACGATATTTTCAGATATAAGAATTATCCGAGATAGAATATAAGAAAATTAATAGACCTAAATTTCTATGTGAAATGAACCTACTAAAAATTAATTAAGGAAATCACTAAATGATTTATTCAGGCCTCGGGGTGCGTGCAAATGAGATGAATTTTTTACACCATATTAACTTATCCTTGGTCTAATGTGAATTTTTGGTGATTTTTGGAGTCACAGAGAAATTACTACAAATTAAAAGGCATAAATGGGCAAAATATGACAAAATTCCACCAATTAATTAATAATAATATCCACTGTTCTTACAAAAGTGTGCCAAGTGTCACATATGAAAGAGGACAAATTAAGCTACACAATGTATTTTTCAAACTTTAAAATGATTTAAAATGAATGCCTAAATATGCATGCAAAAACATGGGCCTAAGTGCAATTACAGGAAATAAAATTGAAAAAAAGTAAACATGCTAACAGGGATAAATATGCAATTACCTATAACGAGGAAGGTATGTATGCAAAATTTCCCATAGAACACGTGCTCCTCACGTGGGGCTCCTGGCAGGGACTATAATGCAGATATGAAAACCTCCACGGGCCTCGCTGCAAAATTCCTAGACCGCATGTGCAAACCACGTGGGGGTCCCAGGCTTGATGGACTTCACAGGCTCGGACTGAGGCTCAGGTGCTATGGAGGCTCAAACTTGGCTCGTGGTAACTTCTTGGGCTCCGAGCCTAGAGGTTTGGGCAGAGGCTCGGAGGCGGCTACATGGCACACTGTGGTGCATAGGATCCTCCTGATCCTACGGTTGCGGAGTGAGTGCGACATGGAGTCTTCCTGACCGTCCGATCAAGAAGATCAAATGGCTGCTGCTCTTCGTCTCCAACCGGCCCACCGCCTCCTACAGCGGAGATGGCTGGGCTCAGGTGAAGAGGCTCGAGCTCCGCCTCCTCCTCTGGTCGTCGGTGAAGCTCGCCGGAGGCTCCCAAGTAGCTGGGACGATTCGTGGAGGCGTCGGGGATCCTTCGACGGTCTCAGGAGCAGCTGAACGACTCTAGAGAGCAGTGGCGCAGAAGCTCGAAGAAGCTCCGATGAGGTTCTGGCCAGTCCAAATTGAAGTACCTGCAGAGGGTTAATGGCTAGCCGAGGTGTGCAGATGTGCTCTTGCGGTGATCGTGCGAGCGGAGTGAGGCCTGAGGGGCAGTGTAGAGGTCCGGTGATCGAGCTCCGACAAGGCGGTGGAGCTTGGATCGGCGTGAGGTGGAGTGCTTCGTCGGAGTGAATGAAGGAGTGCGCGAAAGTGCCTGCTCTGAGGCGAAGCTCGGAGGATGGTTGGTGGAGCGTGAAGAGGAACACGGACAATGAATAAAATGGAATAAAAAGCAAGAAAAAGAAGAAGAAGATCGGGAGGGAGATGGAGGAGTCTACCTGGGGTTAGAAGCTCAGATGAAGGCTTCCTGGTCTTCTCTCAAAGGCCGGTAGTGTCCCGAGCTCGTGCAACTCCGTGGAGGAGCTACGACACGGTTGAGGTGTGCCGCGGATCTCGCCGGAGGTCATCGACCGTCTTCGCTCGAAGTCGTGCCCAATTGCTGTCACCATGAGGAGAATGGAGCTCAGGGAAGCCTCCTATACTGGAGGATAGGGATGAAGGTAGTCGGAGGCGGTGTATTTATAGGTTGGATATGGCGGTGACAGGTGATGGAGGGTGATGTTGGTGGTGGTCGTGGGACGCTGTGGGTTCTGCTCATGGTGATCGAGGGTGTAGGCGAGGATGAGGGAAGAGTGGGGTATGTAGTGGTGGTGCCAGGGGGCGGAGATGGTGGTCGGAGTGGCTCCAGAAGTAGAAAGGGGGTAGCCCTCGTGCACGGTGGACGACGTGGGGTGTGGAGCTTGCGGGAGGTAGGAGACGAAGTATCAACCGTTGGATCGAGTGATCCAACGGCCAGGAGAAGGGCGGAATGATGCGGCTGTGATTGGATCAGCAGGGAAAGATCAAGGGCGCAGGACGCGCCACGTGGTGGGTGCAGGTCGAGGCGCTAGCATGCGGCGGAGATGAAGCCCTGGGGTTTGATCAAAGAGTCGAGAGGCACTACGAGATGGATGACCAGGATAAGAAATTTCTGGCAAAGATCGGAGGGCGTAGGCGTCTCCACGTGGCGTGCTAAGGGCGAGGCGCGAAGGGACGACCCTGATTTGATCTGGGCACGATCGAATGGCTGAGGAGAGCTGCGAGAATGGAAGGCCCAGATTGAGAGAGAGAGATGAAGAGATTGGATGGTGGAGATGACGGGGTGCATGGCGTACAAAGAAGTGGGCCGCGTGGCACAATTAGAGAGCGCCATGTGGCTAGCTCTGAGTGGTTGAGAAAGACAAATGAAATTAGAGAGAGAAGGAGGCCGAATTTGGAAAAACTCAAAACATGAAAGTTGTAGAACTCGATGATATCTACAAGTTTCATGTTGACCAAAAATGGAGATGAGGTTAAATATGCCACAAAAAATACAAGAGTACAAATATACATACATATAGTGTACACAGGGCTCCCCAAAACTCAAGTTTTGCATACAAGCTCTGAATTGAATGAAATTAATCTCATTTTAAAGGTCTCTGGATGAGTAATAATATGAAGGTGAGTAGACCTAATTCGCAGGTTCTATGAGGTGGATATTGGCATTCTAGGATCTAGGTTTTCCAATTGGCTTTAGGGCTTTATTGGGCAATTTACAGGATAGGGATTTTTGGCTTCTTACTTATATTATTAACTAGTAATCTACACAGTATAAGGAAGGCGTTATTTGATTTTAGAGGGGATATGCTATACAAGAAATTAGGTGAATTATCGGTGGATATTTTACAAGTAATTTTTACAAATGAATTGGCTTCTTATTGTAATGCAATTATGAATGCTAAAGTGCATGTATTATGGATTTATGCATGAATTCTATTTATGCAATATAAAGGGAAATATGCTGCTAAATAGTCGGGAACAAGGCTCTATTTTCAACTTTAGGAGTGATGCATCACAGATTCATCAACCCCCTATACTTAAACCTTGCTCGTCCCCGAGCAACTAAAATGAAATGCAATAGTGAAATGATTTTGGGTTCCATACCAAGGTCATGAACAAAAGTTGAAAATGGAGATTGACTCGACCTTTGGATTAATTGTGTGGCGGACCCTTATTGAGATCTGAACTTAAGACCTAACAGACTTCAAGTTCCACAAGTCTTCTATTCTAAATGCCTCAATAGTCAGGTCAGAACAAATCCTCAAACACAAATTTCTGATGACTATGATTCTTACTTGTACTGTGTAAGTGATAAATAGCTCTCCTCATCAGAAATGACTAAGAAGCAGCCTCTTCTAACAAGGTAACTCTAATTCCCCGGACCAGTAACTCTTTCCTCGAGGAGCAGGTATTCCCTTCTAAGTTCAAGTGCGACCAACTCAAGAGGAGGGTGTGGAGAAAGAATGGATGGTAGCCAGTGTAGCTACCTATCCGGGGATGCCTGACCAGTGTAGCTAAGTCATCCAGCTGCAGACTTCTTGCTAATATACATACTCCGACAGGTATTTTATTTTCTATCTGGCCTGTCTATTTTTTGGAGTTCTTGCATTTTTCTTTTCTTTTCTTTTTCTTTTTCTTTCTCTTTTTTTGTAACTATATACAAGGTGCATCATGTACGTCAGGAGTTTTTCCTCTTGAGCAAGTAGACTATCCCTCTTTTGAAGCATTATTGCAACCCACAACATCCTGTCCTCAGACGCTAACACCACCAGACTAGGTTGAGATGCACTACCCTCCCTAGAGGAGGACGGATGTTTCCACCCGTGTGCTACCCCAAGCTAAAGGATTCTACCTCCTCATCACCTCATCAATGAAGAGCTACATACATGGTGCTTGTCCAAGTTAGGTTACTGTCAAAAAGAAAATCATGCGCGTGCACGAGATATTCTACTTAGACTAATCAAGATGACATGTGAACATAGACTTGCGGACTCAAAGAATTAAGTCACTTGACCTGAAAAATCTTAACTCCAGTCCTTATAAGGTTCCTCTGAAATTAAGTGGATTAAAGTCAAATCAAGTCCATCCTCAATATCTACTCATAACTTGGTTCAGAACCCACTAGCTGTTCACCTTGCATATGCAAGATATACAGATGAGATGTAGATGTCATGCCATGCAGATGGATGGAAATGCAAGATTCTTTTTCTTTTCAGTGCAGAGATGATATGCAAGAGTAAAATAAGAAGCCTTTGATTTTTCCATTTTTTGTTTTTTTCAAAAATTTGGTATACCTCCTAAGAGTTTTATGAGTATTATACATATCATACAGGTGTATTTTACAAAAAAGTTTCTCAAATTTTGCCTATCCCTGTAATTATTGCATAATATATACAAGAAAATACGTGAAAGTACGAGCTATGGGTAAGTATGTATGTATATATACACCCCCCTATACTTAGCAGGTGCTATGTCCTCAGAGCACGGAAAGCGAGGAAAAAGACATAGCTCGTGCTAAGCGTAAGAGAGTCAAAGAAGTAAAAATATATAGAAGTCGTCTGCCCCCCTATACTTAGGCTCTGGTAGCCTAAGTGTAGAATAAATAAAAAATGGGGCGGACGAGGTCAAGAGGGGAAATGGATGAGTATATACATGATGGGCATCGGTCCCCCCTATACTTAGGCTCTGGCAGCCTAAGTATAGGAAAGAAGTGAGTATGAGAACCGATGTGATCTGGACGATGTAAGTGAGGATGTATAGTGAATGTGCAGAAATGATGGATATATACAAGGGTATCGGTCTGAATCTTTCCAGATGCTGCTGATGGCGAGAGTTCACTGTTGTAAGGTCTAATGCGCGGTTGATGTGCATCTGCTGACTCTGACTCGCGCATGAATACAATCTCCTCAACATGGACTAACTGCTCATTGGTTTCGACGAAGTACTTCAACAGTTGTCCATTCACTAGGAATGTCGGTACGTCATCTGCGAGATCTGAGATCTCGACACATCTACTATCATGTACCGCACCATCCACTTGGATTTCAACTTACCTTGGAAGACTTTCAGCCTTGCATTGAACAACCATACCTTCTGTCCAGGAATAAAGGTCTTTCATCTGATATATCTATCATGCCAACGCTTAACCTTATCCTTGTACACCAAACTGTTGTCATATGCACGGTTTCTGACTTCCACGAGCTCGTTCAGATCCATTTCTCTCTGCTTCTGCCCAAGGTGTGTGTTCCAATTGACCCTATTGATTGCCCATTCTGATTTATGCACTAACTCTGCGGGCAAATGGCACGGTTTTCCGAATACCATTCGGAATGGGGAGGTTCCTAAAGGTGTCTTGTAAGCTGTCCTATAAGACTATAGGACTTGATCCAGGATCTGGGACCAGTCCTTCCTGTTTGGGCGGACAAGCTTCTGCAGTATAGTTTTTATCTCCCTATTCGACTCCTCGGCAATACCATTAGTATGTGGGTGGTAAGGACTAGCGACACAGTGTTCAATGCCGTAGTCTTTCAAGAGTTTCTTCACATCTCGATTTATAAAGTGGCTACCCCCATCTGATATCAACATTTTGGGGATCCCGAACCTAGAGATGATATGTTCTCTGATGAATTTATAGACAGTCCTGCTGTCTGCAGCTCGGGTTGGGATAGCCTCCACCCACCTAGATAGGTAGTCTACCGCAAGAAGGATGTACTCGAATCCATGGATAACAGGGAATGGGCCCATGAAGTCGATGCCCCAGGCGTCAAATGTTGGACATGTGAGCCCTAGGCGAACCATTCTTACAATAAATGTTATTTGTAATATTTATATTTATCAATAAAAAGTTATCGATGTTTCACTCCCTTTCTGAAATTATATGAATGAATGCACTATAAGGTCCCTCTGTACAATTAGGGTTATGTACCATGGCCATCTTGATGATCATATAGCCGTTGTTTCATTAAATGAATCATAGAGGCTGGTGTTTGGATGAATATCTAAGAAGTTAGATAGAGGACTCATCAGGCACCGTCAAATGATTATTAAGAGATGATCTCCAGCCTGAGTAGGAGATGGCAATCCTTTCTCACATAGGCTGATATCTGACCGACCTCTTGATGCAGGTCCTCTGCATGGGAATAGTGATTCGGAGGTGTCAGATTAGTTAGGTCAATGGGTTGACTTAATGAGATCGAGATAACCTAAGTCCTATGTTGAATGTTGTCACAACATAGGCACACATCCTCTGACCGGAGACAGATGTATTGCTATATGTCTGAGTATGTACATTTGGCAGACCGATAGGTTGATGGCCTAACCAAGGTCTAAACACCGGCGAGCTGGTGTGCATATAAGGGCATATGAGCAATACGATCTCTCAAAGGGATCATACAGGTTCACTTATGAACCAGAAGACATGAGCTCACTCATGAGGTATTGGGACCGATCAAATTCCATGCATGGTCATCGTGCTTTGGAAGCATGACATGAATTTGAAGGTATGATATATGCTTTGGGAAAGCATATGATCGATACCGATTCCCAATGACCAAGATTAAGAAACTTAGTGATCAAACCCTGAAGAAGACAGTGTAAAATTGATCTTGATTTTCGGGTTGACCATGGGTCTTCTAGTATGCAAGATGTACAGGTATTGGGAATACCTGGGGGTGATGTGATCATAAACGATTGTATATCCATGACGCTTCCATTCCGAGGGAGTGATGAAACAGGTCTGGATTTTAGTGATTCCTTTCAGTAGAGAAGCAATATGATCTTAGTCCAAGTATTGGACATTGGTATGAATGAGATTCAGATACAATGAGAAGATTAGATTTGCGATCTTGATTTAATCAAGCATCTATGGGAGATTCGTAAGATCTGGATTTGAGATAAGATCTCAATATCCAAGTCACTATACAAGGAAAAATACAATCACCATGTCCTTATCTCCAAGTATATGCGGAGAAAGCACACTATTCTTGAAGGGGTTCAAGAATAATTCATTTGATGAACTTCATATCCAAGCAAGAAGGACTTGATGATTAAATGAGATTTAATTATCAAGCATAATATGAATGAGATTCATATTGTGAGAATGATTATCCAAGATAATTAAATGGGATTAAATTATCAAGGATTAGAGAATGTGGATAATACTATCCATAATATTTGTGTATTATAAATATGATTTATAATATACATATATTGAAGAGAGAGAAATTTCGTAAATATCATTTGTTAATTATTAAATGTGGATTGGATTCGCATTTATTAATTAATTGGAAATGTAAATTACAAATTAGTTTAGGTTGTGAATTTGATTCACATATTTTTCAATGGCATGATTGAAATATTCACAAATTAATTTGGAATTAATTTTGTGGATAATTATGTGATAATAGTTATTACGAATTATTAAGAGATAATATGATATAATAAAAAGGAGATAATAGCCACCATTGTTGAGGTGGCATCACCCATGAAAAAGTCATGGGTGACGTCCCAATTTTAGGAGGCAACATTATCTCCATTTTATTATCTTAATTAATATCTTAATTAATTGATTTATGTTAAATTAAATTATGTTGATAATGTTGCAACATATATTTAATTTATATATAAATTAATGTTGTTGGTTTTAGCCAACACCAATCATAGCCATTGAGTATTACATAGAATCCCATGGTCGTTGGATCTATGTGTCCCATGGATTGTGATCCATTGGATCCTAAACTAATATAAAAAGAGGGCTAGCCTAGACTTTCTTGGTACATTATTTTAGAATTGTAGAAGCCTACTACTCTCTCTCTCTCATTCTCGCCCTCTCTCTTTCTCTTCTCCATCAAGTGGCTGTCCACTTTGTGTTGAGAAGGAGAGACTCTCGCCTTCGCCTTCAACGACTCGGGGATCTCCTTCTTCTTTGGGACGACTTGCTCTTGAGGAAGACGACGGATTTTGTTTGACAAAATCAGGGGATTCATTTCTTGGATCTTCATCGAGGATTGCGGGAGGTACACGTCTCATCATCTCGCCCGCAAGTGCGTTCTTCGTGGATCGGACTTAAGACAGGAGGATCTCTTGTTTGGGATCTCACGATCACAACCACGCTCCAAGAGGTATTCTTTATACTTTGTGGTTTGATGAAACGATTCGAGAATTGTTCTCATGATCATGTGGTTTCATCATTAGATTTAAAAATTTTAATTTCCGCAGCATCTAGCGACTAGTGCGACTAGTTTATCCGATTGCATACGATGCGATCGACACGCTTCCGTGATGCGCTTAAGGATTATCAAAATCCTTCATCAAAGACGTCACAAATGATGACAGGCTGCATCAACATCTCATCCTTGGAACCAATGGTTCCTCCCATTCTCTGGCCTGCTGGGCACGACTTCGCAAAGGTGATTGCATCGCAAAATAGAGTCGGCCAGTAAAAGCCACATTGAAGTACCTTCCATGCAGTCTTCTTCTTGGAGTGGTGTCCTCCTACCTCCAAGCTTTGGCATAGAGAAAGGACACTATGGTATTCCTCCTGAGGAATACACCGTCTCCTGACACAATCCGGTCCTTCAAAGAAAAGGATCGGATCCTCCCAATGATAGTGTCTAGCATCCGACTTCAGTCGGTCTATGTTGCTCTTGGGTCAATTTTCAGGAACCTTCTTGGAGACAAGATAGTTCACGATATTGGCATACCATGGGAGTGAGTTGACAACAAAAATCGACTCGTCAGGGAAGGAGTATCGAATTGGTGAATCCTCAGAAGTATTAAGATCTTCGAGATGGGAGAGATGACCAGCTACTACGTTCTTCTTTCCAGGTTTATCAAGAATATCCAAATCAAACTCCTGGATAAGCAAAATCCATCGAAGAAGACGTGCCTTCACGACCTTCTTTTCCATCAAGTATCATAGCGCGGTATGGTCAGTGAACACAATTATATTGGATCCGATTAAGTGAGATCAGAACTTGTCCAAGGCAAACACTACCGCGAGCATCTCTTTTTCCGTAACTGTATAGTTACGCTGAGTGGTATCAAGCACTTTGCTTGCATAGTGAATTGCAAACGAGACGCCATCCCTCCTCTGTCCTAACATAGCCCCAACAACAAAATCTGATGCGTCCGTCATGATCTCAAAAGGTTGAGACCAATATGGGGCTTGTAGGACAGGGGCGTACATGATCATTCCTTGCAATAGCTTAAAGTCCTCAAGACATTTGTGATCAACAATAAACTCCATGTCTTTGCCTAAAAGCTCAGTTAGCGGTCGGGCAATCTTAGAAAAATCCTTAATAAATCTCCGATAGAATCCGACATGCTCAAGGAAAGACCGCAACTATTTGACATTGGTTGGTGGCTGGAGTCGTCTGATCACATCCACCTTGGCAGGGTCAACCTCCATTCCTCTCTTGGAGATGACATGCCCCAACACAATGCCCTGCGTCACCATGAAGTGACTTTTCTCCCGAGAGAGCACCAGATTAACCTCACAACATCTTTTGAGGACTCGGTCCAGATTCCTAAGATAGGAATCGAAAGAATCGTCGTGGACCGAGAAGTCATCTATGAAGACTTCCAGGAATTCGCCGATCATTTCGGTGAATACAGCAATCATGCACCTTTGAAAGGTACCTTGAGCATTGCATAACCCAAAGGGCATGCACCTGAAAGCGTAGGTATCAAAGGGGCATGCGAATGAGGTCTTTTCCTGGTCCTCCGGAGCTATGGCTACTTGATTGTAGCCCGAGAACCAATCCAAGAAGTAGAAGAATTCTTTCCCTGCTAGTCTCTCTAGGATCTGATCAATGAACGATAAGGGGAAATGATCCTTTTTCGTCGCAGCATTCAGGCGTCTGTAATCCACACAGACGCGCCACGACGTGGGCACTCGCGTCACGATCTCCTCTCCGTCCTCGTTGGTGGTCGTCTGAATTCTTGACTTTTTCGGTACAACATGGATCGGGGCCACCCATTTAGAGTCGGAGATGGGATAAATGAGACCCGCGTTGCACCATTTGTCTATCTCCTTCTTCACTACCTCTCTAAATTTGGATTCAAACGACGTTGGAATTCATGAGAGGGTTTGGCTTCATTTTCCAAGTAGATATGTGCAAACATAGAGCGGAATTTATCCCGTGGAGATTGGAAATGCTCCATCCTATCGCCTTGCAGTTTTTCTCCAGGATCTCTAGCAAGCGAGATTCCTGCTCCTCGATCAATTGCGAACTGATGATGATCGGATATTTCTTCTCCTGACCCACAAGGAAGGCAAATTTTAGTGTTGTGGGTAAAGGCTTGAGCTCAGGTAATGTGTGATCGTCTAGGAAGTCTGGCTCAATTGAATCTGGTTCAGTGTTGAGAGTGACTGGATCTGTCTCTGAAATTGCTGCCACCATGTCATTCGGCTCTGGAGTCCGATCGTCAAATGTTTCCATGCAATCGGCAAAAGCCACGTTCGACTCGTCATCCTCATCTTCTGATTGTCCTAAAGAGGTAAGGACTAACAAGCCCAATTGGGCCTCTAAGTCTTCGAAGATGTTGGGGGACGTAGGCTCCGAGCTGAACTCGTTTCTGAGGACCTCACAAACTAACTCATGCACTGGATCTTCTCCGGAGGGGAGGGACTCACTGATGCTGGCTGGGTTCTGTCTCCATGGCCCAACTGTATCTACTTGGTCTTAGTCTGCTTCGGTTGAAGAGTACTTGGTATTGGATTCGGAATTCAGTCTCTGCCATCTGGTTTGCTTCATCTCAAATTCCTCATCTCTGCCTGGAGTTTGGAACTGGATCTTCCCAATCTTGTAATCGAATAAGGCCCCCGTTGTTCTGAGGAAGGGCCTACCTAGGATGATCTGAGAATCTCTCCAATTACGAGGGGTTTCCATATCTAGGAAAGTAAAGTCCACCATGTATTCTTGACCCTCGACTTTGATGACAACATTCCTCAATTCTCCTTGGGACCTCTTGGTTGATTGGTCAGCAAACTGAAGGAGGGCACTAGAATTCCTAAGAGGTCCGAGATTAAGCCGCTCATAGAGGGCTGTAGGCATTAAGTTGATTGAGGATCCGTTGTCTAGGAGAGTGCATGCAAACGCAATGTCATCGACGTTACTCACCACATAATGTGCACCCATGTTCCTTCGTTTCCTCGGAAACGAGTTCTTTATTGCACAATTCGTGGCTACTGACAGAACGCATTTTTCAACACGGCTTTTGGTCTTCCTGCTAACCCTAAGAGGTGTGCATCTCACCTTAAGGTATTTTTGAAATGCAGGTGTCATCTACACATACTTGTCAAAATGAATTGTGACCTTGATATGTTTGTTACAAAACTCTGCCATCTCAAGGTCATCTTTTTGGATTTTTTTAGTTTTCTTCTTTCCACCCTTAAGAGATCGGGGGAAAGGGATTATTGACTCCAACTCAGATTCTAAAACTGAAATGTTTTCATTCAAAGCGGGAACTGAGTTCTGTACAGGACTCGGACTCTGACTCAGACTATGACGAAAAGGAAAATGCTGATGTGAAACCGGTGATGCATCCTCCGCGACTGCTGGACTATCCTCCTCAGATGGAGGTGCGGGCTCTTCACCGGTTTCAGTGGACTCCCTACTTCTGCGGTTCCCTTGATTCTTTGAGGACTCAGAAGTCCTCTTCTTCTGCCGGTGATGGTGGTGATGGTGCTGCTGCTCCTCAACCTCCAAGTTCTCCTCAGGTAAAGACTTGACGGCTTCCTCCTCTGGTGCCCGTGCCCAATCAGGTACGATCACGGTCCTTCCGCTCCCAAGGGACATATGATTTACATTATCATATGAAAGGATCTCATGTTCAGATAAAGAATTATCTGAATAGTATACCTGATCTTGAGGTCGGTTCTGGACTGGGTTTAGGCTGTTCGGGTTGGCCTGAACCTGAGCGGGAATCGGGGTCTTTGGCGCCATCTGTTGGTCCTGGTTACGAGAAACACGATTCAGATCGGTTCTCATATACAGATAGTCATTCTGGATCTGTTGGACCCTATCAGTCAGGGTCTAGATCTCCAAGGTGAGGGACTCCAATTCGGTGGGCTAGGCGGGTTGATGTTGTCCTGTAGATGAGATCCTATAATGGCCCTGCTGGCCATGCCGATACTGTTGCTGCTTATGGGACGGTGACGGGCCCTGCTGGAATGTGCGCTGCGGCTGCTGGTGCTGCTGAGGCTGGTACCCTCGTTCGGGCATGGACTGAACAAAGTACGGTGTGGGGACATAGCTGTTTTCCTGGTAAGCTAGGGAAGGTCGGTGTGGCTGACCGTTCCCTATCCCCGACTGTCTGCCGATGGGGTCATGGCTGTGCCACAGCCCGTTGATCTTGAACACCTGCGGAGGCTCCTCGTATCCTGTCTCCACTTGTGGGGGTGCATGCTGGTCCTGTTGAGTATAAGTCTGCTCCTCTCCCCAGCTACTTTAAGCCCCGGTGCCTGTTCCTGTACAAGATGGACTCGGTGTACAGGTACCAGTGGTGCAGAAGGGGCATGTAGCTTTATCTTAGCTAGCTTCTCAGTAAGTTCCTCCACTTGCTTCGGTAATTTCGAGAGTGACTCAAGGTCAGTGACCCTCTTGTGAATCTTCTCGACCATGGTTAACTTGTCCGCGATTATCCCCATGCTAGGGATAAGGTCGTCTGTCAGATTCGTTACAGTCCGCTGGGTTGTCTCGTTAATGAGGCTCGAATGAGACAACTGATTGGCCCTGGTAGCCTGTGACCTGCCTATTTCTGCCATTTGCTAAAAGATTTTCCATACGGAATTTTCATTCTTAATCAGATAACTTCCTCCACAGGCGGCACTGACTAACCTCTGCATCTCTGGAGTCATGCCACAGAACAAGGTCTGACCAAGATCGCTTTTGAAATGCCATGGCAGGGGCATTTCTGAATGAGGTCATTAAACCTATCCCAGGCTTCATGGAATGGTTCGCTGGGTCCCTGGGAAAAACTAACGATCTTGGTTCTTACTTGATTAGTCCTACTGAGTGGGTAGAACTTCTTCAGAAAAAGGTCGTTGAACTGCATCCAGGTTGTACATGCCACCCCTAAGTTCTTTAGCCAATGTACTGCCTTATCTCCTAAGGCAAATGGGTGGCCTTCAGCCTAATATAATCCTGTCCAACCCTAGGGTGAATAAGGTTGTTGCAGACCAGCTCGAAGTCTATGAGAAAGGTGTATGACTCTTCGTTCGTATTCCCATTGAACTTCGGCAGCAAACTCAGGAAGTGAGGTTTCAGCTCGAATGCTTCCGGGGGGGGGGGGGGGGCTCGGGTACTAGCCAGTTATGCATCTCATTCTCTGCCGGATTATAAGCATCAACCATTGGTCGGTCGATTCCTCCTGCTGCAATGATTCGTCTCATCCTTGCTGTGAGATAAGCATTCTGTTGTTCGGCTGTGGCAAGGCGAGTAAGGATTTGCTGAAGTTGGTCATCTCTGGGTTCTTCCTCATCCAGATGTTTCTTAGGTGGCATCTTGTCCTTTGGTCCCGGGAAATGGAAATGGTCTATGTTAGAGGACAAATCAAGGAAGGGATTTTTACCGAGGAGATGATTTTACTTGGTAAGCTCAGAGGAGAGAAAAGGGTTGGTTTGAGGGTAACCACCCTGGGTGTGAGGGATCCAGAACTCAAGAGGGTCATGAGGTCTGGGTGGTCCAAGTTGCGCTTGGGTCGGTGAAGATGAATTTTGTGGGGGGCTCAAAGAGAGATTGGCGAATAATGAGTCGATATTCCCCAGTCAGTCATCTTGGCGAGAAGAGTTGGGAGTTCTATGTCAAGATAGGATTTTACTCCTACCTGAAGCAAGCAATTTAATCCAAACCCTATGTTTTCACACTCAACACGGTGAAGGACCTGAAACCGAGTCCAATTAATCTGTTCAATTTTAAGTATGATTTCCAAGCAAATAACAAAGGTTACGCGACCTAGAGGGAAGTCGGCTCAAAGCCAGATGCGTCTTCCCTGTTTAACCTGTCGCCTAAGATACACATGTCCTTCCTTTCTTTGCTCCTATCCCAAGTTGATGGATTCAAAGACCATGTCCCTATCTTCCTGCAAGCAGGCAGGGGCTGATAAGGCTTGAACTTCGCCCCAAAGGGTTATTAGCAACTTATCGCGGAGTACTACTGGTTCACCCCTGACTACCTATAAACAGGCGGAGGCTACTTGGTACTAGTCAATGAACCTGAAAATATTCAACTCATGGTATTTACTAGGATCAGTTGGTACGTGATATGGAAGGCGGGGATTTGGGTTCTGTCTTAAGGTGTTCACACACACTCAAGTAACCTCACTGAGCCTGAAAACAAGGTCGGGGTTAATCTCTCGCAAGCAGGATTTTCAATTTATTGAATTTTTTTGGTCAATAATGTTAGCAGTCACGGTTTTAAGTTAAGTTACCACTGGTTTAGTCCAATCCTCACAGCATGCCTATCATCCAGTCCCAATTTCCTTTTACTTAAGTTGGAAACCAAGAGAGAAATCGATAAAAGCTGATGCACGAAAAATAATGATGCTTATGCTTAGTGAAGAATACTTACAGTGATCCCTTCGCTTTTATGCAGTTTGTAAAACCGAATTGAAATATTTTACTCTACATGCAAATGTAGACGATAAAATCCGCTCCTAGATAGGCAGTTCTATTAGCGAGTGAAGCACAGGTTCAATTTGACAAGATCTGCGGTATAAGTGCGTCGTTTAAGTGATGTGTGGTCCTAAAAATTACGAGCACAAGCAATCCCTAGAGTGGCTCGAGGAGCCGCTAGTGCAAGCCTATTCTAAAAATTCAATCCACATAGCATACGTGGACATGGTTCCACTATGTTTACACACGCGAGGACCCAAACAGGAACCGTTGGAAATAATGCAAAAAATAATGAAGAAGGAAAAATTACAATTCCTCACAAATCCCACAAAAGTTCAAAGAAACAAGTTCCTCAAAGCATCTTCAACTCCTCGCGTTCCTCGCACAAATTGAGGTCAGATAGAGGATGACACAAAAATAAAAATTAAAGGACAGAAAAATATTCACAAGAAAACCGGGATCAGACTACCCATTGGTGGAAAATCAAGCACTCAGAAATTAACTACAAATTAACCTAAGCCGTGCCTCCCCGGAAACGACGCCATTTTGACGTGCGTCTTACTACCCTTATTAATTTAATCAAATTAATGGTGAAATTAATGTGTTGTCATTCGTCGCAGTCGGATAATAAGCGCAGATCAAAAGCCACTTTTAATTATTGTTGAGTTAATTACGAGTGGCAAATTTATTTTACTTGGGCAAGCCCAAGATCGAACTCAGGGAGGCAGTTGTCTCATTAGGTAGATTTTAGGCAAATTTCCATGGTCGGATTTTTAGGGATAGTTTTTTGGTCTTTTTCAATGTATTTTATGCAAGAAGGAAAATACACTTGCAAAATCAAGCCAGTTCACAAGTTAATTCAGAAAACTGGTCAAATGATGTCCAAAAATTATGAAACTTGGCCAGGTAGTGAAATGCAATGAATTAAGCTACCCTATTTTTTTTGGATTTTTCTGACACTAAATGAATTTACTGTGAATTAAACATGAATGCAAGGTGATTTTTACTAAATTAATTTTAATAAATATCAAATCACGATGTTTTCAGATATAAAAATTATATTAGATAGATCTAAGTGTGAAGAATCCAGGAAAATTAATAGACCTAAATTTCTATGTGAAATGAACCTATTAAAAATTAATTAAGGAAATCACTAAATGATTTATTCAGGCCTCGGGGTGCGTGCAAGTGAGATGAGTTTTTTACCGTGTTAACTTAATTATGCTACGTCTAATGTGAATTTTTGGTGATTTTGGAGTCAGAGAGAAATTACTACAAATTAAAAGGCATAAATGTACAAAATATGACAAAATTCCACCAATTAATTAATAATAAAATCCACTATTCTAACAAAAGTGTGCCAAGTGTCACATATGAAAGAGGGCAAATTAAGCTACACAATGCAATTTTCAAACTTGAAAAATGATTTAAAATGAATGCTTAAATATGCGTGCAAAGACAGGGGCCTAACTGCAATTATAGGAAATAAAATTGATAAAAAATAAAGATGCTGACATTGACGAATATACAATTACCTATAATGAGGAAGGTATGTATGCAAATTTCCTGCAGAATATGTGCTCCTCACGTGGGGGCTCCTAGTAGGGACTGGAATGCAAATATGAAAACCTCCAAGGGCCTCGCTGCAAAATTCCTAGGCCGCATGTGCAAACCACGCGGGGTCCCAGGCTCGGTGGACTTTAGAGGCTCAGACTAAGGCTCGGATGCTATGGAGGCTCGGACTTGGCTCGTGGTAGCTTCGGGGGCTCCGAGCTTAAAGGTTTGGGTGGAGGCTCGGAGGTGGCTACGTGGCACACTATGGTGCGTAGGATCCTCCTGATCCTACGGTTGCGGAGTGAGTGCGACATGGAGTCTTCCTGACCGTCCGATCAAGAAGATCAGACGACTGCTGCTCTTCGTCTCCAACCGGCCCACCGCCTCCTACGGCGGAGATGGCTGGGCTCTGGTGAAGAGGCTCGAGCTCCGCCTCCTCCTCTGGTCGTCGGTGAAGCTCGTCGGAGTCTCCCAAGTAGTTGGGAAGACTCGTGGATGCGTCAGGCATCCTCCGGCGGTCTCAGGAGCGGCTGAACGACTCTGGAGAGCAGTAGCGCAGAAGCTCGAAGGAAGCTCTGATGAGGTTCCGGCCAATCCAAATTGAAGTACCTGCATAGGGTTAATGGCTAGCCGAGGCGTGCAGATGTTCTCTTGGGGTGACCGTACAAGCGGAGTGAGGCCTGAGGGGCAGTGGGTCCAGTGATCGAGCTCCGCCAAGGCGGCGGAGCTTGCGTCAGCATGAGGTGGAGTGCTTCGTCAGAGTGAATGAAGGAGTACGTGAAAGTGCCCGCTCTGAGGCGAAGCTCGGAGGATGGTTGGCGGAGCATGAAGAGGAACGCGAACAATGGATAAAATGGAAGAAAAAGCAAGAAATAGAAGAAGAAGATCGGGAGGTCGATGGAGGAGTCTACCTGGGGTCAGAAGCTCAGATGAAGGCTTCCTGGTCTTCGCTTAAAGGCTGGTAGTGTCCCGAGCTCGTGCAGCACCGTGGAGGAGCTGCGACATGGTAGAGGTGTGCCGCGGATCTCGTCGGAGGTCGTCGACCATCTTCGCTCGATGTCGTGCCCAATTGCTGTCACCAATGCGGAGAATGGAGCTCAGGGAAGCCTCCTGTACTGGTGGATAGGGCTGAAGGTAGCCGGAGGCGGTGTATTTATAGGTTGGATATGGCGGTGACAGGCGATGGAGGGTGATGTTGGTGGAGGTCGTGGGACGCCGTGGGTTCTGCTCATGGTGATCGAGGGTGTAGGCGAGGATGAGGGAAGAGTGGGGTATGTAGTGGTGGTGCCAGGGGGCGGAGATGGTGGTCGGAGTGGCTCCAGAAATAGAAAGGGGGTGGCCCTTGTGTACGACGGACGACGTGGGGCGCGGAGCTTGCCGAAGGTAGGAGACGAAGTATCGACTGTTGGATAGAGTGATCCAACGGCCAGGAGAAGGGCGGAATGATGCGACTGTGATTGGATCAGCGAGGCAAGATCAAGGGCGCAGGGCGCGCAACGCGGCGGGCGCAGGTCGAGGTGCTAGCATGCGGCGGATATGAAGCCCTGGGGTTTGATCGAGGGGTCGAGAGGCGTTGCGAGATGGATAGCCAGGATAAGAAGTATATGGCGAAGATCGTAGGACATAGGCGTCTCCACGTGGCGTGCTAAGGGCGAGGCGCGAAGGGACGACCCTGATTTGATCTGGGCACGATCGAATGGCTGAGGAGAGCTGCGAGAATGGAAGGCCCATATGGAGAGAGAGAGAGAGATGAAGAGATCGGATGGCGGAGATGACGGGGCGCGTGGCGCACAATGAAGCAGGTCGCGTGGCGCAATCGGAGAGCGCCATGTGGCTAGCTCTGAGTGGTTGAGAAAAGCAAATGAAATTAGAGAGAGAAGGAGGCTGAATTTGGAAAAAATTAAAACATGAAAGTTGTAGATCTTGATGAGATCTACAAGTTTCATGTTGACCAAAAACGTATATGAGGTCAAATATGCTACAAAAAATACAAGAGTACAAATATACGTACATATAGTGTACACATGGGCCCCAAAAACCCAAATTTTGCATACGAGCTCTGACTTGAATGAAATTGGTCTCATTTTAAAGGTCTTTGGATGAGTAATAATCTGAAGGTGAGTAGACCTAATTCGGAGGTTGTATGAGGTGGATATTGGCATTCTATGGTCCAGGTTTTCCAACTGGGTTTAGGGCTTTATTAGGCAATTTACAGGATAGGGATTTTTGGCCTTCTTCCTTATATTATTAACTAGTAATCTACACAGTATAAGGAAGATGTTATTTGATTTTAGAGGGGATATGAAATACAAGTAATTAGGTGAATTTTTGATGGATATTTTACAAGTAATTTTTACAAATGAATTGGCTTCTTATTTTAATGCAATTATGAATGCTAAAATGCATGTATTGTGGATTTATGCATGAATGCTATTTATGCAAGATAAAGGGAAATATGCCGCTAAATTATTGGGAACAAGGCTCTATTTTCAACTTTAGGAGTGATGCATCACAGATTCGTCACTGTTCAAGCGGGATCACTATGGATAAGAGTCATGCATGTGTTTTGAAATATTCTACTTAGGCAGTCAAGTTGACACTAAACTAAGTCTCTTGGTCTCAAAGAATTAACTCTAGTTAACCTGAAGTGACTCAATTCCAGTTCCTATAAATTTCCTGTGATTAAGTGGACTAAGGTTCAACCAAGCTCCAATCTTCGGATTTTATTTACACTTGTTTAATTTTTATTGTCAATCCAAAAAATGCAATTGTTATGCTATGGAGATAAAAATATTTTTGTAAACCAATTTTTTGACTTTGAACTTTTATAGGTTTTTGAAAAAGTTTTGCAAATTTTTATGCGGTTTTGAAATCATTTTACAAATTTTTATAGATTTTTGGCTTTGCAAATTTTAGGGACTTTTAAAAACAAGATGGTTAGTAAAATAAATGTGTGTATATTTACACGGGAGTGTGTCTTGTTATTTACAAGAATTAGGGTTCAAGAATTTATAGAAGTTAAGTTAGTCATTATTTACATGTTTATATATACAAGGTCTGTAAAGATTTTTTATTTGTTTAAATTATGTAGGAGATTCTCAAAATAATTTCAAAAGATGTTGACAAACATTTTGAAAACTTTATTTTGAAAATAATTTGATAAATAAATTTTGCAAATATTTACAAAACTTGGAAATCATTTTGGAAATATTTTTCAAACAATATGTATAGATTTTTCAAAGTAATTTTACAACCATTTTCAAATAGATTTTCAAAACATTTTACTCATACATAAGAAATAATTTTTTACAAATAAAATATTTTTACAAAGGTTTGAAAACATTTCACAAAATAGGTTCCAAACACTTTTACAAAATATTTTTCAAAGATTTTTTTATACATTTTTTCAAAAATTTTGCAAACCATTTTGAAACAATTTACTAACCATAACTATAAGTAATTTTTATGTGTATTTTAAATTTTTTTATTAAATAGCTATATTATTAAAAATACACAAGTACGAGTTATGGCTAATGTATATACAACGTCTATCTATCCCCCTATGCTTAGCTTGAGATTTATCCTCATAGATCAGAGAGAAAAGGAAGTTGTAACTCATACTAAGTATTGGGAAGTGGAAAACAAGAGAATGGGAGTCACTATATAATGTCCTGACAAATCAAGCTCACTATCACCAAGTTGACTACTCAAATCGTCCCATTGTTTCAACAATTAACCCTCATAGGTAATTCCAATTAAGAGAAAGAGTTAACATTTATATACCCTACTAAGAATGTGCAATGGCAAGCAATTAGTGATCGAACACAGGAAGCAATGGAGTAGAGCGGGCAAAGATGCAGAATCAAAGCACAATTTATTACTCAAATACTTATCCAAAATGAATTTTTGCGGATTTTTATTTTTTTCTTCTAATTTTTACTTTGTGTTTTTATTTTATATTTTTATTTTTTTTATTTTTTAAAATACTAAACAATATCAAAATTGCTCCAAATTTTAATATATAAATAATAATATAAAGAAAAATATAGAACATAAAACACAATTTTTGGAATTTTTTATAATTTTATATATTTTTATAAAGGTTTTTATGGTTTTACATTTTTAGGTATTTTCTTTTGTAATTTTTAGGGATTTTTGGTGTGGAGCTGTAAAATAACTAACTAAATATAAAATATATATTTTGGAGTTTTTCAAAAACTTTTTTATTTTTTTATGGATTTTCTAATGTAGATAAGGACAACAGGACTATTTTTTATTTTTATAAAACTTTTTAAGTGCCTACAAATGCATTGTAAAAATACAACATGAATAAGCACATTAACAAGCACCTATCCTAATTTTTGGTACTTTTTGGAACAATGTAGCTATTTTAAATAAATAAAAAAACAAAGAGAAACTACACTACTAGTAGGGGATGTTATGTAAATAAAATAAAGTTCAAGGTCCAACTTGCAATTTTCTCACAATTGTACAACATGCAATTTAATTTTATGGATTAAAAACAAATTCCAAAACCTGTAGGGGTCTACTGCAAAATTCTCACACATCACGTGCGTTAACACGTGAGGTGATGTGGCATGAACCTAATTGCAAATGTTAGAAGCTCGAGGGGTCCACTTGTAAATTTAATAAAAAGTTATAACTAGATAAGAAAAATCTTCAACCAAATAATAAATGATTAAACCCACAAGGGCTTAGTTGCAAATAGTACAAGTTTTGTCGGCCGATGGTGACAAGGACTAAACAACAAATAAAAATAATGTGAGGTCCTTTTTGCAAAAAGTACAAAATATTAAAATTGCAGATGGGATCTTAAGTATTAACAAATAGATACAAAAATGCTCATGTAAAAGGGTGCAAAATACCTACACTAAGGTGGAAGGCGAAGGTCGGATCTGATCCACTTTTTTTACGCATCGCATCAGGGACGACCGATGATGCTTCACCTCCAATGACTGGGATTTAATCCTAGATGGCGATCTGATGGCTGTAATGAGGCAGATCCAACAATTGTTGTAGCCCACAAAGAACATGGACGATCCAACAACTTAGAGACCTGGAGGAAGAACGACCAAAGAACCCATCCTAGATGAAATTCGAGCTCCAAAATCTTCACGCTCAGTTTTGCATCTTCCTTCCAATGATACCAAAAGCTTCCCAGGGTCCCTTCCCTTCGTTTTGATGCTTTAGAGTACTCTGAGGAGCTTCGGTGACAACTCGCAATGGAGGGGACTTGGGAGGTGCTCGTGCAGCTCGTTGAGGCTCGATAATCCTCCATTCTGGCTCCTCTCCTGATGGATTAGTCACAACCAAATGTGAAGCTCAGAGAAGCTCCTGGAGGTGGAATGGGGGTAGGGGGTACGGGGTGGATGAGCTCCGGTAGTATAGAGGATATGGAGCTCGAGATCCTACTTCAGCAGGTATCAGGTTGAATGGTGTGGTCAAGCACGTGAAGAAATGACTGGGGGATCAAAATGGAAGCGGTGGTGTAGTCGGAGAATGGTCAATACACTGCGGAGAGGTCCATTGGAGCTCAGCTCTGACAAACTACGAATGTGGGTAGCACAGGTAGATCACACATTAAACATATACAATAAAGGCAAGAACTTGACATAGGACTAATGATAAGCTAAGAAATGCAATAAAATAATGAACAAAGAGCTTCACCTGACCAATACTGACCAGGAGCGGAGCTTCGGGCGGAGGAGGAGGTGGATCTGGATTAGCCTCGATTCAATAACAAAACACCTTGCTGAAGTTCGAAGCATCTTCCTATTGTCACCAGGAAGGACACTCGATGCTTAGATTTAGGGTTTAAATGTAGAATAGGGATCAAAAAGTCAAGGTTTGAATGGATATGGGATTTTATGCGGATGGTGAAGAGGGGTCCAAGGGTGAGGGAACATAGGTGCTGCAATGATCCAAAGCCTAAGGATTCATCTGGACATGAATCACCAATGATCGAGGCACAAAAGTGCAGAAGAAATCGACCCAAGTCGATGCTCAGATTGACTTGGAAAAAAGCGATAAAACGGGTCAAAAACCGTAGGTCTGACAAGATGCAGGGGAAGTCAGAGGAGTTGACCGTCGATCAACTCCAAATTGCACCTGGTTGGTCCACGTGGTGGACTAACGAGTAAAACGCTGGCCTAAAAATATTAAAAATAAATATTAAATATAAAGCGATTTGTTAATTTTAACTTATAAAATAAAAATATGTATTATTTTATAAAGCATATTATTATTATTATTATTTATTTATTAGCTTTTTAATTAGAAGTTACTTTTTAGGGCTTAAATATAGATGTATTCATCTATGTTTTTAAGTCTTTTATTTTTATTTTATACATTTAGTTTTATTATTTTAGTTTATTATTTTATATAATTATAACTTATTTTTGTATATATGAAGATATTTTTGTTATATTTTTCTTATATATTATATACACTTAATTAAATAGATATGTTTATTATATAGATATGGGTATAGGTAATTCATCTATGTATTTGATATACATATTTTTAGTGATTTCTTTATTGTTTTATTCCTATTTTAATATGTAAAAATATTATAAATAATGTTTACAAAATTATAAAAATAATAAAGGATAAATAAAATGAATATTTTAATTGGGTATACTGTACAATAGGGGTCCAAAACGTAACTTTCATGCCTTAACTCCAAAAAATATGAAACCACCTTCATTAAGTGGCTTATGAAAAGTTATATAAATTAAAGGTTATTTTGATATATTTTGAGTTTTTATTATGAGATATGGGTATGGGAAATTGGGATTTTGGAATTTTATTTAGACTGTAACTGTACATTGTATCTTATTTTTGTGTAAGCTCAATTTTGTATTTTTCAATATTTTATTATCTACAATATTCATGTTGAAAGTTTCTTTATTTGAGGTGCAAAAAGTAAGAAATAAAATAGGTCCCAAAAATGAATAATAGATGAATAAATAAAAGGGAATTTTATTGGTGTTTTGGCCCTTATCTCCCCCCTACTTTATTCCTTGTCACCCTAATCATTGAGATCCCTAGGTATCAGGATTTAGGGTGATAAAATATCTTCGATATTTTATTCTTTTTCTTTTATTTTCTTTATTCTATAAATTTCACATTAAAAGCATTATTTTATACACACTTTGTACAACAATGGATGATAGTTAATTTATGAAAATAAGAAGTATTTACATGCATTTACTAGGATTTTTAAGGCCAAAATGATAGAATAAAGGTGATGAAATGGAGATTCATCACCCCTTATACTTGACTTGCTAGTCCCTTGCAAACACTTGTGCAATAAGTGCAGAAAAGAAAAAAAAGAAAAGAAAAAGAAAGAAAATGGATTAAGTTTAATTATCAACTTGTCTTCACAAAATTAAAGTTTGGAGCTTAGGTCGAACCTTTGGAATTTTAGCGTGGGCAGAACCTTATTGGGAATCGGATTTGGTATCCAACATCCTTTGAGAATCCAAAAACTATGCTCAAGTCTCCTTAATAGCGATGTCAGAATACTTCAACTCATATACAAACCCTAATGACTATGAATCTGACTGTTACAATGTAAGTGATAGTGGCTCCACTCAACTGAAATAACAAAGAGACTATCTTCTCCAGCATGACGACCCAATGATTCCTCAATCCAGCAACTCCTTCCTCGAGGAGTGGGGTATTCCCTTCTAAGTTCATGTGACAACAAACTCAAGAGGAGGAGGTGAAGAGAAGAATGGATGGTTGCCAGTATGGCTACCTATCCTAGGATGCAAGACCAATGTAGTCAAGTCATCCAGCTGTAGGCTCACATGATTTGGCTTTGAAGATCAAGCTTGCTTATTGACTCTACAAATATACACACTTGGCAGGTATTTTATTTTCAATCAGGCAAGCCCATTTTTTGGTGTTTTTTTGAAATATTATTTACAACAGCATTTACATAAGGAGTTTTTCCTTTTGAGCCAGTAAACTATCCCTCTTGAAGCATTATTGCAACCCAAATTCTCTTATCTTTAGATATATACGCCACTGGATGGGTTGGGATGCACTTCCCTCCCTAGACGAGGACAAATGTTTCCACTTATGTGCATCTCATACCAACAAATCCAATTCTCACCACTTTAACTGAGTTGAGCCAAGTGAAAGGTGCATGTGTCCAAGTTAGGTCATTATCGACAAGAGCCATGTGTGTGCTCCGAAATACTCTATTTAGGAAATCAAGAATCCATTGAACCAAGTCTCGTGATCCTCAAAGAATTAAGTCAACTGGACATAAAGTACCTCAATTCTAGTTCCTATAAGGTTCATGTTAATTAGATAGATTTAAGGTCCAACCAATCTCCAATCTTCGGATTTTACTTAGACATGTTAAATTATTAAACTCAATTCGAAAAATGCTAATGTTATGCAAATGCTATTCAAAAAATATTTTTATGATGCAATTTTTTGAAGTTTTGAACTTTTTATGGATTTTTGAAAAAGATGATGCATATGCAATTTTTATCTTTTTAAAAAAGGTTTTGCAAATGTTTTTGATATATTTAGTTTTGCAAATGTTTTTGGTATTTTTGAAAATAAAATATTTTGGATGAAAACTAGGTACAAATATTTACATGGGAATGCATCTTATATCTACAAGAGCGAGGTTTTTAAGAATTTACAAGGGGTAAGTGATCGTTATATATATATATATATATATATATATATATTAGGGAAAAATGGGGCTGCCCCCTAGGGGTAGCCAACATGGCTGCCCCACCTTAGTTTTTGGCATTTTTTTATTTTTTTGGAAAAATAAAACCATGTATATTCATCCCTATATCCCTCCTATATGCCATTCGAATTTCGTCAGAAACAGAGACTCTTACAACCTCCATCCATATGTCATTTTTTTAACGGTCGCAGGATTTTTTAAATCGATTCTGTCTGGATGGAGGCCGTAGGAGTCTCTGTTTCTGACGAAATTCGAGTGGCATATAGGAGGGATATATGGATGAATATACATGTCGATATTTTTCAAAAAAAAAATAAAAACATTTGCCAAAAAATGGGGCGGGGCAGCCATGTTGGCTGCCCCCAGGGGGCAGCCCCATCAACCCCATATATATATAAAGAATTTTTAGTGTGATGTGTATATTCCTAAAACTTATTTGAAACTCATTTTACAATCAAGTTTGGAAAACTATAGTCCAAATTTATTTTTACAAACATTTACACACATTTGAAAATCATTTTACAAAGGTTTTTCAAATAGTATTTATATAGATTTTTCAAATTATTTTTGCAATCATTTTCCAAATATTTGCAACTAGGTTTTCAAACATTTTTATATCACATAAATAAAATAAGTTTTAGAAACAAAAATGTTTTTACAAATGTTTAAAATATTTAATAAAATGTCTTCCAGATAGTTTTCAAAAGATTATTCAAAAATGTTTTCCAACTATTTTTCAAACATTTTGCAAAAATATTTTTACATCATTTATTATTCAGTAAATATAAAAAGAATTTGAGTAATAATATGCATCTTTTATTAAGTGTTTTCTAATGAATTTAATAATGTAATTAGTATTTTTAGCCATATTTCTTAGAAATGCGAAAGTATGAGTTATGGCTAAAGTATATACAGAGTATATACGATCATCCTATACTTAACTTGAACTATGTCCTTATAGATCAGAGAGAAATGAGCGGACATAACTCATACAGAGCATAAAAAAGTCTAAAAAATAAATGAATGAAGAAATGAGTGAATGAATGAGAAGTTGACCACCCCCCATACTTAGGATCAAATAATCCTAGGTATAGCAGACTGTCCACAAAGCATGGAGGGTCAAGGGTGGGAATGAACAGATCATACTCAGACTGCCGCTAAGTATAGACAAGAAGAGGAGACAATGGAGAGGACCAAAGAATGAAAGAACTATGGGTGCACACCCCCTAAAATTAGGATAAAGTACGTCCTAAGTATAGAAGACTGACAAAAAAAAGGGCGACACCTTTCCGGTAGAAAAATAGAAATGAAAAGGAAAAGAAGAAAAGAGATGAAGATAGAATAGGAAATCTGAACCATTCAAGGTGCACATCCCCCCACACTTAGGACAAATATGTCCTAAGTGTAGCAGTGATGATGGAAAAGAAGAAAAGAAGAAAAGTCATTCAAAAATATTTTGATTTTCTTTGTCTTCGACTGCAACTAGCGAAGTATTCAGTTCGTCATCATAGATAACTTGAACAGATTCAACGACAAACAAAAATGTGTCATGTTCAAGATAAGGTTTCAGAAGCTGTCCATTGACCACAAATGGCTATGCGTCAGCTGACAAACCAGATATCATTACGCTTCCATTGTCACACACATGCCTCATTGTAAACAACCCAGTTCATTTGCTCTTCAGTTGTCAGGAAAGGTCTTTAATTTCACCCTGAAAAACCACACCTTCTGACCCGACTCGAAGAATTTGCGATGGATGTGCTTGTCGTGCCACTTCTTGACCTTCTCCTTGTACATCAGGTTGTTGTCATATGCATCTCCAGATTCCAACAATCTATTCAGATCTCCTTTTCGGCTCTTCCTACCTTTCTCAGAGTCCACGTTGCAGATGTTGATGGCTCATAAAGTTTTGTGAATTAATTCAATGTGCAGATGACATGGCTTGCCATAGATAAGGTGGTAGGGGGACATGCTTAAAGAAGACTTATACGTGGATCTATATGCCCAAAGAGCTAAATCGAGTTATTGAGACCAGTTCTTGTGATCCAGACCCAGAAGCTTTTGTAGAATTGTATTTTCTCCCTATTTGAACATTCAACTAAGCCATTGTACTGTGGTGGTACGTGAAGCAACATGATGTTCTATGCAGAATTCCTGAGTCAACTTCTTCACCTCTCTGTTTATGAAATGGCTACCCATGTATGATATTAGAATTTTAGGAATCTCGAACCGTGCAATGATGTGATCTCTTAAGATTTGACAGACAGTCTGACTATCGGCGGTCCGGGCTGAAAAAGCCTCTACCCAGCGACTCACATAGTCAACAACAAGCAGAATATATTTGTAGCCCTAGCTGTTCGGAAGTGGGCCCATAAAGTCGATGCCCCATGCATCGAAAACGTCTGATATCTGAGTGAACTTCATATGCGTCATGTCTCTCATTCCTATGGTACGTCCATCTTCTGGAAGTCAGTGCAACACTTGGTGTAATCTTCTGCATTCTTGAATAATGTAGACCACCAAAATCCACTCTGAAGAACCTGTTGTCATTTGTCTGCCTGAATGGTATCCTCCGGATTCTTGATCATGGCAAAGTGAAAGGAAACTCGGAACTTCCTCCTGAGGGATACACCTCCTCTAGATGCAATCTGCTCCCTCACAGAATACATATGAATCCTCCCACTGGTAATAATGGATTTTAGATAGAAATTTGTTGATTTTAAGCTTCAACCAATCTTGTGGAGTTTTCTTGGTCACAAGATAGTTCACAATATCAGCATACCAGGGAATAAAGGTAACTGACATAATTGCCTCATTTGGAAAGGTCTCAGTGATATGTTGCAAGTTTGGCCCAAGAGACTCAGGATCGGGAAGTCTGGTTAAATGGTCAACCACCACATTCTTAACTCCAGGTTTGTCTCGAATTTCAAGGTCAAACACCTAGAGGAGAAGGATCCACTGGATGAGACATGGTTTGTTGTCCTTCTTCTGCTATAAGTATCGGATGTCCGAATGATCTGTGTAGATGATAATCTTGGACCTAAGGAGATGGGATCTGAACTTTTCCAAGGTAAAGACTACCGCTAGCAGCTCCTTCTCAGTGATCGTGTAATTTCTTTGAGCTTCATCCTGCATTCGACCAGCGTAGTGAATAGAAAATGGGATGTTATCTTCCATCTATCCAAGCATCGCATTGATGGTATAATCTGACGCATCAGTCATTATCTCAAAAGGCTGTGTCCAAATTGGCAGTTGCAAGATAGGGGCTTGTGTGATAGGTTCTTTCAACTGATTAAAGGCAAGAAGCACACCATCATCAACAACGAAATCATTCTCCTTACCTAGAAACTCGATCAAAGGTCTTGCTAACTTACTAAAATCTTTGATAAATTATCAATAAAAATTGACGTGACCCAAGAATGTGAAGGATATGGAAAAATCCTCAAGCGCATCACGGAGGTGTGAGGATCGCATCGAATACGATCGGGAGCAACTAGTCGCACTAGTCACTCGAGGCAACAGGAATTTAAAAAAAATAAAATGATGAAACCACATGATCCAAGAACACTTCTTAGATCGTTTCATCTAAACCAAAAATAGGTATAAGGTTTACCTCTTAAAGCGTGGTTGCGATCGAGTCTCTAAATGAAGAGACCTCATTTTCTCAAGTCCTATCCAATGGAGGAAACGCTTGCGAGCGCGTTGATGTGACGCGTGCTCCTCACAATCTATGTTGATGATCCAAGCAACAGATCTCCTGATCTCGTCATATGAGATCCAACATCTTCTTCACGAGCGAGGCGTACTGAAGGAGATGGAGATACACAAGTAGATGATCCAACAACATAATGACGATGCTGTGGCGATGAAGACTCTCTCTTGTGCTCCATGGTGGACGACCACAATGTGAGAGAGGGAGAGGGATAGATCATATGTCGTAATCGTGTAACTCGAAGAGCAAGTGGTGCCTCTTCTTATATAGGGTTTTGGGAGTCCATGGACCCCAATCAAATCAATTAATTAATGGGTGAGATGGATCTGTGTTTCTTTCAGTGGCCATGATTTTGTTATGAAAATACAATAATAATTAATTTAATTTAATATATATCGATAAATAAATATATTTAAATTCAAATCAAATCAATTAATTATCCATGGAGATAATGAGGAGATAAACCATATCCCCTAAAAAGGGGGGATGGCCACCAATCATCTCATTAGATCTCATTATCTCATGATATCTCCAACATTCACAACAATAATTGTTGCAAATTATTTCACAAAAATAATTCATAATCTTGTGAAATTTGCAATCATGCCATTGGAAAAATGTGAATCACATTCACATCCCAAAACAAAATGTAAATTATATTTTCAATTACTCATCCAATGTGAATCCAATTCACATCAATAATTAATTAAAAAATATAATCTCAATATGCTCTCTCTAATATATTATAAATCATATTTATGATATACATGATTAATATGGATACATTTAGTCAGCTTGGATCTCTATTGTCATGTGCCCAAATAATATGAATCACATTCACATTATTTAGACCTTTGATAATTAAATCAAATTTAATTATCTCAGATAACTCTCCTTATAATATGAATCAAATTCATATTTTTCATTATAATTAAATCACATTTAATTATCCATTTTTCTCAATGTTCAGATACCCATATCAACAATGAAATTATCCATGAACTCTTTCAAGGATAATGCACTTTCTACGCGGATACTTGGAGATAAGGACATGGCGATTGTATTGTTCCACATATAGTGACTTGGATATTGAGATCAAATCTCAAATCCAGATCTTGCAGACATCCCATAGATGTTTGATTAAATCAAAGTCGTAGATCTAATATTCTCATTGTATCTGAATCACATTCAGATCAATGTCCAACATTTGGACTAAGATTAGATCACTTCTCTATGAGAGGAGTCACTAAAATCCAGACCTGTTTCGTCACTCCCTCGGATTGTAAGTGTCATGGTTATACAATCGTTTATGATCACATCACCGTCATGTATTCCCAATACCTGTACATCCTGCATACTAGAAGACTCAGATTAAACCCAAAGTTTTTGCTCTCTTTTGGGCATAGTTTTATCACTAAGTTTCCCATTCGATCATTGGGAGTTGGTATCGATTATATACTTTTCAAAAGCATATATCATACCCAGGTGTTGATCGTATACTTTCCAAAAGTATATATCAAACCTATAAATTCAGCCAAGCCTCCAAAGCGACACAACTGTGCACAGAATTTGATTCTTCCCAATATCTCATGAGTGAGATCATGTCTTCCGAATCACTAATAAGCATGTATGATCCCTTTGACAGATCGTATTACTCATATGCCCTTGCATGCACACCAACGCGCCAGTTTATAGACCTTGGTTAGGTCATCAACTTATTAGTCAGGCAAATGTACATACTTAGACAGTAACACATCTGTCTTCAGTCGCAGGAGGTGTGCTTATATCGTGACAGCATACGACATAGGACTTTGGTTATCTCGATCTCGTTAAGTCAACTCTTTGACCTAACTAATCTGACCCTTCCGAATCTCTTATTCCTTCGCAGAGGACATGCATCAAGAGGCCAGTTAGATATCAACCTTTAGAGAAAAGATTGCCATCTCCTTCTCAGGATGGAGATACTCTCTTAATAATCATTTGACGGTGCTTGATGAGACCTCAATCTAACTCATTAGATATTCATCCAAGCAGCAGCCTCTGTGATTCAATAACCGAATCAACAATTGTGTGATCATTAAGATGGCCATGGTACATAACCCTAATTATACTAAGGGACCTATTATGCAAATTAATTATTCTTCACTTCAGATCAGGAATTGATATTCGCAATAACATTTATTGCATAATGGCTCACCGTGGCTTGCATGTCCAACAGATTGACCTGACCTGCTTGATAGTTACAGGTGGCTCTATCTTGGAAATCACATCCACCTTGGTTGTTCAACTTCCATGCCATGTTTAGATACAACGTGACCCATTACAGTTTCCTCAGTCACCATGAAATTGCTCTTCTCCCACGACAACACCATGTTTACCTTGCAACACTTCCATAATACTCGATCTAAATAATCAAGGCATTGATCAAAGGAGTCCTCTTAGACCGAGAAATCATCCATAAAGACCTCAAGAAAATTTCCCACCATGTCAGCGAAAACTGTCAGCATACACCTCTGAAATGTGGATGGGACATTTCATAGTCAGAACGACATACATATGAAGGCGTATGTACCAAAGGGACATGTGAATGTGGTATCCTCTTGATCTTCAGGAGCTATAGCAACTTGATTGTATCCAGAGTATCCATCCAAGAAACAGAAGTATTCCTTCGTGACCAATATCTCAAGAATTTGGTCGATGAAGGGCAACGAAAAGTGGTCCTTCTTGGTAATGAGATTGAGTTTTATATAATCCACATACACTTGCCAAGAAGTGGGTACTCTGGTCGTGATCTCCTCTTCTTTGTCATTCTTCATGATAGTGACCCCTTATTTCCTTGGCACTACATGTAGAGGACTCACCCTTTTGCTATCGGAGATGGGACATGTGAACTCCACATCACACCATTCCTGAATTTCTTTCATGATAACCTCCCGTGGGATCGAGTTTAGTCTTCTCTGAAATTCGGAGGATGGTTTTCTGTCCTCTGCAAGGAAGATGCGATGCGAGCAAAGAGAAGGGTAAATCCCATGGAGATCCGAAGTTTTCCAACCAATGGCTTTACAATTTCATTCTAGAACCTCCATCAGATGAGATTTCTGGTCTTTGGTCAGATGAGAATTGATAATGATTGGGTACATATTAGGTTCACCTGCAAGGAAGGCATACTTCATATTGGAGGGCAGTTGTTTCAGCTCATGCGGAGTAGAAGATGCTTCAATGGTAACTTTGTCTTTCATAGTAGGTGGTGGTTCTTTTGTTTGTTCAGTGTACACCATGCTCTATTTTGCTGCTTCATTCAAAACTTTATAGAAGACTTAAATATTTTTTTCTTCATTTTTAGAGATTGTCCAGGATCTGCTCTTGGTCTTGAAGGTGCATCATCTCCATAGGAATCTCATCAAGTGTATCAATAAGAATCTCATCTTGGTGGACAAGAGGAAAGCTGACCGCATTCTCCAATCCTTCCACGGGGCAAAGGAATTCATGGATCTCATTATCATCCATGAAGAGATTGGTATCTTGAATTTATTCCAAAAAGTCGCAGTCTTCAAAATGGTTAATCACCCTCATACATGCTGCAGAAGTTTCTTCTGTAGGTCTTGCATCGGATACAATCTCTATCGTCATTTTACTGTTGTTGTAGATGAAGATGATCTCTCCAGTGCCATAATTCACTACTGCATTGGCTATTCGTAGGAATGGCTGTACAAGTATGATTTGGGTGAGGAGCAAAGGTGTGGAGACATCCTTATCCAGCACAACAAAATCAGCAGAGAATTGCATCCCCTGAACCATGGCGATCATGCCATCCAACATGCCCCTAGGTCGCTTGATGGATTTGTCTGCGAATTCAGAATCGTCTTTGTAGGTTTGAGTGGTCATAGGCCAAATTTCGCGTGCAGTAAGGCTGGCATCAAGTTGACAGAAGACTCGCTGTTGAGCAAGGTGTGCTCAAGCTTCTGGTTAAACATCTGATAGTGAACGAAATGTGCTCCCTTGTCTGCCTTTTTATCCAGGAGATTACTGATGGCATTGACTGTGGCCATTGTGAGAATGTGCTTTTTTGACTTGCTACCTTTACTTGTAGAGTTGTACCTACACCTGGTTATACACGCATCTTTCAATCCTTTCTTCACAATAGGCATGTATTCAAGAGCATTCATTAAGGGCATATTCAAGACCAATTTTTGAATAATTTCTATAATGTCAGGATCAGACAACACATTTTTTCAAAATGTTCATTTTTTTGTATTTTTTCATTGCTTTTGGAAATGGAACATTTACATAATATGAAATCGTGTCATTCATAAGTTTGTCCTTATCATTTTTTACAGGTAGATGGAAAAAAGGTACAAAATCATCTAAAGTCTGTGGACTGAAAATTGCAGGCCCAGCTTCTGGTGCTGGTGATGAATATGTGATCATCACTTTAAAAGTTGAAAATAGAGTCTTGTTCCTGATTAATCAGAGGCATATTTCTCTTTATCATGCATAATTAGCATTCATACATACATGCATAATGTCTGCATTTTAGCATTCCTGTTTGCATAAAATAAGAAGCCTAAGTAACTTGTAATTATTCAACTATTTATACCTCCTCCATAGTCAATAAAACCATCTCTATAGTATGTATATTAGTAACTAATAATATAAGGAAAAAGGCACATTTCCTAGCTTGTAAAATTAACCAATAAAACCCCAAACTCAACTGGAGACCTCAAACCTTGGAATGCAAATATCTACATCATATAACCTCCGATCTAAGTCTACTCACTTTTAGAATAATACATATTCAAAGATCTTCAAAATGAGACCAATTTCATTTAAATCGGAGCTCGTATGCAAAACTTGGGTTTAGGGCCCCCTTTGTACATTACACATATGTATATTTGTACCCTTGTATTTTTGTATCTTATTTGACCTCATCTCTGTTTTTGGTCAACACAAAACTTGTAGATCTCATCGAGCTCTACAACTTTCAAGTTTTGAGTGTTTCCAAATTCGACCACCTTCTCTCCCTAAATCCACATTCTCTTTCGGACATTCAGATCATGCCACGTGGCACCCTTTGATTGTGCCACGTGACCCGCTCACATCGCGCCACGTGCCCTACATCCTCCATCGTCCGATGGCTTTCCCTCTCTCCTCATCGCCACCGCTCTTTTCCGCCATTTCCTCTACCATCCAATTACGCTCCTGATCCCATCGTCGCCGTCCGCTAGCGCTTCTCTCTCAAGAAGCCACGTGTCGCACGTATCTCCACCCGATCGAATCCGGACCTTTCCATCTCATCCATTCCCTCCTACGTTTGATTCTCACTACTCGATCGACCTCCAGAGGTGATCTGGGCTGCCCGCCGGCGCTGCGCTCTTTGCACTCCACGGGGCGCGCCCAATCACCGTCCATCTCAGCCGCCCTAGATCTAATCTCAAACGCCCCGTATCGCCTAATCTCACCCCATTGGATCACGAGATCCAATGATAGAGACCTCATCGTCTACCTCCAGACGCCCCCTCTCTCTCCCACGATCTCTACCTCACGCGCTCGCCACCCCTTCCTATTTTTCGGCCCCACTTCAGCCGTTCTCTCCGCCCCCTATCACCTCCATCTCATAGCCCAGTACACCCTCCTCCTCGCCGACCTCCACAATCCCCATGAACCCCGTTGTCGTCGCTCCATGGCCCCCACGAAACCTCACCCTCCATCAACTGTACCCTCACCCCCTTCCTATAAATACTCCACCTCCGGTCACCCTCAACCTTATCCTCCATAGTAGGAGGTTCCCCTGAGCTCTTAGCTCTTAATTGATGACAGAGATTTTGGGCAAAATCGAGCGAAGAAGGGTGAATTCCTCCGGCGATATCCACAGCTCCGTCGCGCTGTGCCGCAGTTCCTCCAGTGAGCTGCTTGAACTCAGGACCTCTACCGGCCTTCGAGCGAAGACCAGGAGCTCCTCCCCGAGCTTCTATCCCCAGGTAGCAACCTCCATCCCCCTCCGATCTGCTTATTATTTTCCTACATTTTTCTAGCAATTTCTCCGCCTCCTCCGATCACACCCACTCTCGCCTGATCCCCCACTGAGATCCTCCTTGGAGCTCTGACCTTCGCGATACCTCCGGATCGTCCCGACAACACACTGCACCTCTTCCGACTACGCTCCGCCTTCACGGCGAAGGAACTCCACTCCGATCACCATCATCCCACCGTCTAGGCCTCGCTGTACTTGCCGCACTCCCACAAGCACGAGCACTCCATTCTTTAGCCCCGACTAACCCTGCATGTCCACCTCCTTCATTGATCAGAATCTTCGTCGGACCCTCCTCGAGCTTCACTGTCGTGGGCTTCCAGACCACTCTAGATTCATCCAAGACCCTCGGGCGCTCTGACACACTTCCACGATCATTCCGAGCTGCACAAGAGCCTCCAGCAACCTTCATCGACCTCGGTCAAAGGCGACAGAGCGAGGAGCTCGATGTCGGAGTCCTGCCAAGTCTGCCGCAGGAGGCGGCGGACCGGAGAAGATGACAAGTAGCCACCGTTGGATCGTTTCGATCCAACGACCCATATAATGCCACATCGCTTTGAGCATGAGGTCATTAGATCATTCAGATCGACGGTCCTCGTTGCACCACGTAATCGCTTCCCCGAGCCCCAATCTACTGTTGGATCAAGAGGATCTAACGCCTCTCATCTCGCCACGTAATCAGCCACCACCACCGTTGGATCAATCTTGATTTAACGGTCCATCGCGCACCATGTCGATGCACTCCGAGCCTCTTCCCCAACCCTTAGGCTCGGAGCTCCCAAAGCTATTCCGAAGCACGCCTGAGCCTGCAGCGCATCCGAGCCTCAACCAGAGCCTCCGACGCCTACCGAGCCTAGATCTCACGTGTTCGTAATGTGTGGTCTGGGAATTTTGCATTGAGGCCCCTAGAAGTTTGTCAAATTACAAATCAGTCCCTACCAGGAGCATCACGTTAGGCATACGTGTTCGCATGGATATTTTGCACGCATACCCTCAGCATTATAGGTAATTGCATTTAATTCCCTGTCAACATGTTTATTTTCAGTAAGTTTATTCTCTGTATTTGCAAATTAGACCCTGTCTTTGCATGCATATTTAGGTGTCCATTTGACATTATTTTTCCATTCTAAAAATTGCATGATGTAGCTTATCTTGTCCTCTATCTTATGTGATATGTGTTTCATTTTTGTGGTATCTTGGGAATTTAATATTATTAAATTGGTGAGCTTTTCCACATTTTTCCCACAGTGTTCCTTTTAATTTATATTAAATTCCTAGTTGCTCCAAAAATCACCATAAAATCACATTAGACATAGGATAATTTATTCTACTATGTGCCCAAAAATCATTGTATTTACACGCATCACGAGGCCTGAATAAATCAATTAGTGATTTTCTTAATTGATTTTTAATAGGTCCAAATCATACAGAGTTTTAGGTTCATTAATTTTCCTAGATTCATTATACTTAGATTTATCTAGGATAATTTTTCTGCTTAGAAACAATGTGTTTTAGAATTTATTAAAATTAATTTTGTAAAAATCACCTTGCATTTATTTTTAATTCACAGTAAATTCACTAAGTGTCAGAAAAATAAAAAAATTATTGTAGCTCCATTTCATTGCATATCATATTCTGGCCAAGTATCATAATTTTTGGACTTAATTAGACCATATTTCTGATTTAACCTTTTAAACTGGCCTGAAATTGCATTTATCTTTCCTTGGTTGCATAAAAATTGCTAAAATAACAAAAATAATCTTCTGAAAATCCAACCTCTAAATTCACTTAGAATTCACCTAAGGAGACAGCTGCCTCCCTGAGTTCGACCTTGGGCTTGCCCAAGTAAAATAAATCTGCCACTCGTGATTAACTCATCATTAATTAAAGTGGTTTTTTATTACTCCGTTCTACCTGACTACAATGAACGACAAGATATCATTAATTTGATTGAATTAACATGGGTAGAAACATGGCTTTTCAAATGGCTCCATTACCGGGGAGGCACGGCTTAGGTTAATTTTTAGAGAATTTCTGAGTGTCTGATTTTCACCCCCAGGTAGTCTGAACCCCGGTTTTCTTGTTAATATTATTCTGTCATTTCATTTCAAGTATTTTGTGTCGTCCTTTATCTGACCTCAATTTGTTTTTGTGCGAGGAACACGAGGAGTCAAAGACGCTTCGAGGAACTTGCATTTCGAACTTTTTGAGTGATTGTGAGGACTTGTACACTTTTTGTTATTCATTATTTTTGCATTCTGTCCATCAGTTCTCATTTGGGTTCTCGCGTGTGTAAAGATAGTGGAAACGTGTCCACATCTGCTATGTGGATTGCTTTATAGATTAGACTTGCACTAGCGGCTCCTCGAGCCACTTTAGGAATTGCTTGTTCTCGTAATTCTCTTAGGACCACACAACACACTTAAAAGACACACTTAGACCACAGATCTAGTCAAATTTAATCGGTGCTTCACTCGCTAATAGAACTGGCTGTCTAGGAGCGGATTTTATCGTCTGCATCTGCATATAGTGTAAAAGTTTTAAATTCTGTTCTGCTTCTTGCATAAAAGCGAAGGGATCACTGTAAGTCTTCTTCACTCAGCATAACATCATTGGTTTATCGTGCAGTGGCTTTTCTTGACTCCTTTCTCTTGGTTTTATTTAAACTTAGGTAAAGAGGAAATTGGGACTAGACGATAAGCGTGCTTTGTGGTTGGACTAACTCAGTGATAACCTAACTTAAAATTGGGTCTTCTTAACAGAATTGACAAAAAAAATCAATAAAATCAGAAATCTTGCTTACGGGAGATTAACCCCGACCTTGTTTTCAGGCTGAGTGAGGGTACTTGAGTGTGTGTGTACACCTTAAGGCAAAGCCCAAATCCCCGCCTTCCATATCATGTACCGAATGATCCTAGCAAATATCACGAGTTGATTTTTTCAGGTTCACTGACTAGTACTAAGTAACCTCCGCTTGTTCCAGGTAGTTAGGGGTGAACCACCGGTACTTCGCGACAAGTTGCTAGCAACCCCCTGGGGTGAAGTTCCAGCCTTGTCAGCCTCCGCCTGCTTGCAGGTAGATAGGGGCAGGTCTTTGAATCCATCAACTTGGGATAGGAGCGAAGAAAGGAAGGGTGTTGGTTTCTAAGGCAACAGGTTAAACTGGGGAGACGCATCCGGCTTTTTAGCCGACTCCCCTATAGGCCACGTAACTCCTTGCTATTTGTCTGAAAAATCACACTTAAAACCAACCAGACTAATCGGACTCGGTTTCGGGTCCTTCACCGTATTGAGTATGAAAATACAGGGTTTGGATTCAATTGCTTGTTTCAGGTAAGAGTAAAATCCCATCTTCACTTAGAACTCCTGATTCTTCTTGCCAATCCAAGATGAATAACGGAGGGGATATCAACTCCCGATTCACCAATCTCTCCTTGAGCCCCCCACGAAGCTCATCTTCACCGACCCAAGCGCAACTTGGACCAACCAGAGCTCATGACCCTCTTGAGTTCTAGATTCCTCAAAACCAGGGTGGTTACTCTCAAACCAACCTTTTTCTCTCCTCTGATCTCACAGAGGAAGACCATCGCCTCGGTAAGAATCCCTTCCTTGATATATCCTCTAATTGAGACCATATTATTTACCCAAGTCAAGAGGATAAGATGCCACCTAAGCGACCCCCGGATGAGGAGGAATAAAGAGATGACCCGATTCAGCAAATCCTTGCTCGCCTCGCCACAGTCGAACGATAGAATGTTGATCTCATGGCAAGGATGGGACATATTATTACAGCAGGAGGAATTGACCGACCAATGGTTGATTCTTATATTCCAGTAGAAAATGAGATGCACAGTTGGTTGGTCCCAGCGGTTCCCCCTGAAGCATTCGAGCTGGAGCCCCACTTTCTGATCTTGCTGCCGAAGTTTAATGGAAATATATACGAAGAACCATATGCCTTCCTCATAGACTTTGAGTTGGTTTGCAACAACCTTAGTCACCCTAGGGTTGGGCAAGATTATATCAGGCTGAAGGCCACTCCGTTTGCCTTAGGAGATAAGGCAGCTCATTGGTTGAAAAATCTTGGGGTGAGATGTACATCCTGGATGTAGTTCAAGGACCTTTTCTTGAAGAAGTTCTACCCACTTAGTAGAACTAATCAAATGAGAACAAAGATCGCTAGTTTCTCCCAGGGACCCAATGAACCATTCCATGAAGCGTGAGATATGTTTAATGACCTAATTCAGAAATGCCCTTGCCATGGCATTTCAAAAGCGATCTTAGTCCAGACCTTGTTCTGTGGCATGACCCCAGAGATGTAGGGGTTAGTAAGTGTTGTATGCGGAGGAAGCTATCTGAACAAAAATTAGAATGTTGTATGGAAAATCCTAGAGTAGATGGCGGAAACAAGCAGGTCACAGGCCACCAGTGCCTATCAGTTATCTCCCTCAATTTTATCCAACGAGACAACTAGAAGGACTGCGGCGGATCTGACAGAGGACCTCATTCCCAGCATGGGGATGATAGCTGACAAGTTAACCATGGCCGAGCAGATTCATAAGAGGGTCATTGACCTTGAGTCACTCCCGCGATTGCTGAAACAAGTGGAGGAACTTACTGAGAGGGTAGCCAAGATATGGCTACTTACCCCTTCTGCACCACATGTACATGTATACGAGTTCATCTTGTACAGGAACATGCATCGGGGCCTCAGAGTGACTGGGTAGAAGAACATACCTACACTCAGCAGGAGCAGCATGCACCCCCACAAGTGGAGACAAGATACGAGGAGCCTCCGCAGGTGTTTGAGATCAACGAGCTGTGGTACAGCCATGAACCTGTCGGCAGACAGTCAGGGATGGGGAACGGTCAGCCTCACAGACCTTCCCTATCTTACCAAGAAACCAACTCCATCCCCGTACTGCGCTTCGTACAGTCCCGACCCGGACAAGGGTACCAGCCTCAACAACACCAGCAGTAGCGTACTTTCCACTCAGGCCAGCGGGGCCCTCCACCACTGTCCCATCATCATCAACAATATCGAAATGGCCAGCAGGGCCAATACATGAATTCATCCATGAGTCAACATCAACAGAACCAACCCACTAGTGAATTGGAGTCCCTCACCTTGACGATCCAGACCCTGACTGATAGAGTTCAACAGATCCAGAATGACTATCTGGATATGAGAACCGATCTGAATGGTGTTTCTCGTACCCAGGACCAACAGATAGCGCCAAAGATCCCAATTCTCGCTGAGGTTCAAGACAATCCTAATAGCTTGAGTCAAGGACGGAACCGACCACAAGATCATGTATACTATTCAGATAATTCTTTATCTGAACATGAGATCCTTTCGTATGATAATGTCAATCATATGTCCCTCAGGAGCAGAAGGCCCGTGATCGTACCTGACCGAGCACGGACACAGGAGGAAGAATCCATCAAGTCTATACTTGAGGAGAACTTGGAGGCAGAGGAGCAACACAACCACCACCACCGGCAAGAAGAGGACTTCTAAGTCCTCAAAGAAGCAGGATAACCGCACCAGCAATGAGTCTGATGAGACCGATGAAGAGCCCGTACCTCCATGAGGAGAATGTCCCAGCAGTCGTGGAGAATGCATCACCGGTCTCGCAGCAAAAATTTTCTTTTCATCATTGTCAGAGTCAGAGTCCGAGTCAGTTGCAATTTCAGAGTCATGTACAAAGCTCAGTTCCTAGTTTAAATGAAAATCTTTTAGTTTCAAAATCTGAGTTAGCATCAATAATCCCTTTCCCCCGAGCTCTTAAGGGTAGAAAGAAGAAAACCAAAAAAAAATGACCCTGAGATGGCAGAGTCTTGCAATAAACACATCAAGGTCACAATCCCTTTCAACATGTATGTGGAGATGACACCTGCATTTCAAAAATACCTTAAGGTGAGATGCACACCTACTAGGCTTAGCAGGAAGACCAAAAGCCGTGTTGAGAAACACATTCTGTTGGTAGCCAGTACTTATGCAATAAAGCATTTGTTTCCGAGGAAACGAAGAGACATGGGTGCACATTATGTTGTGAGTCATGTAAATGACACTGTGTTTGCACGTACTCTCCTTGACAACGGATCCTTAATTAACTTAATGCCTACATCCCTCTATGAACGGCTTAATCTCGGACCTCTTAGGAAATCTAGAACCCTCCTTCAATTTGTAGATAAATCAACCAAGAGGTCCCAAGGAGAATTAAGGAACGTTGTCATCAAAGTCGAGGGTCAGGAGTACATGGTGGACTTTACCGTCCTTGATATGGAGACCCATCGTAATTGGAGAGATTCCCGAATCATATTAGGAAGGCCCTTCCTCAGAACAGCAGGGGCCTTATTTGATTATAAGATTGGGAAAATCCAGTTCCAAACTCCAGGCGGAGATGAGGAACTTGAGATGAAGCAAACCAGATGGCAGAGACCGGATTCAGAATCTAGCACCGAGTACTCTTCGTCCGAAGCAGATTGCATTCATGTAGACACAGTTGGGCCATGGAGACAGAACCCAGCCAACACCGATGAGTCCCTCTCCTCCGGAGAATACCTTGTGTATGAGTCAGTTTGTGAGGTCCTTAGAAACAAATACAGTACAGAATATGCATCTCCCTACATCTTCGATGACTTTGAGGCCCAGTTAGGCCTGTCAGTCCTTCCCTCTTTATGACAATCAAAATGTGAAGATGATGAGTCGGACGTGGCTTCGGCCAATTACTTAGAGACCCTTGACGATCTGACTCGAGAACTGAATGAATCGGTGGCAGCAATTTCAAGGACAGATCCAACCACTGACAGCACAGATCCAGATTCAATTGAGCCAGACTTCCTCGATGACCACACATTACCTGAGTTCAAACCTTTACCCACAACACTTAAGTATGCCTTCCTTGCAGGACAAGAGAAGAAGTATCCGGTCATCATCAACTAGTGATTGATCGAAGAGTAGGAATCTTGCTTGCTAGAGATCTTGGAGAAAAATCGCAAGGCAATAGGATGGAGCATCTCCGATCTCCACGGGATAAATCCCGCTATGTGTTCACACCATATCTACTTGGAGAATGAGGCTAAATCCTCTCGTAAATTCCAACGTCAGTTGAATCCAAATTAATGAGAGGTAGTGAAAAAGGAGATAGAGAAATGGTGCAACACAGGTTTTATTTATCCCATCTCCGACTCCAAATGGGTGGCCCCCATTCATATTGTCCCGAAAAGGCCGGGAATTTAGACAACCACAATTGAAGATGGAGAGGAAATTGTGACGCGAGTACCCACGTCATGGCGCGTCTGTGTGGATTACAGACGCTTGAATGCTGTGACGAAGAAGGATCATTTCCCCCTACCATTCATTGATCAGATCCTGGAAAGATTAGCGGGGAAAGAATTCTTCTGCTTCTTGGATGGGTTCTCGGGCTACAATCAAGTAGCCATAGTAGCTCCGTAGGACCAGGAAAAGACCACGTTCACATGCCCCTTTGGTACCTATGCTTTCAGGCGCATGCCCTTTGGGTTATGCAATGCTCCCGGTACTTTTCAAAGGTGCATGATTGTTGTATTCACCGAAATGGTCGACGAATTCCTGGAAGTCTTCATGGACGACTTCTCGGTCCATGGTGATTCCTTCGATTCCGGTCTTAATCTGGACCGAGTCCTAAAACGATGTTGTGAGGTCAATCTGGTGCTCTCCTGGGAGAAAAGTCACTTCATGGTGACGATGGGCATTGTGTTGGGGCATGTCATCTCCAAAAGAGGAATGGAGGTTGACCCTTCCAAGGTGGATGTGATCAGACAACTCCAGCCACCAACCAACATGAAACAATTACGGTCTTTCCTCGGGCATGTCGGATTTTGTCGAAGATTTATCAAAGATTTTTCTAAGATTGCCCGACCGCTAACTGAGCTTTTAGGCAAGGACATGGAGTTTATTGTTGATCACAAATGCCTCGAGGCTATTAAGCTACTACAAGGAATGATCATGGATGCCGCGATCATACAAGCCCCAGATTGGTCTCTACCTTTCGAGATCATGATGGATGCATCAGACTTTGCTGTTGGGACTGTGTTAGGACAGAGGAGGGATGGCGTCCTATTCGCCATAAACTACGCAAGAAAAGCGGTTGATCCTGCTCAGCATAACTATACAGTTACGGAAAAGGAGATGCTTGCGGTAGTGTTTGCCTTGGACAAATTCAGATCTCACTTAATCGGATTCAAGGTAATTGTGTTCACCGACCACACATCACTGTGTTATTTAATGGAAAAGAAGGACGCGAAGGTGCGTCTTCTTAGGTGGATAATACTTATCCAGGAGTTTGATTTGGACATTTGTGATAAACCTAGAAAGAAGAACGTAGTCGCTGATTACCTCTCCCGTCTCGAGGATCTTGATGCTTCTGAGGATTCACCGATTCGAGACTCCTTCCCTGATGAGTCGATTTTTGTTGTCGACTCACTCCCATGGTACACCAATATCGTGAACTATCTTGTCTCCAAGAAGGTTCCCGAAGATTGGCCAAAGAGCCATATAGACCGACTAAAGTCGGATTCTAGACATTACCACTGGGAGGATCCGATCCTTTTCATTGAAGGATCGAATTGTGTCTGGAGGCGGTGTATTCCTCAGGAGGAATACCAGAGTGTCCTTTCTCTATGCCACAATCTGGAGGTAGGAGGACACCATTTCGGGAAGATGACTGCATGAAAGGTACTTCAGTGTGGCTTATACTGACCGACTCTATTTCGTGACGCCATCACTTTTGCGAAGTCATTCCCAGTATGCCAGAGAATGTGAGGAACAGTTGGATATAAGGATGAGATGCCAATGTAGTCCGTCATCATTTGTAATGTCTTTGACAACTGGGGCATCGACTTCATGGGCCCATTCCCTGTTAGCCATGAATTCGAATATATCCTTCTTGCGGTAGACTATCTGTCCAGATGGGTGGAGGCTATCCCAACCCGAGCTGCAGACAATAGGACTGTCTGTAAATTCATTAGAGATCATATCATCTCTAGGTTCAGGATCCCCAAAATGTTGATATCGGATGGGGGTAGCCACTTTGTAAACAGAGATGTGAGGAAACATAGATATATCAGATGAAAGACCTTTATTCCTGGACAAAAGGTATGGTTGTTCAATGCAAGGCTGAAGGTCTTCCAAGGCAAGCTGAAATCCAAGTGGACGGGCTCATTCATTGTCTGTACTGTGCATGATAGTGGATGTGTTGAGATCTAAGATCTCACAGATGATGCACAAACATTCTTAGTCAATGGACAACTGTTGAAGCATGTCGTCAAACCCAATGAACAGTTAGTCCATGTCGAAGAGATTGTATTCGTGTGTGAGACAGAGTCAGTAGATACACATGGAGCCACACATGAGACCATGCAGCAATAGACTCTAGTCATCAGCAGCATCTGGAAAGATTCAGACCGCGATCCTTGTATATACCCATCACTCCTGTACGTTCTCCCCCTCCCTCCCGCTACTCTGATCACTCTCCCCAACTTCATCTATGACTATATTTAGGATGACTGATCCTAAGTATAGAGGGAGAGTGACCCACATCTATTCACCGTACATCCTCCAGATCCCATCGGTCCTCATACTCACTCCTGTCCTATACTTAGGCTGACCAGAGCCTAAGTATAGGGGGGACCGATGCCTCCCATGTATATACTCATCCATTTCCTCTCTTGACCTCGTCTGCCCCATTTTTGATCTTCTTCTACACTTAGGCTGCCAAAGCCTAAGTATAGGGGGGGGGGGCGGTGCGACTTCTATACTTTTTGTAATTTTAGCTCTCCTACGCTTAGCACGAGCTATGTCTTCTTCCTCGCTTTTCATGCTCTGAGGACATAACACACGCTAAGTATAGGGGGACGTGTATATATTACATATATACTTTACCCATAGCTCGTACTTGCATGTATTTTTGTATATACTACGCAATAATTACGGGATGGGTAAAAATTGGAGAAATTTTTTTGTAAACTACATGTATATTGCATAACACTTGTATAATATATATATAATACTTATAAAACTCTTGTAAATTATTGTAACATAGGAGGTACACCAAATATATAAAAAAATTAAAAAATATGGAAACACCGAATCAAAGGCTTCTTATTTACTCTTGCACATCATCTCTGCATCTAAAAGAAAAAGAGTCTTGCATTTCATTCATCTCTATAGCATGTCATATACATCTCATCTGCATATGTAAAGTGGAAAGCTAGTGGGTTCAGAACCAAGTCATGAATAGATGTTGAGGATGGATTTGATTTGACCTTAGTGCACCTAATTTTAGAGGAACCTTATAGGAACTGGTGTTTAGATTTCTCAGGTCAAGTGACCTAATTCTTTGAGTCCACAAGTCTATGTTCACATGTCATCTTGATTAGTCTAAGTAGAATATTTCGTGCACACACGTGATTCTTTTAGACAGTGACCTAACTTGGACAAGCACTGTGCACGTAGCTCTTCATTGATGAGGTGGTGAGGAAGTAGAATCCTTTAGCTTGGAGTAGCACACGGGTGGAAACATCCGTCCTCTTCTAGGGAGGGTAGGGCATCTCAACCTAGTCTGGTGGTGTTGATGTCTGAGGATGGGACGCTGTGGGTTGCAATAATGCTTCAAAAGAGGGATAGTCTCCTGGCTCAAGAGGAAAAACTCCTGATGTACATGCTGCACGTTGTATATAGTTCCAAAATAAAAGAATATATATATATATATATGTATGTATGTATATATATATGCAAGAACTCCAAAAAATATAGACAGGCCAGATAGAAAATAAAATACCTGTCGGAGTATGTATATTAGCAAGAAGTCCGCAGCTGGATGACTTGGCTACACTGGTCAGGCATCCTGGGATAGGTAGCTACACTGGCTACCATCCATTCTTTTCTCCACCCCCTCCTCTTCAGCTGGTCGCACTTGAACTTAGAAGGGAATACCCCGCACCTCAAGGAAAGAGTTATTGAACAGGGGAATTAGAGTTACCTTGTTAGAGGAGGCTGCTTCTTAACCATTTCTGATGAGGTGAGCTATTTTACACTTACACAGTACAAGTAAGAATCATAGTCATTAGAAATGTATGTATGACGATTTGTTCTGACCTGACTGTTGAGGCGTCCTGAATAGCAGACTTGTGGAACTTAAAGGCTGTTAGGTCTTAAGATCAGATCCTAGTAAGGTTCCGCCACACAATTAATCCAAAGGTCGAGTCAAGCTCCATTTTCAACTTTTGTTCATGACCTTGGTATGGAACCCAATCTCATTTCATTCTTTCATTTCATTTTAGTTGCTCGGGGACGAGCAAGGTTTAAGTATAGGGGGTTGATGAATATGTGATTCATCACTCTAAAAGTTGAAAATAGAGTCTTGTTCCCGAGTAATTAGAGGCATATTTCTCTTTATCCTGCATAATTAGCATTCATACATACATGCATAATGTCTGCATTTTAGCATTCATATTTGCATAAAATAAGAAGCCTAAGTCACTTGTAATTATTCTCCTATTTATTTCCTCCAAAGTCAATAAAAACATATCTATACTATGTATATTACTAACTAATAATACAAGGAAAAAGGCACATTCCCTAGCTTGTAAAATTACCCAATAAAACCCCAAACTCAGCTGGAGACCTCAGACCTTGGAATGCAAATATCTACCTCATACAACCTCCGATCTAAGTCTACTCATTTTTAGAATAATACATATTCAAAGACCTTCAAAATGAGACAATTTCATTTAAATCGGAGCTCGTATGCAAAACTTGAGTTTTGGGCCCCCTTTGTACATTACACATATGTATATTTGTACCCTTGTATTTTTATATCTTATTTGACCTCATCTCTGTTTTTGATCAACATAAAACTTGTGAATCTCATTGAGCTCTACAACTTTCATGTTTGGAGTTTTTCTAAATTCGGCCATCTTCTCTCCCTAAATCCATATTCTCTTTCAGTCATTCAGATCAGGCCACGTGGCACCCTATGATTGCGCCACACTCACATCGCGCCACTCACCCTTCATCCTCCACCGTCCGATGTCTTTCCCTCTCTCCTCATTGCCACCGCTCTTTTTCGCCATTTCCTCTACCGTCCGATTACGCTCCTGATCCCATCGCCGCCGTCCGCTAGCGCTTCTCTCTCAAGCAGCCACATGTCGCATGCATCTCCACCCGATCAAATTCGGACCCTTCCATCTCAACCATTCCCTCCTATGTTTGATTCTCACCGCTCGATCGACCTCCAGAGGTGATCTGGGCCACCTGCCAGTGCCGCACTCTTAGCATGCCATGTGGCGCGCCCAATCACCGTCCATCTCAGCCGCCCTAGATCTAATCTCAGCCGCCCCGTATCACCTAATATCCAGCCGTTGGATCGCGGGATCCAACTGCAGAGACCTCATCGTCTACCTCCAAATACCCTCTCTCTCCCACTATCTACACCTCGTGCACTCGCCGCCCCTTCCTATTTTCAGCCCCACTTGAGCCGTTCTCTCTGCCCCATATCGCCTTCATCTCGTAGCCCAGTACACCCTCATCCTCGCCGACCTCCACAATGCCCATGAACCCCGTCGTCGTCGCTCCATGACCCCCACAAAACCTCGCCCTCCATCACCTGTACCTACACCCCCTTCCTATAAATACTCCGCCTCCGGCCACCCTAAATTCTATCCGCCACAGCAGAAGGTTCCCCTGAGCTCTTAGCTCTTGATTGGTGACAAAGATTTTGGGCGAAATTGAGCGAAGAAGGGTGCATTCCTTCGGCGAGATCCACGGCTCTTCTGCGCCATGCCGCAGTTGCTCCAGTGAGCTGCTTGAGCTCAGGACCTCTACCGGCCTTCGAGCGAAGACCAGAAGCTCCTCTCCAAGCTTCTATCCCCAGGTAGCAACCTCCATTCCCTCTCCGATCTGCTTATTATTTTCCTCCATTTTTCTTGCAATTTCTCCGCCTCCTCCGATCACACCTGCTCTCGCCTGATCCCCCACCGAGCTCCGCCTTGGATCTCTGACCTTCGCGGTACCTTCTGATCGTCCCGACAACACACTACACCTCCTCCGACTACGCTCCGCCTTCACGGTGAAGGAACTCCACTCCAGTCATCATCGTCCCACCGTCCAGGCCTCGCTGTACTCACCGCACTCCCACAAGCACAATAACTCCATTCTTTAGCCCCAAATAACCCTGTAGGTCCACCTCCTTCATTGATCAGAATCTTTGCCGGATCCTCCTCGAGCTTCACTACCGTGGGCTTCCAGACCACTCTAGATTCATTCAAGACCCTCGGGCGCTCCGCCATGCTTCCACGATCATTCCGAGCTGCACAGGAGCCTTCGGCAACCTTCATCGACCTCGGTCAAAGGTGACGGAGCGAGGAGCTCGACGCCGGAGTCCCTTCAAACCCGCCACAGGAGGAGGCGGATCGGAGAAGACGACAAACAGCCACTGTTGGATCATTTCGATCCAACGACCCACATCACGCCACATCGCTTAGAGCCTGAGGCCGTTTGATCATTTAGATCGAGCGGTCCTCACCGTGCCACATAACAGCTTCCCCGAGCCCGAGTACACCGTTGGATCAGGAGGATCTAACGCCTCGCATCTCGCTACAAAGTCAGCCACCATCACCGTTGGATCAATCTTTATCTAATGGTCCATCACGCGCCACATCGATACACTCCAAGCCTCTCCCCGGCCCTTAGGCTCGGAGCTCCCGAAGCTATTCCGAAGCATGCCTGAGCCTGCAGCGCACCCAAGCCTCCGACGCCTACCGAGCCTAGATCTCATGTGTTCCTGACGTGCGGTATGGGCATTTTACACTGAGGCCCCTGGAAGTTTGTCAAATGACAAATCAGTCCCTGCCAGGAGCATCACGTGAGGCACACGTGTTCGCGTGGACATTTTACATGCATACCCCCAACATTATAGGTAATTGCATTCAAGTCCCTATCAACATGTTTATTTTCAGTAATTTTATTCTCTGTATTTGCAAATTAGTCCATGTCTTTGCACGCATATTTAGGTGTCCATTTGTCATTATTTTTCCATTCTAAAAATTGCATGATGTACCTTATCTTGTCCTCTATCTTATGTGACACGTGTTTCATTTTTGTGGTATCTTGGGAATTTAATATTATTAAATTGGTGATTTTTTCCACATTTTTCCCACAGTATTCCTTTTAATTTATTTAAATTCCTAGTTGCTCCAAAAATCACCATAAAATCACATTAGACTTAGGATAATTTATTCTATTATGCCCAAAAATCATTGTATTTGCACGCATCACGAGGCCTGAATAAATCAATTATTAATTTTCTTAATTGATTTTTAATAGGTCCAAATCACATAGAATTTTAGGTTCATTAATTTTCCTGGATTCAATATACTTAGATTTATCTAGGATAATTTTTCTACCTGGAAACAATGTGTTTTGGAATTTATTAAAATTTATTTTGTAAAAATCACCTTGCATTCATTTTTAATTCACATTAAATTCATCAAGTGTTAGAAAAATAAAAAAAATTAGTGTAGCTCCATTTCATTGCATATCATATTGTGGTCAAGTTTCATAATTTTTGGACTTAATTAGACCATATTTCGGATTTAACCTGTAAAACTGGCATGAAATTGCATTTATGTTTCCTTGGTTGCATAAAAATTGCTAAAAATACCAAAAATAATCTTTTGAAAATCCGACCTCTAAATTCGCTTAGAATTCACCTAAGGAGACAACTGCCTCCCTGAGTTCGATCTTGGGCTTACCCAAGTAAAATAAATCTGCCACTCATGATTAACTCATCATTAATTAAAGTGGTTTTTATTAGTCTGTTCTATCTGACTACAACGAATGACAATATATTATTAATTTGATTGAATTAACAAGGGTAAAAATAGGGCTTTTCAGCTGGCTTTGGATCCGTTGCAAGATTCTTCAATACTGGAGCTGGTTCCATAATACGTACATGCATCTCCAATGCTGGCTGGTTTCCACCAAGGTTGTTATCTTTTTGTATTTTTGCATTTTCTTCATTTTTTGTAATTTTTCTTCAAGCGGTGCTGCGCCAAAAATGTTGTTCGACCCTTGCACTGGTTGGACTGATGATTCCCTATCAGATGCAAGATGCTTCCCTTTCACCGTCGTCAATGGTTGGAGTGTCCTACCGCTCATGAGAGCAACATTAGAAAAAAATCAATTTAACTCACCTGAATCGGGTTGGAAACTACATGCTACTTGCCCCTTACGTTGGAAATTATTCGAGTTAGCTTCAACCCGAGCTGGAATGACTGTTTTTGCAGCCGTCAGATCATCGATCTTTTGGTTCATCTCAGCCATATTTTTCATTAGTTGCTCAAGGCAGGCAAGGGCCGATTTTATTGGCACAATCTCAGAATATCCCCTTGCTGGGGTTTCTGATGCTGATATGGCTGGTGAGATTGTGGCTAGTATTCTTTAGAAAATTTGTGACGAGGATGTGAGGAGTACTGCGAGTTCTGAGGAGAATATTGAGCAGTCGGCTGCTGATGGTATCCTTGATTACGATATTCGGACTACTGAGGATCGTGCTGATAGTTCTGGCTCCAGGTATTGCCTTTATAAGGAGGTTATTGCTGAAATGAGGGATGGAAGGGTCTTCCACCCTGCTGCTGGTGGTGGTGATAGGGCATGTTGCCCACATTCTGACTCTAAGAATGTCCCTGAGGACAGGTCAGTTGTGCTTCATTAGTCCAGACACCATTGATTTCCTGAATCAGCGACGGAGATGGAGAGAACTACTAGAGATACGCAGGCTGGGGTTTTGGTTGATATACAACCATACATGTTTGAGACTATGGGGGCTGCTCCGGAACCTACATGTAGTATACATGCTAAACATGTTGGGGCTACAATGGACTCGGCTGAGGCATTTGGTTCGGTGATTGGTCCTTCTTCTCAGCAGATGTTTCGACAGTGGCAAACACAGAGTTGCACATGTTGGCATTCAAAGCTCGGACGAGATGCTCCAGCTGTTGGGAAATCAAGTCGAGCCTCTCCAAGCCCTGAGTCCTCTTCTCAATGATTGATAAGTTTTCAAGGTCCTGTGACCTCTTCTCGATGATATCTACCTTGTACAAATGGCTCCCAATGATGATAAGGTTGGAGCTCTCATACCTGTCCTCAGCATGAGTAGTCATGCTAACAGGCTTGCTGATGGTGGCAGTCATCTTCATGTAAGCGCTTGACGAGGATTGAGCCGCTTATCCTTCAGCCATCTCCTCAAAAATGTTCTAGACAACATCCTATCCTTGTTGAAATGGGAGTCACCGCAAGCGGCATCAACGAGATTTTGGATTTCAAGTGTCAGACACCAAAGAAGTGTTACACGAGATTGGTTTTTGGGATCTTGTGGTGGGGACACTTTTCCTATAGATCCTTGAATCTTTCCCATGCTTCATGTATTGTCTCATGGGGTTGTTGGTAGAAACTGGAGATGCGAGCACGTGTATGGTTCTGGCGACTGAGAGGGTAGAATTTGTGGAGAAATTCGGACTTTAAATCCTCCCAAGTCATGACTACCTTCCCCAAGTGATCGACCCAATACATGGCCTTGTCTTGGAGGTTGAAGGGAAAGGCAGTCATCTTGACCACCCCTAACAGAAACCGGGGTAATGAGCGGTGACACATATGTGACCAAACTTCTAAAGGTGTATGTATGGTTCCTCAGTAGTATTCCCATGGAAGGTAGGGAACATCGATAGAAACTACGGATTCAACTCTAAGTGGACATGGATTTGTGAAATTTGAATCCACTATGTGATATGACCCGCTCCAAGATTGTATGTATGTGATGAGTCTGGAGTTAAGCCTCTTAATATTGTCGAATTAACATTCGAGTCGGTTGCAAACGGGCAAAATCATATCTGTCAAAAACCACTTTGGTTAATTTATCGATTAAATGCAAGCGATCAAATTTATTTACTTGGGAAAGCCCAAGGCCGAACTCACGGGCACGAACCTTTTAAGTGGTTATCCAGATTCTCATTAACGAGATTAATTGATGAATAAAGAAATCATAGGTCAACATACAAGGACACAAGATGTAGACAGATGAAGATACCTTTTTTAGTTTTAATGATGTAATTTGATGCACGAATAAATATGTGCAGATATGCTTTACCTAGATAAAATCATTGAGCAATACAAGTGTAATCAATTTCAGATTCAATTCATGCATTTTTAAGTAATGAACAAGCAAATGGCATGAAAATTCTTTAAACATAGGACACTATCTCACTAAAATTTATCGTTTAAATAAAGATGTTAAAATAGGGACCAAATAATGCTAATCGATAAATAATAAAACAAGCTTCCAAATGAAACTGAAATCAACTAAAATGAACGTCATATGCTCAAGATATTCGTAAAAGAGTCTAGGGACATAAACACGAAGAAAACATGAAAATAACAGAAAAAAATTACAAATGGGTCCCTAGAAGGGCATAAATGCAATTAAAATAAAGCTCGAGATCTTCCATGTAAATTATCCATGTGTGCGGGGGGATATATTACAGTTATTAAAACCCAGAGGGGGTCGGATGCAAATATCCGAGGCGCGCATGCTTCTCACGTGCTCAGAGGGACCTATCTGCAATTTGAAGAAGTCGACGGGGCACCCCTGCAATTTTCCCATCCCTCACGTGATCAGAGCACGTGGGGCTAGGCTCAGATGGAGGCTATGGCTCGGGTGCTCGGTTCATGAGGTTCGGGAGTAGTCTCGGGCCACGCATTCTTACATGGTGCTCTAATTTGGATCAAGTGCCTCGAGACTAAGTGGAGGCTTTGGTTCGTACACGTAGCATACTAGGACTTGTCTGATCACAGAGATCAGATGGCACATGTAATTACTTGCTCTTCAATGACGCTGCCTCCTGCGGCGGACTTGGCGGGGTTCCTACTAAGGGCTAAAAGCTCCGCCTTGCCGTAGTTAGATGTCAGGAACTCCGGGAATGATATGGAGGTGTCGCTGATGAAGCTCTGACGTCGGGGAACAACTATGGTGGTCTGGGTTGAGTGACGACGAGAAACCATCGGATATGGAGGCTTTCAAGTCAGCTCCAACGAAGACTCCGGTCATTGAATTAGAGTACTTGCAGGAGTCAGTACATAGCTGAAGCGTACGTGCGTGATGCGAAGTGAGTGGAGTGAGTTCCGTCCGAGTGGAGGAGTGGAGGATCGGAGCTCCGTCTCTGGCAACTTGGAGAGTAGGTGGAGTGGTGGTGGTCATGTGTTGGAGAAGAAGAGGAGATGAGTGGGACGTGGCGCGAAGATGGCATGGTGAGGCGAAGCTAAATGGTGGTCAATAGAAGGTGATTATACGTAGAAGCGCCTACATAATTATGAGAAACGAGAATGAAAGATGGGATGCTTACCTGGAGATCAAGGTGGAGGACGGTCTAACCTGAGCTCCAAGAAGAGCTCCAGTCTTCGCTGGACTCCAGCAACCAGTTGGAGCAGCTCATCGGCTGGTTTAGGGTCTGATCATGTCCTACCGCTCGCACATGGTGCGGGAGATGTGGGTGCAGGTAGTGGTAGCGTAGAGAGCAAAAGAGAGGGTCATATGGCGATTTCACACTGGGAGGCTATGGAGATGCGGGTTGATCATGGGCCACACACCACCGAAGGAGGCGGGGCGACGATTGGGCGAAGAGAGAGAGAGACACAGGGGAGAGAGAGGTAAGGGAAGGTCATGTGCTCAACATGTGACTGATCGGAGAGAGAAGAAGAGGAGGGATAGAGAAGCCACGTGGCACGTGTAAGAGAGGCCATGTGGCGGGAGTTTTTTTTAAATAAATAATTAAATGAAATACTAAATAATAATAATACGCAAATAATTAAAATAAAGGTAAATAAAATAAATAAAGTAAAGAAGTAAAATAAATAATAAAATAGATAAATAAATAATGATTAAAGTAATAAGTAAAGATAAAATAAAAAGTAAAATAAAATAAATGGGGTGACACATGGTAGCTCCAGGAGCAGCCATGTGTCGCTCCTAAAAAAATAAAAAATTAAATGTAAGTGAAAATCAAAAAGCAATAAAAAAGGGTTCAAATCAAAAAGTGGTCATGAAAGTTACTCATCTCGACAAGATCCACAACTTTTCTGAAGGACCGAAAATCAATAAGCCATATGTACAAAGAGTATTTTTGGGTGGTATCTTATATGTATAAAATACCATATTTTTTTATCTTTTTGCAATTTTTTGTTATTTTTAAACAAGAAAAAAATTCAAAATAAAATTAGAGAAAATATGAAAGGAATATTTACAACTTAATATAATTTTTTTGATTTTTAATAGTTAAGAAAAATAAATAGATAAAATGAAGGGTATTTTAATCAATATGTACAATGTATAATAGGTGTCCAAAACCAAAGTTTCACATACGAACTCTGATTTTTATGAAATTGGTCTTATTTTTTAGTCTTTGAATGTATATATTTTTAAAAGTGAGCATACCTAAATCGGATATTGTATGAGAGAGATATGCACATTTTAAGATTCTTAATCTCGAATTAGGGCTCGTGTTATATTGGTCAATTTTACAAGTTAGTATTTTTTTTGATATTTTTCCTTTATTAATTTTTGTGTTATATACACTATAGAGTTAGTTTTATTGGATTTGGAGTTAGTATAAAATATATACAAATAGGAGAAATATGATAATATACGGGTGATTATGTACAAGCTAATTTGGCTCCTTATTTACTGCAAATATGCATACTAAAATGCAACCCTTAATTCTAATTGCATTAATGTGAATAATGCATATAAATGGAAATATGCAACTAATTACTGGGGAACGAAGCTTTATTTTCAACTTTTAGAGTGATGAATCACATATTCATCGGTCTGCTTCAACGTTAGCTTCTTCAATGGTGGTCCTGCCTCCCATCTCTCGAATAGGGTCCACCCACGAACAATTCATCTCCTGCACCTCCATGATTTGGATCATCCTCTAGTTCTGGTTCATCCTCCCTTCTGCCATCTCTTCATCAGCCCTCCTCCTCATATTGTTCAACATATTTTGGAAGGCGGTCCGGGCAAGGGTCTAATCAGTCAGTTGTGTTGGATTTCCTGAATGGATGCGGGCAGCTGGTTGTTGACCTCGTTCTGCGTAGTGTATTGCCCTTCCCCTGGATGGACTTCTTCTTCTAGTTAGGGCTGCTGTACATTTCCTATTCCACCAGCCATGTTGGATCTTCTTGGATTTCCGGCTCGAGATCAGGTTATTGGTCTGTACGCAAAAGAATACCCCGATATGTCTGAATTGCAGCACCAGATGGAGAGAAGTGTTCTGTGTTAAGGTCAACACAAATCTTTGTTAAGGATGGCGATGTGTAAGGAGTGAAATCAATGGCCATCCAGAATGGGCAAAGTTTGAGACAAGTGTGATCCATATTTATTGAATAAGGCAGGGAGTCTGGAGATCGGTTCGCGGTGTTTGAACCGAGTTCTCAGAAATCGCCACCAAATTATTGGAGAAAGAGAGCAGATGGAACCAATGTGGTTGCTGACGAAATCTTGACTTGCCATCTCGGTGATCAAGAGAAAGATCGATGTGGATGAAAGATACGAAGGCCAACGATAAACAGAAGGAGTGCAAAATAGTAGACTGGCTCAAGGTGAGCAGGGGTCGACAAGGAAGCACAATTACGCGAGTACACAATGTTTTTGATCTTGACCTTAATAGAACAAATTGATCAAATACAAAGCAATGTGTTCACCAACTCGATTCATGAAGTTGTGAAGGTCTGGCAATTATCTTTGTATGTTTTAGATTTGATTTTCAGGCAAGTTATCTTTGAATGGGTCCTTAGAGCGCTACACCTATAGGAGAGAGTACTGCCGGAAAAGTATCACATATTTGTCATCCTCCTTTGTAACATGTAGTATGCACTTATTAAGATCCTTATAACCTTTCTTGGATCCCTACTCAGCCAAAGAAATAGTGGGAGGAAGTCAATAGGCGGAACTAATACTTAAGATCTCGCTCGCAATGGAATCACCCGTGAGCATGCGAGAACCTACTCAGATGCAAGACGATGAATTAGATACCCCCATGAAGGTGTGTCCTAAGCTCAATACTTTGGGCAAGGTCGATGCTCTACGCAATAGAGAACATTATTGTTAACCAAGCCTACTCGCCTACATACGATAGAAGCGCCAATACTTCGGAAATCCATGTGATACACATGGTGTCCATAGACTGGGTTTTGGACTCTAATCCTTACGAAGTCGCTCACTCACTGGGAAGGAAACCTTCCAATACAACCTGAAAACAAATGAGGGATTTGCTCACCGAAGGCAATGAGTCCAATTAATCAATTTCATTTAGGTCAAGTATTTTTAGCAATCCATTTTTTTATTTTTTGGTGTTATCACTTACTTTGAGTAGATTCAATACAAGCGCCTAACATTTTATTTTCTCTTCTATGTGATCCAAAAATAGAGGGAGAGGGAAAAAACAATGCATGGTAACACTAAGATGGAGATCTCACCTTAGTGCCTAAATGATGAATGCTCAGTTAGAAGACTTATAATGCTTTCTAGCTCTCTTCACGCGGGATGCAAAATTGGAATTTGTAAACCTACACTATATGCTGATATGTACACGAAATCGTCCTAAGAAAGAAATTGATAACGTCAAGAACCAAATGCTAAACACTAAGAATGAAGCCAAGAGTCCGATCTTGGAGCCTCCTCGGTGCCCACCATAGTGGGTCCTGCAAGCACTGTATGAAGTGATCTCCCGGAGCGTGGTTTCGAAACTGTATTAAGCAATTAATTAATTCTAAGTCCAAACGCGAAGACTATTGGTGCATACAAAATAGTCAGGTGTTTGGCCTTAGAATACACGGTCAAGAATGCCTAAAAACTAAGGGCTCATTCCAAAAAAATAGGAAAAGGGGCGGAAAGCACCAATCACGAGAAATGAAGTAAAATAAAGTGATGGAAAACTCAGAAAAACTAGAGTAAGCCCCCAAGTGAACAAACACTTGGTTGGGCTCGAGTGTCCAAAGTCCTGGTTACTTGTATTATTACAAATTAATAGTCAAAATAAATCTCTCTCTCACAAAAAGGTAGAAATCCTACACTGATGTTCTCTCCCTCTCTAGAGCCTCCCGCTCTCTCCTACCAGCTAGGTCAGAATAGCCGGCTCCTCGTCCCAGGGCTGCATAGAATCACCTAGGAGATCATCTTCGATCTCTGATCCCTCGCAAGAAGATAAGAGAAGAGATGTTAGACAATTCAAAATAGATACTCAAGTGCAAAGAAATAATCTAAAAAATGGCTAAGAAAGTAAAGAGACGGAATCTACTTTACAAGACGATGCTACCCGGCAACGACGCCATTTTGAAAAATGAGAGAATGGGAGTCGCCAAGTAATGGCCTCACAAATCATGCTCACTGTCGTTGAGACGACTACTCGAATCCTCTCGTCGTTTCAACAATTAATCCACACAGATTATTTAACAATTAATAGCAAGAGTTAAAATTTAATATACCCTACTAAGAATGTATAATGGCCAGCAAGGGTCTAACATAGGAAGCAATGGATTAGAAAAGGCAAAGATGCAGAATCAAAGCACAATTTATCACTTACATACTTAGCCAAAATGAATTTTTGTGGGTTTTTATTTTTTTTAATTTTTATTTTTATTTTTGTTTTTGTTTTATATTTTGTATTTTATTTTTAATTTTCTATTTTTTATATTTTCTTTTATATTTTTATATTTTATATTTATATAAAAGAGATATAATATATATAAGATTATATTTACAATATAGGCTATTATAGATATAAATAATAATAAAAGAGTCAATACAACAAATAAAATATTTTTGGTTTTACAAATTTTTTTACTATTTAAGTGATTTTCTAGATATTTTTGCTAATTTTAATATATTTTTAAATTCAAAAATACATTAAATTAGGGTTTATAAATAGATGAAATTGAAAAGGATATAAAAAATCATAAATAGTATTAAAATTTCTTTAAATTAGTTTTAAAATAAAATAATAATATAAATGAAAATGCAGAATGTAAAACACAATTTTTGGAATTTTTGAATATTTTAAATATTTTTATAAATGTTTTTAGGGTTTATTAATTTTACGTATTTTCTTTTGTATTTTTAGGAATTTTTAGTCTAGAGTTGTAAAATAACTAAATAAATATAAAACATAATTTTTCGTTTTTTTCAAAAGCCGTTTTTTTATATATTTTCTAATATAGATAGGGAAAAAAGGACTATTTTTTATTTTTATAAAATATTTAAATGCCTAAAAATGCAATGCAAAAATACTGAGTGAATCAACACATTAACATGAACCTATCTTAATTTTTTGGTATTTTTCGGAGCAATGTTGTTATTTTAAATAAATTGAAACAATAAAGAGAAACCACACTACTATTAGGGGCTGTTATATAAATAAAATAAAATTCAAGGGCCAACTTGCAATTTTCACACAATTATACAATGCGAAGTTTTATTTTTTAGACTAAATAAATTCCAAAACCCATAGGGCGTCCGCTGCAAAATTCATGCACCTCACGCGCGTAGGCACGTGAGGTGACGTGGTCGGGACCTAATTGCAATTGTTAGAAGTTCGGGAGGTCTACTTGTAAATTTGACAAAAATGTATAACTAGATAGGAAAAATCTTCAACTAAACAATAATTGACTAAACCTACAAGGGCATAGTTGCAAATAGTTCAAGTTCTGTCGGTCGACGTGGACAAGGACTAAACCTCAAATAAAAGTAATATGAGATCCTTTATGTAAAAAGTACAAAATATTAAAGATACATATGAATGTTTAAGTATTAATAAATAAATACAAAAACACATAGGTGAAATGGTATAAAATACCCATAGTAAGGCGGAAGGTGACGATTGGATCTGATCCACTTATGCCACGCGTCGCATCAGGGACAACCGATGACACTTCACCTCCAACGGTTAGGATTAAACCCCAACTGGTGATCTGATGGCTGTTATGAGGCGAATCCAATGGTTGTTGTAGCCCAAGAAGAAGAGGACGATCCAATGGTGTAGAAACGTGGAGGAAGAATAGCCAAAGAACTTGGCCTGGATGAACTTCGAGCTCCAAAATCTTCACGCCCAACGTTGCATCTTCCCTTCCAATGATACCAAAAGCTTCTTAGGGTCCCTCCCCGTCGATTTGATGCTTCAGAGTGCTTCGAGGAGCTTCGGTGATGGGTATAAGTGGAGGGAACCTGGGAGGTACTCCTACAACTCATTGAGGCTCGACGAGCCTTCGTTCTGGCTCCTCTCCTGTAGGGGTTAGTTACAACCAAAAGTGCAGAGCTCAGAGGACCTCCTAGAGATGGAATGGGTGTATGGGGTATGGGGTGGATGAGCTCCAGTGGTGTAGTGGAGATGGAGCTATATATCCTACTCCAGTGGTGAGCAGGTTGAATGGCATGGTCAGGCGTATGAAGAAATGACTAAGGTTCAGAATGGAGGCGGTGGTGTAGTCGGAGAACGGTCGATACATGACAGCGAGGTTTGTGGGAACTCAGCTCCGACGACCTACGAATGTAGGTAGTACGGGTAGATCACACGTTAAACATATACAATAAAGGCACGAACTTGACCTATGACTTATGATAAGCTAAGAAATGCAAGAAAACGATGAAGAAGGAGCTTCACCTGACCAACATAGACCAGAAGTGGACTTTCAGGCAGAGGAGGTGGCGGAGCTAGATCAGCCTGGATTCGATATCAAAACACCTTACTGAAGTACGGAGCATTTTCCTACTGTCTCCAGGAAGGACACTCGACGCTTAGATTTAGGGTTTGAAGTTAGAAGAGGGATCAAAAAGCAAGGTTTGAATGAAGATGGGATTTTATGCAGATGGTGGCGAGGGGTCCAAGGGTGCGGGAACATAGGTGTTGTAGTGATCCAAAGCCCAAGGATTCATCTGGGTGTGAATCACCAACGATCAAGGCAAAACTGCAGAAGATATCGACACCATCGGTGCTCAGATCGACTTGGAAACGTGATAAAATGGGTCAAACTACATGTCTGATAAGGTGCAGGGGGAGTCAGAGGAGTTGACTGTTGGTCAACTCCAGACTACACCTGGTTGGTCCACGTGGACCAACCAGGAAAAACTAGGCCTAAAAATATAAAAAAATAATATTAAATATAAAGAATTTTTATTAGTTTTAACTTATAAAATACAAAACATGTTTATTATTTTATAAAATATTTTATTATTTTTTTGATTTTTAATTACAAGTTACTTTTTTGGGCTTAAATATAGGTATATTCATCTATGTTTTTAGTCTTTTATTTTCATTTTGTATATTTAATTTTATACTTTTAGTTTATTATTTTATATAATTATAACTTATTTTTATATGTATTATGATATTTTTATTATATTTTTCTAATATATTATATACACTTAATTAAATAGGTATGTTTATTATATAGGTATAGGTATAGGTAATTCATCTATGTATTTTTTATACATATTTTATTTTAGTATTTTTCTTTATTATTTTATTCATATTTTAATATGTACATATATTATAGATAATACCTAAAAAATATAAAAAATAGAAAATTATAAAAATGATAAATAATAAATAAAATGAATATTTTAATTGAGTTACTATACGATAGGGGTCTAAAACCTAACTTTCATACCTTAATTCCAAAAAATATGAAACCACCTTAATTAAATATATTATTAAAAGTTATATACAATTAAAGGAGATTTTTATATATTTTGAACTTTTTATTTGAGAGATGTGGGTTTGGGAAGTTGGGATTCTGGAATTTTAGACTGTAAACTGTACATTATATCTTATTTTGTGTAAACTCAATTTTGTATTCTTATATATTTTATTATCTACAACTTTCATGTTCAAAGTTTCTTTATTTTAGGTATAAAAAGTGGGAAATAAAATTGGTCCCAAAAATGAATAATAGATGAATAAATAAAAGGGAATTTTATTGGTGTTTTGGCCCTTATCTCCCCCTACTTTATTCCTTGTCGACCTAGTCGTCGAGGTGTCTTGGTCTTAGGGTTTAGGGTCATAAAATATCTTCTATATTTTATTATTTTTCTTTTATTTTATTTATTCTATAATTTTGGCATTAAAAATAATATTTTATACACACTTTGTACAACAACTGATGAATGTTAATTTATGTAAATAAGAAGTATTTACATGCATTTACTAGGGGTTTTAAGGCTAAAATGATAGAATAAAGGTGATGAAATGGAGATTTATCAGAAAGCCTATACTTCAATAATTGAATAAGGAATGAGAAGTCCGTTATCCCCCGATACTTAGGATCGATTAATCTTAAGTATAATAGAACGTACGCAAGGCAAGGAGGGTCAAGGGTGGGAGCAATTAAATGAATCATTGACTCGTCCTATCCCCCCATACTTAGGGTAAAATATCCCTAAGTATAGACATAATATCAAGAATTGAGGTAAAAGGCAAGGGATCAAAGAATAAACACATGTATACACTCATCCCCATTATACATAGAATGAAGCATATCCTAAGTATAACAATGATGAATAGGATGTGTGAAGCTTCTAGAAGAATGAAAGAATGAAAAATAAAAAGAAGAAAAGAAGAAAAAGATTACTAATCAAAAATGTTTTTGATTACCTTGTCAGAATTTGTATATGTTGCGTCTGGAAGTTCTTCATCATAGAGCACATGGATTGAGTCAACCACGGACATAAAAGTATCATGCTCGAGGTAAGGCTTCAGAAGCTGTCTATTGATGATGAAGGGTTGTGCGTCAGCTGACAGACCAAATATAACAATGCTACCATTGTTACGCACATGCTTCACTATGAACAACCCGGTATACTTGCTCTTCAACTTCCCTGTGAATAGCTTAACTTTGAATCAAACAACCAAACCTTCTAACCTTGTTTGGAAGTCTTGCGTGGATATGCTTGTCGTGCTACTTCTTGACATTTTCCTTGTACATCAGGATGTTGTCCTAGGCATAGTCTCTAAGCTCAAGCAATTTGTTCATATCGAAGTTTCTGTTCTTTCTTACTTTCTTTGGATCCAAATTGCATATGTTTATTGACCATAAAGATTTATGAATTAATTCCACGAGCAAATGGTGTGGCGTGCTGCATATGAGGCGATAGGGAGACATTCCCAAAGGCTTGTACACGGTTTGATAGGCCCAAAGAACGGAATCGAGCAGTTGGCTTCTGGTCGGGACGTACAAGCTTCTACAATATTGTCTTGATCTCCCTATTTGAACATTTTGTCAAGACCTTAGATTGTGAGTGGTATGGAGAAGTGACTTGATGTTCTATGCAATATTCTTAAGTCGTCTTCTTCTCGATTTATGAAATGGCTACCCCCTCTGATATTAGAATTTTGGGGATCCAGAGTTGTGCAATGATGTGTTCTTTCAGAAATTGACAAACAGTCTGACTATCGACGACTCGAGTTGGGATAGCCTCCACACAACGACCTACATAATCGAGAACGAGCAGAATATACTCATATCCTTGACTGTTGGGAAATAGGACCACGAAGCCAATGCCGCACATGTCAACACATCTGATATCAATGTACTTCAGGTGTATTGTATATCTTATTCCTATTATTCCACCCATTTTCTGACAATCATAATATCTTTTCACAACATCTTCTGCATCTTTGAAGAGAGTTGGCCACTAGAGGCCCCATTGTAGAATTTCCTATGTTGTGTGCTTCCTAGAGTGATGTCCTCCTAATTCTCTAGCATGTCATTGCTCGAGGAAACTGTGGACTTCCTCTTGGGAACACACCTTCTCCAGATACAATTTGCCCCCTCACGAAAGAGATAAGTATTCTCCCAATGATAGAAATTTATATCCGACGGAACTTGTCAACTTTCAATATTTGCCAATCTTGTGAACTTTTGTTGGAACTAAGATAGTTCACAATACACACGAATGATGAATCTCTATTTCACCACCTTTATTCTTTCATTTCGTCCTTCAAACCCTAACTCAATGCATGTAAATAACATTATTTTGTATAAATTAACATCCATTATTTATTGTATTATTATTGTATAAAATACAATGTTTAAAGCCAAAATTAAAGAATAAAGAAAAAAAGAAGAAGAGATAAAAGCCCAAGGCATTTTATGACCCTAAACCTCGAGACTTAGGCATCTTGATGACGGGGTCAACAAGGATTAAAGTAGAGAGAAATAATGGTAAAAAACTTAATAAAACCAATTTATTTATTCATTAATAACTCATTTTTAGGACCCATTTTATTATTTATTATTTATTTATAAAATCAAGAAACTTTGTACATGAAAGATGTAGATAAAAATGTATTGAAAAAATAAAAAATTTACTTCACATAAAAATAGTACAGAGTGTACATTTATAATCAGAATAAAAAGCCAAAACCCAAACTTCCCAAATCATATCTTTTAAATAAAAATTCAAAATGCATAAAAATAACATGTCGTTGTATGTAACTTTTTTTGTTATTTAATGAAGGTAGTTTCACTTAATTTGGAGTTAAGATGCAAAAGTTAGCTTTTTGACCCCTATTGTACTATATACTTGAATAAAATACTGATTTTATTTATTTTTTAAAATTTTTATACTTTTATAGTTTTAGAATTTTGTAAATATCATTTATAATATATGTAAATATTTAGACTATAATAAAATCATAAAGAAAATAATATAATAAAATAGCATACAAAATACATAGATGAATATACTATACTTATACCTATATAATTAGTAGCCTTATTTCTTTAGTTATGCATATTGCATCTGAAAAATGTAATAAAAATATGTTTATGTATATTTAATTAAATTATCAATATATAAATTAAGTATATAAAATAACAAAATCTAAAATACAAAATAAAAATAAAATCTACCATATATAGGTAAATATAGCTGTAAGCGTACTTGTAAATAATAACTTGTAATTAAAAACCTAATAAAAATAAATAAAAATAGGAATCAAATACTACATAAAATAATTTTATTACCAAAAATTAATTATATCATATAATATTTATTATTCATTTCACAGGGTATTTTCACCATGTATTTATCTAGTTGGTCCACGTGGACCAACCCGATCATTTCTTTTGTTGACCTCTGGTCAACTGAGCCTAGGAGCGCCTCTGCAACGCCAAACACATCAAATCCCATATTTTTATCCATTTTTTCTGGGCATCTCCTCTCACTCTTTTTCATCTAATCTTTACGCCAAACTCTACATCCACTAATCCTAATCCCTAGTAATACCTTAAGCCGTATGTACACTGCCCAAAATTATTGTAAATCGCTAGTAAATAGGGGTCGCTCATGATGTTTATAAATAAAACCTTTCTTCTCCTTTCTCCATTTGGTACCTGTTTAATCCCTAAAGCTCTCGACCCTCGAAAAAGAGTGTCACCAGGTGACAGTTGGTGTACCTCTGAGGCTTTGGAGTGGATGACAGAGGAGGAAAGGTGCACCCAAGGCGATGCTATGTCCATCTCTACTCCCTGGCGTGAAACCCAGGTATAAGCTGTGCATTCTTTTGTTTAGTTAGATTTAGATTTTAGTTTTCATTCTATGCTTTTATTTTATACTTTGACTAATTGTTCAGCTTAGGAATCAGATCTTAGCTTCACCATAGCTCTCGATCTCCATCCACTATCACTCGTCGTATCCCCCTCATCTGACTCCTCCAACCCACCACTACCTTTTCACTTTGCTTCTCCATCTCATGCATCATTCAGCTCAACCAGATTCCCTTGAGATCTAGATTTCGAGATCCTTTCCATCACCCTCATCAGGTCTCCACGCCCCATGCCCTTTTCACTTCGATTCCATCTGAATAATAGCAAGGACCCATCCCCCATGCACCGCTATCTCTTTCATATTATTTGCAGGTCCTGAAGTACGTGTCTGAGCACCATCCATTTCAAGAACAAGCTCCCTGGTTGATGCAGGAACCCTCTACCTCAAAGGCTCATTCAGTGAACCCAGGACCTATTTGATTCATTTGGAGTTGCGTGGTAGCTATAGGAGCGCTTATATCCCATTGGTGGAGCACTAGGTGGTCAGAAGCGCACGCTTGATTAGATCGAAGCTCGCCCACGATGAGTTCTTGGTTGTTCTTCCACAATCCTCCTCCATCACCCGATGATGAGCAACTAGCCAGAATGAGTAGGAGCCATCAAATCTGAAGTGCCAACTTCGTTGATCTCCCCTGTGAGATATAATCCTAGCCGCTCTAACCCAATCACCATTGCCCTTTCTCGTGCCAACGTGTGACAAGTAGACCACCTTCAACTGCATGATGACTTGCCTTAAGGGGTAATTTACATATCCTCCCCATGTTTTTGATTTATTTTGTATTGATTCAATAAATATCATTTATAGTATAAATAAATGCATGTAATTGCAATGAGACCCTTGAAGTTCATCGATATTACGTATGGGTCCAATCCAAGTTAGCTCACGTGCATTCCCACATAAGCTGGCCATTTTCAATGTGAACCCTCACTATTTTTTGTATTTATATTTAGTACTTATATTTCCATATTCAGTTGTAAAGTTTTGGAATATTTGTGTATGCCTCCCTGTATTTATTTTTAATTGTAGAATACCCTTTCCAGTTCAAACATTTTTCTTCTTATATTTCATTTATTAAAAATACCATCCATGCTATAAAAATACACAAAATAGAGTATTGTTCCTACTCGTGTTTACCTTCACGCTATATTTTTATAATTGCATTTTAGGCATTTTAATATTTTCTAAATATAAAATATATAAAATTTAGTCTCTGTTTGACTTATAAATTACCAAAAAATAAAATCTTTTGAAAATTTAAAAAATATATATTGTTTATCTTATTATTTAGCGACTTCAAAACAAAAAAACCCCAAAAATAGAAAAATAAAAATAAATAAAATTTTCCAAAATTCTTTGTAAAAATATAAAAAATCTTAAAGAACACAAAAAAATATTTTTTTTGCTTCTGAATTTGATTTTTATATTAGAACATATTAAAAATGATTTGAATAAATTTTGACACATTTTGCTATTTTTAATCTTCAAATCAATTCGACCTATTTATTTAGTCCCTATTTTGGGATATTTTCGAATTTAAAATAAATAAAATTAGAAAAAAAATCTAAAAAATTAGAAAATAGCAGAAAAATCTATAGAACTAAAAAATATGGAATTCTGCAATTTTGGTTATCTTTAGTTGTATTTATAAATATATTATCCTATATTGTATATATAGATATATATATATACCTTTATATATTATCAAAAAATTAAAATAAAGATCAGAAAATATAAAAGTAAAATATAAAATTTTAAAAATAAAAAATATAAAAACAAAAACTTCAAAAAATACATAATTAAAAACCCACACGAAAAAAGAATAAAAGATAAGAAGCGGAACACATTTTTCCAATAATTTGTCCAATCTACTGTTTGCCCCTGTGTTCGACACTTTACATACACTTATACACATTTTGTTGAGTTAAATAGAATAAATTTTAACTCCATATTTGTTTTTCTTTTCGTTGCTATATTTTATTTATGGGTTAATTGTTGATCGAATTGGGTTCTCTTTGTGGGTCACCTCAGTAACACTCTATCTTCACACTCCATAAGGATACCGTTTTAGACATGTATGTAGAACCCCATTTACCAAATGACACAGTTGATGGGGAGCAACGCTGCATAGATTGTATTATTTATTTATTTATGTACTTTTACTTATTTACCTCTTTATTTATTTTTTATGTTGTTTGATATTATTTATGAATTGTCTAACCCTCTCCGTTGTTTCATTTTGCTACGAGGGACAACGAATCAAGGGAGGCTCTCCTAGGAGACATATGCTCCCCCAAGAAGTGGAGTCAGCTTTTCAGTCTAAGTAGATAGGAGAGAGCAACAAAGGAAGGCTTGGAGGAAATTTTGAAGACAGTATCGTCTTCATTTTATTTTATTTTATTTATAATTTAAAGAGAGAAAGAGAGCCACTTATAATTGTATTAATTTGGACTCTCCCGGACACTGCTACTTCATGAGGTCCATTACCTGAGTGATTGTTTATTTGGGGGCCTCATTGATTTTTGTCATGTTTTCATCGTTTATTTTTCTTTATTTTTTGACTTGACTTTTATTTTTTGTGTGATTGAGCCCTCGCTTAGGATTTGTTTGACAATATAATAAGGTCTAATGCCCTAATTAAATTACTTGTATCTATAGATCTCTTTTTGGACTTAGTCGAATTTAAATTGCTTCTCACTTAGACTTGGAGCCACACGCCATGAGAGGCCTCCATACGGTGCTTGTAGGACTTACTATGGTGGGCAACAAGGAGCCTCCAAGATCATACCCTTAGGTTTCTTTCTAGGTGTTTAGCATTTTGTGCTTAACGACAATAGTATATTCCATTCTTGGGCGATTTCATCGACTTGTATTTCATATAGGGTTGTTTTCAATTCTGTTATGCATCGTGCATGGAGAGAGCTGGGACACACTATAAGTCTTCTTACTATACATGCATCATCGATTCCCAACTTGGATTGCTTTTCCAAGATTCTCTCTCTGATTTTGATCACCTAAAACGATAATTAAATTTGAAAATCATTAGGCGATTGCATTTTAAAAATACTAAAAAAGTGATAACCAAAAATAAAATTGGGACTGCTAACTATACCTAAACATAATGGATTCATTGCTTTGGGGAGAACAATCCCCTCAATGTATTCTGCACATTATATGTGACATGTACACACTAAGGATTAGCGCCTCAATTCCAGGCCTGCCTACATGCTTGTACAATTGTTTTGAAGCTCACCTAACTCTAAAATGGAAAAGATAAACGACCTCCATCTTTGGCCTTCATTGTGTTGAGTTGGTGCACATGGAAGTTTCTTTGTACATTGATTGTGATTTTGGCTCCATTCACATCCATAGCTCTTTGTGTTTGTAGATCCATGAATTTTTTAGTTATTTTTATCGAGTACATCTCCTTTTCTTTGTCTATATTATTGTATTCTTTATTGGGTCGTGATATCGGGTCTTGATCTTCACTTTAGTAACAGGATCTTACAGTTGTTTCCTTGCCCATGTCACCCTATCTCTGGTCTGGTTCAAGAAGACTCGCTTCGTGAACCACAATTTTATCTTAGTTTCTCCCTTCTCTCCTACCATCCTCGTTCCCTTCCGTGTCATCCCTTCTTTCACCGGAGAATGTTGTGCTATTAGAGGAGGTCCTGATGAATCTGTGATGCATCACTCCTAAAGTTGAAAATAGATCCTTGTTCCCGACTATTAAGCATCATATTTCCCTTTATTTTGCATAAATAGCATTCATGCATAAATCCACAGTACATGTATTTTAGCATTCATAATTGCATTAAAATAAGAATCCAATTCATTTGTAAAAATTACTTGTAAAATATCCACCAATAATTCACCTAATTACTTGTATTTCATATCCCCTCTAAAATCAAACAACACCTTCCTTATACTGTGTAGATTACTAGTTATTAATATAAGGAAGAAGGCCAAAAATTCCTATCCTGTAAATTGCCCAAGAAAGCCCTAAACCCAGTTGGAAAACCTGGACCTTAGAATGCCAATATCCATCGCATACAACCTCCGAATTAGGTCTACTTACCTTCAGATTATTACTCATCCAGAGACCTTTAAAATGAGACCAATTTCATTCAATTCGGAGCTCGTATGCAAAACATGGGTTTTTGGGGCCCCTGTGTACACTATATGTATGTATATTTGTACTCTTGTATTTTTGTAGGATATTTGACCTCAACTCAATTTTTGGTCAACATGAAACTTGTATATCTCATTGAGATCTACAACTTTCATGTTTTGAGTTTTTCCAAATTCAGCCTCCTTCTCTCTCTAATTTCATTTGTCTTTCTCAACCACTCAGAGCTAGCCATGTGGCGCTCTCTGATTGTGCCATGTGGCCCGCTTCTTTATGCGCCACGCACCCCGTCATCTCCGCCGTCCGATCTCTTCATCTCTCTCTCTCTCTCAATCTGGGCCTTCCATTCTTGCAGCTCTCCTCAGCCATTCGATCGTTCCCAGATCAAATCAGGGTCGTCCCTTCGCGTGTCGCCCTTAGCATGCCACGTGGAGATGCCTACACCCTCCGATCTTTGCCAGATACTTCTTATCCTAGCCATCCATCTCGCAACACTTATCGACCCTTCGATGAAACCCCATGGCTTCATCTCTGCTGCACGCTAGCGCCTCGACCTGCGCCTGCCACGTGGCATGCCCTGCGCCCTTGATCTTGCCCCGCTGATCCAATCACAACCGCATCATTCCGCCCTTCTCCTGGCCGTCGGATCATTCGATCCAACGGTCGATACTTTATCTCCTACCTCCCGCAAGCTTCGCACCCACGTCGTCCACCATACGTGAGGTCCATCCCCTTTCTATTTCTGGAGCCACTTCGACCACCATCTCTGCCCCCTGGCACCACCACTACATACCCCACTCTTCCCTCATCCTCGCCTACACCCTCGATCACCATGAGCAGAACCCACAGCGTCCCACGACCTCCACCAACATCACCCTCCATCTCCTGTCATCGCCATATCCAACCTATAAATACACCGCCTCCGACAAGCTTCAGCCCTATCCACTAGTACAGGAGGCTTCCCTGAGCTCCATTCTCCTCATTGGTGACAGCAATTGGGCACAACATTGAGCGAAGATGGTCGACGTCCTCCGACGAGATCCGCATCAGACCTCTACCATGTTGCATCTCCTCCATGATGCTGCATGAGCTCGGGACACTACCGGCCTTTGAGCGAAGACCAGGAAGCCTTCATCTGAGCTTCTGACCCCAGGTAGACTCCTCCATCTCCCTCCCGATTTTCTTCTTCTTTTTCTTGCTTTTTCTTCCATTTTATTCGCTGTCCGCGTTCCTCTTCACACTCCACCAACCATCCTCCGAGCTTCACCTCGGAGCGGGCACATTCGCGCACTCCTTCGTTCACTCTGACGAAGCACTCCACCTCACGTCGACGCAAGCTCCGCCGCCTTGGCAGAGCTCGATCACGGGACCTCTACATTGCTCCTCAGGCCTCACTCTGCTCGCACGGTCACCCCAAGAGCACACCTGCATGCCTCGGCTAGCCACTAACCCTCTGCAGGTACTTCATATTGGACTGGCCGGAACCTCATCGGTGCTTCCTTCGAGCTTCTCCGCCACTGCTCTCCAGAGTTGTTCAACCGCTCCTGAGACCGTCGGAGGATCCCTGAAGCCTCCGCGAGTCTTCCCAGCTACTTGGGAGCCTTCAGCGAGCTTCACCGATGACCAGAGGAGGAGGGGGAGCTCGAGCCTCTTCACCTGAGCCCAGCTATCTCCGCCGTAGGAGGCGGCGGGCTGGTTGGAGACGAAGAGCATCAACCGTCTGATCTTCTTAAGTGGACAATCAGGAAGACTCCACGTCGCACTCACTCCGCAACTGTAGGAACAGGAGGATCCTACGCACCACAGTGTGCCACGTAGCTGCCTCCGAGCCTCCGCCCAAACCTTTAGGTTCGGAGCCGCCGAAGCTACCCCGACCCAAGTCCGAGCATCCATAGCACCCGAGCCTCAGTTCGAGCCTCTGAAGTCCACCAAGCCTAGGACCCCCACGTGGTTTGCATGTGCAGCCTGTGAATTTTGCAGCGAGGCCCCTTGAGGTTTTCATATTTGCATTCTAGTCCCTGCCAGGAGCCCCCACGTGAGGAGCACGTGTTTTGTGGGAAATTTGCATACACACCTTCCTCATTATAGGTAATTACATATTCGTCTCTGTCAGCATGTTTACTTTTTATCAATTTTATTTCTTGTAATTGCAGTCAGGCCCTGTCTTTGTACACAAATTTAGGCATTCATTTTAAATCATTTTTCAAGTTTGAAACTTGTATTGTGTAGATTAATTTGTCCTCTTTCATATGTGACACTTGGCACAATTTTATAAGAAAAGTGGATTTTATTATTAATTAATTGGTGGAATTTTGTCGTATTTTGTCCATTTATGCCTTTTAATTTGTAGTAATTTCTCCGTGACTCTAAAAATCACCAAAAATTCACATTAGACCTAGGATAAGTTAACATGGTGTAAAAAATTCATCTCATTTGCATGCACCCCGAGGCCTGAATAAATCATTTGGTGATTTCCTTAATTAATTTTTAATAGGTTCATTTCACATAGAAATTTAGGTCTATTAATTTTCCTGGATTCTATCTAGGATAATTCTTATATCTGAAAATATCGTGATTTGATATTTATTAAAATTAATTTTGTAAAAATCACCTTGCATTCATGTTTAATTCACAGTAAATTCATTTAGTGTCAGAAAAATCCAAAAAATTAGGGTAACTTAATTTCATTGCATTTCACCATCTGGCTAAGTTTTATATCTTTTGAACATCATTTGACCACTTTTCTGAATTAACTTGTGAATTGGCTTGATTTTGCATGTGCCTTTTCCTTCTTGCATAAAATACATTGAAAAATTCGACCTTGGAAGTTTGCTTAAAATCTACCTAAGGAGACAACTGCCTCCCTGAGTTCGACCTTGGGCTTGCCCAAGTAAAATAAATTTGCCACTCGTGATTAACTCGACATTAATTAAAAGTGGTTTTTGATATGCTCTTATTATCCGACTGCAACAAACGACAACACATTAATTTGACCATTAATTTGATTAAATTAATATGGGTACTAAGATGCACGCCAAATGGCGCCGTTGCCAGGGAGGTACGGCTTAGGTTAATTTGTAATTAATATCTGAGTGCTTGATTTTACACCCCCGGGTAGTCTGAACCTCGGTTTTCTTGTGAATATTTTTCTGTCCTTTAATCTGTATTTTTGTGTCGTCCTCTATCTGACCTCAATTTGTTTTTTTTGTGTGAGGAACACGAGGAGTCGAAGATGCTTCGAGGAACTTGTATCTTTGAACTTTTGAGGGATTTGTGAGGAATTGTAATTTTTCCTTCTTCATTATTTTTTGCATTATTTCCAGCGGTTCCTGTTTGGGTCCTCGCATGTGTAAACATAGTGGAACTGTGTCCCCATCAGTTGTGTGGATTGAATTTTTAGAATAGGCTTGCACTAGCAGCTCCTCGAGCCACTCTAGGGTTTGCTTGTGCTCGTAATTTTTAGGACCACACATCACTTAAAAGACGCACTTAGACCGTAGATCTAGTCAAATTGAACATGTGCTTCACTCACTAATAGAACTGCTTGTCTAGGAGCGGATTTTGTCATCTGCATGTAGAGTAAAAGATTTCAATTCTATTTTGCATCCTGCATAAAGCAGGGATCACTGTAAGTATTTTTCACTCAGCATAAGCATCATTGTTTTTCGTGCAATGGCTTTTCTCGATTTTCTCTTGGTTTTCCAACTTAAGTAAAAGGAAATAGGGACTGGACGATAGGCGTGCTATGTGGATTGGACTAAACCAGTGGTAACTTAACTTATAATCGGTACTGCTAACATTATTGACCAAAAATTCAATAAAATTGGAAATTCTGCTTGCGAGAGATTAACCCCGACCTTGTTTTCAGGCTGAGTGAGGGTACTTGAGTGTGTGTGAACACCTTAAGGCAGAACCCAAATCCCCACCTTCCATATCACGTACCAACTGATCCTAGCAAATATCACGAGTTGAATATTTTCAGGTTCATTGACTAGTACCAAGTAGCCTCCGCCTGTTTACAGGTAGTCAGGGGTGAACCAGCGGTACTCCACGACAAGTTGCTAGTAACCCTTCAGGGCGAAGTTCCAGCCTTGTCAGCCTCCGCCTACTTGCAGGTAGATAGGGGCTTGGTCTTTGAATCCATCAACTTGGGATAGGGGCGAAGAAAGGAAGGACGCATGTATCTTAGGCGACAAGTTAAACAGGGAAGACGCATCCGGCTTTGAGCCGACTTCCCTCTAGGCCACGTAACCTTTGCTATTTACATGGAAATCACACTTAAAATCAACCAGATTAATTGGACTCGATTTCGGGTCCTTCACCGTGTTGAGTGTGAAAACACAGGGTTTGGATTGAATTACTTGCTTCAGGTAGGAGTAAAATCCTATCTTGACTTAGAACTCCCAATTCTTCTCGCCAAGATGACTGACTGGGGGGATATCGACTCATTAGTCACCAATCTCTCTTTGAGCCCCCCTCGAAACTCATCTTCATCGCCCGAAGCGCAACTTGGACCACCCAAAGCTAATGACCCTCTTGAGTTCTGGATCCCTCACACCCAGGGTGGTTACCCTCAAACCAACCCTTTCCTCTCCTCTAAGTTTACCGAGGAAGATCATCGCCTCGGTAAGAATCCCTTCCTTGATTTGTCCTCTAACCCATACCATTTCCATTTCCCAGGACTAGAGGACAAGATGCCACCTAAGAAGCATCCAGATGAGGAAGAACCCAAAGATGACCGGAGGTTAAGAAAATATACAAGCTAGCTCTCTTCTCACCCATCATTCACACGCCCTCTCTCCATCTCTCTCCATTGGTAGTCGTCCACCAAACACTAGAGAAAGAGTCTCTATCGTCGCTTAGTCATTGTGCCGCCGCTTCGACGACTCTCGGTTATCCATCTTCTTTGGTGTGCCTCGCTCACAAAGAAGACGTTTGATCTCGTGCGATGAGATCAGGAGTACCCATGTACAAGCATCTTCTCCGAAGATCGGAATTGAGACGGGAGGTCTTTTTCGTAGGGACTTTATCGCAACCATGCTACAAGAGGTATCCCTTTATCCTTGATGTGGTTTAGATGAAACGATCCGAGAATCGTTCTTGGATCATGTGGTTTCATCACATGAAAAATTTTAAATTCCGTTGCATAGAACAACTAGCGACTAGTCGTTCTTGATCTTATACGATACGATCCACACCCTCCGTGATGCGCTTGAGGATTATTCCATATCCTTCACGCTCCGCCTCCAATTTTGATCCCCCTTCGGTTTCTCTTAGCCCCTCAGGTCCTCCATATCACTTCACCTTGGTGATAGCAAGCGACATAGCAGATTTCAAGCGAGGAGGAACGATCATAGATGGTGATCCGATCATCGCCGAAGGAGCTCCGCTGGCTGGTTTTGCCCCCTTGACTCCGATCGAGATGAGGCCTCTTTCTGTAATTCTTAATTATAATTTAGGTTCTTATTTCATTCCCAACCTTTAACTTTCATTTTAATCTAGTCTTTAGCTATAATTTAAAAGAAGCCCCAAATCATATGGAGCTTGAGCTCCTAGCAAAATCACAGTGACCTGCTCGTTTCCACGCTCTGATATTCATCCCACATCGATCCTCGGTGCAGTCTACATTTGGTCCCCCCTATTTCCAAACCAAATCATCCAAGATTTGGCAAATCAAGATTCCCTTTGCCGCTCCTCATCGGAATCTCTCCTCCATTCCATCTCCCGTGGTTTTTAGTTTCATTTTTGTGTCGTGGCGAATTGCCTGGAGCCACCAAACTTTTTGGTGTAGGTCGAACATAGTATGGAGCCATCTGGAGCTAAGAATCAGACCTAGGTACCTCCAAGTCATTTGAAACCCAAATCACCTCCATGTCCATTGTCGAACCCCAATGAGCTCATTTGAAGGCGCTAACACACATAGAGGAGCTCTAGCAAGAAGCTGGACGTATCGGAGGAGACATCCACCATCGAAGCAAGGAGAAATCAGCCAAAGTTCATCGAAGCCCAATCGTCGATCGTTCTTCGTACCCCTCCTCAACCGTTGATTAAGAACATGACCCATATCTAATCTGGGTCATTGGTTCTTTTCGAATGGGTACATGAGTTTGGTCGTTGGATCCTCCACATGGCGTGCGTACATTGGTTGGATCGAAGCAGCATAAGTGGTAAAAAATGTAACTACATACCTTCTTTTGTAATTTTTAAAAGGTTCTATAAATATTTAATTAAGTTCAAAATTTGTAGACAAGTTGTATGTGAACCCCCTGAATTTTGTAATATTGCATTTTAGTCCAGTGTATGGTCACCTTTTGTGGGCCCCCATGCGAGCAGACATTTTGCTCTAACACCCCTCAACATTTGTAATTTGTATTTGGTCCTTAACAATCAAGTTGTGGTTCAATCTTTATGGTTATTTTGCATGTGACCCCCTGGATTTTATTTTATTATCAAATATGCCTGCTAGCTTGATTTATTTTTATTTTTCATTTTTATTTATTATAAATATCCATGTACTACAAAAATTATGAAACAATTATGGAAAATTTCTGCTAGCATGCAGGCTATGTGATTTGTTTACTAGTTTTGTTGCATTTGCTATTTATTGAAAATCAAAAGAGGTATTTTATTTCATGTTTGACTTAGAAAATACTAAAATTTATAAAACCTTTTTAAACATTCCAAAAGAAATTATAAACAGTTTATTTCACAAAAAACTCCAAAAATTAGCATTATAACCCAAAAAATGATAAAACAGTTACCAAAAATCCCAAAAAATAGTTTTCTAGCTTTTATTTTTATTTATACATATTATCATGTTTTAAAACTAGTTCGGAGAACTTTTGAACCCCTTTGCTATTTTTAATTCTCAAATCAATTGGTCTATTTAAAAAATTTCTTGTTGTGGACTATTTTTGTTTTTTTAAACATTTAAAAAGTTTTATTTTGATAGATTTGACCATTTTTTTATTTATTTATAAGTATAATACCCTATATAGCTTATATATACCTATATATTATTATGTACACTTATTATTACTATTAATTATTATAAATACCTCATAAATACTTTAAAGACTTTAAAAAAAGATTGTTCTTTTGGATATTTTAGGATTTTGTATATTTATTATATATATAATATTATATATTACCTATATTATTTTTATATCACATTATATACTTACACATACGCACACAAATATGGGTTCAATGGGGCTGCCCTGCTCCATTTTCGATATTTTTTATTTTTTTGAAAAATATACCATGTATGTTCATCTATATATTCCTTCTACATGTCATTCGAATTTCGTCAGAAATAGAGACTCATATACCCTTCATCTAGAACATGTCAATTACAACAACGTTTAGAGTGTTAAAATTACCTGTTTTAGATGGAGGGCATAGGCGTATCTATTTATGAAGAAATTTGAATGGCTTATTGGAGGATATATAGATTAATATACGTGGTGATATTTTCAACAAAATAAAAAAATGAGGAAAAATAAGGGGGATGCAACCATGTTGGGGGCCTGAGTATAAATGTACACCGTGTATTATTTTTGTATGAAGAAAATTCTGTATTTTCTATACATTTTTATCTACATCTTTCATGTACAAAGTTTCTTGATTTGATAAATAAATAATAAAAAATAAAATGAGTCCCAAAAATGAGTTATTGATGAATAAATAAATAGGGATTTTATTGAATCTTTGACCCTTATCTCCCACTACTTTATTCCTTGTCGACCTAGTCATCAAGATGCCTAGGTCTTGGGGTTTAGGGTCATAAAATACCTTCGGCAATTTATTTCCTTTCCTTTTCTTTTTTTCTTTATTTTTGGCTTTAAACATTGTATTTTATACAACAATAATACAATAAATAATGAATGTTAATTTATACAAAATAATGTTATTTACATGCATTTAGCTAGGGTTTAGAGGCCAACATGAAATAATAAAGGTGATGAAATGGAGATTCATCGCCCCTCTATACTTGTTTTTGCTAGTCCGAAGCAAATACTAATGCAATAAGTACATAAAAAGAAAATAAAGAAAAGAAAAAGAAATAACTTGGAATGACTTTAACTCTCAAACTTGCCTTCATAAAATTGAAGTTTGGAGCTGAAGTTGGACCTTTGGAATTTAGATGCGGTCAAACCTTATTGAGAAACGGATTTGAAACACAACAACCATCGAGAATCACAAAACACTGTTGAAGTCTCCTCAATAGCCAGGTTAGAACATGTCAACTTATACACGGACGCTTATGATTATGAACCTCTCTTGGACAACGTGTGTGATATATATCTCTCCTCAGTAGAAGCGATAAAAGTTAGTCTTCTCCAACATGGAGACCCTAATTCCTCAATCCAACTACTCTTTCCTCGAGAAGCGGGGTATTCCCTTCTAAGTTCATGCAATCAACTCAATAAGAGGAGGTGGAGAGAAGAATGGATGGTAGCTAGTGTAGATATATATCCTAGGATGCTTGACCAGTGTAGCCAAGTCATCCAGCTATGGGCTCAATGTATCTTTGATTTTGAAGCACAATCTTGCTTATTGAATACATATGTTTCCATTGGATTCCAATGTTTCAATGTTTCCATTGTTTCCGGCACATCTGTCTATGGGGTACAATGGCCACAAGAGTGTAACTTCTAATGTTTCCATTGGCTTATGTCTCATGCCGGCAAATCAGCCCTCCTCCACTTCAACTGAGGTGAGTAAAGTGTAAGGTGCATGTGTGTATGCCATGTCATTATTAGTAAGAGTAATGCGTGTGCTCCAAGATATTCTACATGGGCAGTCAAGATGACACTGAGCAAAGTCTCGTGACCTCAAAGAATTAATTTTAGCAGACCTGAAGCATCTAAATTCTAGTTCCTATAAGGTTCTTGTGATTAAGTATTTTAAGGTCCAACTAAGTTCAATCTCATAATTTTATTTAGACTAGTTCAATTATTAATATCAATCCGAAAAATGCAAAAGCTATGTTCGATACAGTAAAAATATTTTGCGATGCAATTTTCTAATTTTGAGCTTTTTATGATTTTTTTCAAATTTTTTTGCAAATTTTTAAGAATTTTTGAAAGGATTTTACAAAATTTTTTGGGATTTTTATTTTTGCAAAATTTAGGGGTTTTAAATAAAAAGTTTTTGCGAAAAGAAATAAGAACAAATATTAACACATGAGTTCTTTTTTATCATTGACAAGGGATGGGTTTTAGGAATTTACAGGTTGTATATACAAAGATTGTTAATAATCTTTATTTGTTTGAATTATGTCCATCGATCTAAATATAATTTAGAAAGATTTTTGTAAACATTTTGAAAACTTTATTTTGTAAACTAATTTGACAAATAATTTTTACAAATATTTTACAAAATTTGAAATTCATTTTGCAAAGATTTCACACACACACACACACACACTACATATATAGATTTTTCAAAATATTTTTGCAACCATTTTCCAATCATTTGCAAAAAGATTTTTGAAACATTTTATTTGACATAAGAAAAGAAATTTTGACAAGCAAAACATTTTTACAAAGGTTGAAAACATTTTAATAAACATTTTCCAAATAGTTTACGAAAATATTTTCCAAAAATATTTTCAAACTATTTTTCAAACATTTTGCAAAACATTTTTACCGGATTTGTTAATCAGTATATACTTGTATAAAATTTATACAAGTACGTTCTTTACAGTTAATTAATTTTACTTTGAACACTATTGAAAATATGAAAGTATGAGTTAAGGATAAAGTATATACAACCCCCCTATACTTTTCTTGAGCTATGTCCTCATAGATCAGAGAGAAAAGAAAAGACATAACTCGTACTAAGTACAAGAGATCCTATACTACAACGATTGAATACTTAGTATGACATAATCCTAAGTATAGCAGATTGAATCTACATGCAGGAAGGGTCAAGGATGGGAATGAACAAATCATAACTCCGATTGTCTCCCGGAGATAGTCCTTAGGGAGTAGTGCAAGCTAAGTCAATGAAAAATCAGGGAAATGCTGACATCAAGTCTTAGGTCCTCAAAATAATCAATCAATCACTAGTAGGAGGACATAAGGCCATGGGAGGGATAAGAGGGTATCAATGCAGATACAATGCATTCCCTCAAATCAATCAAATTAGTTGAGATGGATCAAGATGTCAGTTGGAGATTCTATAAGTGCTAAATGGGGAAAGGAGAGTCAGGAAATGGAGGTTGGATCAGTCAAGAAGATGAGTGAAATCATGTGGGTTCCAAGCATCGTCAATTAGAAGGACAGAAAGAGATCGTACATCAAGCATATGAACTACGACGGGCGGAACTAACTAGAAGTCGCATCGTCAAATAATCACAAATGGATCAGACCAGGAAAGAGCATCGAGAAGTGTCTAAGCATATCAAACAAATCCTAAGGGATAGCTATACATCACCTTTGGTATGTCCCTGGGATTGACAGAAGATAGAACCACCGGTACTCGCCTTTGACCTGACATCATTGCTTAAATCGACCTTTTTTGAGCTCAATCACATCTCTTTCCACCCTAGGATCTTCCTGACCATCCGGGAAGGTGGAATTGGCCTTCTTTTCCCCATCAGAGCTTCATGAGGACCCGTCATGACCGATAGTATAACATCCAAGGAGGAAATAACAAAAGAAGGGGGGCATCGAGGTTGAAGGAGGTGCAAACAGAAGCAGAGAATTCCTGTCTCATCCTCAATCCGGTGTGCGAGATCCAAAATCCTCAATAAAGAGTCACATCTGAAATCATGCCAAAATCAAAATCCTCAATAATATCTATGCACATATCAAATTCAGATCCAACAAAGATAGCACACTAATCTCAGCATCCCCAAATCTGCCTGACTAAGTAAAATAATTGCTGCAATCAAAGCCTCTATGCGGGCCTGATGTGTGTCTTACTACCCTTATTAATTTAATCAAATTAATGGTCAAATTAATGTGTTGTCATTCGTTGCAGTCAGATAATAAGAGCAGATCAAAAACCACTTTTATTTAATGCCGAGTTAATCACGAGTGGCAATTTATTTTAATTGGGCAAGCCCAAGGTCGAACTCAGGGAGGCAACTGTCTCCTTAGGTAGATTTTAAGCAAATTTCCAAGGTCGGATTTTCAGGGGAAATGTTTTTGATCTTTTTTCAATGTATTTTATGCAAGAAGGAAAAGACACAAAATCAAGCCAGTTCACAAGTTAATTCAGAAAAGTGGTCAAATGATGTCAAAAAATTATGAAACTTGGTCAGATGGTGAAATGCAATGAAATTAAGCTACCCTATTTTTTTTGGATTTTTATGACACTAAATGAATTTACTGTGAATTAAACATGAATGCAAGGTGATTTTTACTAAATTAATTTTAATAAATATCAAATCAAAATATTTTCAAATATAAAAATTATCCTAGATAGATCTAAGTGTGAAGAATCCAGAAAATTAATAGACCTAAATTTTTTTTTATGAAATGAACCTATTAAAAATTAATAAAGGAAATCACTAAATGATTTATTCAGGCCTCGGGGTGCGCGTAAATGAGATGAAATTTTTAGACCATGTTAACTTTATTATCCTAGGTCTAATATGAATTTTTATTGATTTTTGGAGAAATGACTACAAATTAAAAGGCATAAATGGGAAAAATATGACAAAATTCCACCAATTAATTAATAATAAAATCCACTATTCTTATAAAAGTGTGCCAAGTGTCACATATGAAAGAGGACAAATTAAGCTACACAATGCAATTTTCAAACTTGAAAAATGATTTAAAATGAATGCCTAAATATGTGTGCAAAGACAGGGGCCTAACTGCAATTACATGAAATAAAATTAATAAAAAGTAAACATGCTGACAGGGGCGAATATGAAATTACCTATAATAAGGAAGGTATGTATGCAAATTTCCCACAGAACACGTGCTCCTCGCGTGGGGGCTCCTGGGAGGGATTGGAATGAAAATATGAAAACCTCCAGAGGCCTCGCTACAAAATTCCCAGGCCGCACGTGCAAACCACTTGGGGGTCCCATGCTCGGTGGACTTCAGAGGCTCGGACTGAGGCTCGGGTGCTATGAAGGATCGGACTTGGCTCGGGGTAGCTTCAGGGGCTCTGAGCCTAAAGGTTTGGGCGGAGGCAGCTACGTGGCACACTTTGGTGCGTAGGATCCTTCTGATCCTACAGTTGCAGAGAGAGTGCAACGTGGAGTCTTCCTGACCGTACGATCAAGAAGATCAGACGATTGCTGCTCTTTGTCTCCAACCGGCCCGCCGCCGAGGTCTCAGGTGAAGAGGCTCGAGCTCCGCCTCCTCCTCTGGTCGTCGGTGAAGCTCACCGGAGGCTCCCAAGTAGCTGGGAAGACTCGTGGAGGCGTCGGGGATCCTCCGGCGGTCTCAGGAGCGATTGAACGACTCTGGAGAGCAGTGGCGGAGAAGCTCGAAGGAAGCTACGACGAGGTTCCTGCCAGTCCTAATTGAAGTACCTGCAGAGGGATAATGGCTAGCCGAGGCATGCAGGTGTGCTCTTGGGGAGACCATACGAGCGGAGTAAGGCCTGAGGGGTAGTGTAGAGGTCCGGTGATCGAGCTCCGCCAAGGCGGCGGAGCCTGCGTCGACGTAAGGTGGAGTGCTTCGTCGGAGTGAATGAAGGAGTACGCGAAAGTGCCCGCTCCGAGGCGAAGCTCGGAGGATGGTTGGCGGAGCGTGAAGAGGAATGCGGACAACGAATAAAATGGAAGAAAAAGCAAGAAAAAGAATAAGAAGATCGGGAGGGAGATGGAGGAGTCTACCTGGGGTCAGAAGCTCAGATGAAGGCTTCCTGGTCTTCTCTCAAAGGTCGGTAGTGTCCCGAGCTCGTGCAACACCGTGGAGGAGCTGCGACACGGCAGAGGTGTGCCACAGATCACGTCGAAGGTCGTCGACCATCTTCTCTCGATGTCGTGCCCAATTGTTGTCACCAATGAGGAGAATGGAGCTCAGGGAAGCCTCCTGTACTGGCGGATATGGCTAAAGGTAGCCGGAGGCGATGTATTTATAGGTTGGATATGGCGGTGACAGGCGATGGAGGGTGATGTTGGAATCTGCTCATGGTAATCGAGGGTGTAGGTGAGGATGAGGGAAGAGTGGGGTATGTAGTGATGGTGCCGGGGGGCGGAGATGGTGGTCGGAGTGGCTCCAGAAATAGAAAGGGGGTGGCCCAGATGACGTGGGGCACAGAGCTTGCGAGAGGTAGGGGACGAAGTAACCGTTGGATCGAGTGATCAAACGGCCGGGAGAAGGGCGGAATGATGCGGATGCGATTGGATCAGCAGGGCAAGATTAAGGGCGTAGTGCGTGCCACGTGGCTGGCGCAGGTCGAGGCGCTAGCGTGCGGCGGAGGTGAAGCCCTGGGGTTTGATCGAAGGGTCGAGAGGCGTTGCGAGATGGATGGCCAGGATAAGAAGTATCTGGCGAAGATCGGAGGGCGTAGGCGTCTCCACGTGGTGTGCTAAGTGCGAGGCGCGAAGGGACGACCCTGATTTGATCTGGGCACGATCGAATGGATGAGGAGAGCTGCGAGAATGGAAGGCCCATATTGAGAGAGAGATGAAGAGATCGGACGACAGAGATGATGGGGCACGTGGCGCACAAAGAAGCGGGCCGCGTGGCGCAATCAGAGAGCGCCACGTGGCTAGCTCTGAGTGGTTGAGAAAGACAAATGAAATTAGAGAGAGAAGAGGCTGAATTTGGAAAAACTCAAAACATGAAAGTTGTAGATCTCGATGAGATCTACAAGTTTCATGTTGATCAAAAACGGAGATGAGGTCAAATATGCTACAAAAAATACAAGAGTACAAATATACATACATATAGTGTACACAGGGACCCTAAAAATCCAAGTTTTGCATACAAGCTCCGAACTGAATGAAATTGGTCTCATTTTAAAGGTCTCTGGATGAGTAATAATCTGAAGGTGAATAGACCTAATTCGGAGGTTGTATGAGGTGGATTTTGGCATTCTGGTCCAGGTTTTCCAACTTGGTTTAGGGCTTTATTGGGCAATTTACAGGATAGGGATTTTTGGCCTTCTTTCTTATATTATTAACTAGTAATCTACACAGTATAAAGAAGGTGTTATTTGATTTTAGAGGGGATATGAAATACAAGTAATTAGGTGAATTATTGGTGGATATTTTACAAGTAATTTTTACAAATGAATTGGCTTCTTATTTTAATGCAATTATGAATGCTAAAATGCATGTATTGTGGATTTATGCATTAATGCTATTTATGTAAAATAAAGGAAAATATGCTGCTAAATAGTCGGGAACAAGGATCTATTTTCAACTTTAGGAGTGATGCATCACAGATTCATCAACCTCCTATACTTAAACCTTGCTCATCCACGAGCAACTAAAATGAAATGCAAGAGTGAAATGATTTTGGGTTCCATACCAAGGTCATGAACCAAAGTTGAAAATGGAGCTTGACTCGATCTTTGGATTAATTGTGTGGCGGAACCTTATTGAGATCTGAACTTAAGACCTAACAGACTTCAAGTTCCACAAGTCTTCTATTCAAGATGCCTCAATAGTCAGGTCAGAACAAATCCTCAAACGCAAATTTCTGATGACTATGATTCTTACTTGTACTGTGTAAGTGATAAATAGCTCTCCTCATCAGAAATCGCTAAGAAGCAGCTTCCTCTAACAAGGTAACTCTAATTCCCCGGACCAGTAACTCTTTCTCGAGGAGCGGGGTATTCCCTTCTAAGTTGAAGTGCGACCACCTCAAGAGGAGGGGGTGGAGAAAGAATGGATGGTAGCCAGTGTAGCTACCTATCCGGGGATGCCTGACCAGTATAGCAAAGTCATCCAGCTGCAGACTTCTTGCTAATATACATACTCTGACAGGTATTTTACTTTCTATCTGGCCTGTCTACTTTTTTGGAGTTCTTGCATTTTTCTTTTCTTTTTCTTTTTCTTTCTCTGTTTTTTGGAACTATATACAAGGTGCAACATGTACATCAGGAGTTTTTCCTCTTGAGCCAGTAGACTATCCATTTTTTGAAGCATTAGTGCAACCCACAACATCCTATCCTCAGACGTCAACACCACCAGACTAGGTTGAGATGCACTACCCTCCCTCGAGGAGGACAGATGTTTCCACCCGTGTGCTACTCCAAGCAAAGGATTCTACCTCCTCACCACCTCATCAATGAAGAGCTTTGTGCATGGTGTTTGTCCAAGTTAGGTCATTGTCTAAAAGAATCATGTGTGTGCACGAGATATTCTACTTAGACTAATCAAGATGACATGTGAACATAGACTTGCGAACTCAAAGAATTAAGTCACTTGACCTGAAAAATCTTAACTCCAGTTCCTATAAGGTTCCTCTGAAATTAGCTGGATTAAAGTCAAATCAAGTCCATCCTCAATATCTACTCATAACTTGGTTCAGAACCCACTAGCTTTTCACCTTGCATATGCAAGATATACAGATGAGATGTAGATGTCATGCCATGCAGATGGATGGAAATGCAAGACTCTTTTTCTTTTCGGGTACAGAGATGATATGCAAGAGTAAAATAAGAAGCCTTTGATTTTTCCATTTTTTTTCAAAAATCCGGTATACCTCCTAAGAGTTTTATGAGTATTATAAATATTATACAGGTGTATTTTACAAAAAGTTTTCTCCAATTTTTGCCCATCCCCGTAATTATTGCATAATATATACAAGAAAATACGTAAAAGTATGAGCTATGGGTAAGTATGTATGTAATATATACACGCCCCCTATACTTAGCGGGTGCTATGTTCTCAGAGAACGGAAAGCGAGGAAAAAGACATAGCTCGTGCTAAGCGTAAGAGAGCCAAAGAAGTAAAAATGTATAGAAGTCGCTCTGCCCCCCTATACTTAGGCTTTGGTAGCCTAAGTGTAGAAGAAGATAAAAAATGGGGCGGACGAGGTCAGGAGGGGAAATGGATGGGTATATACATGGAGGGTATCGGTCCCCCCTATACTTAGGCTCTGGCAGCCTAAGTATAGGAAGTGAGTATGAGAACCGATGTGATCTGGAGGATGTAAGTGAGGATGTATAGTGAATATGCAGAAATGATGTATATATACAAGGGTATCGGTCTGAATCTTTCCAGATGCTGCTGATGGCGAGAGTTCACTATTGTAAGGTCTCATGCGTGGCTTGATGTGTATCTGTTGGCTATGGCTCGCACATGAATACAATCTCCTCAACATGGACTAACTTCTTATTGGTTTCGACGAAATGCTTCAACAGTTGTCCATTCACTAGGAATGTCGGTGCGTCATCTGCGAGATCTGAGATCTCGACACATCCACTATCATGTACCGCATGGACAATGAATGGGCCCGTACACTTGGATTTCGACTTACCTTGGAAGACTTTCAGCCTTGCATTGAACAACCATACCTTCTGTCCAGGAACAAAGGTCTTTCGTCTGATATATCTATCGTTCCAATTCTTAACCTTGTCCTTGTACACCAAACTATTGTCGTACGCGTGGTTTCTGACTTCCACGAGCTCATTCAGATCTATCTAGTTGAGTTGTTTTATATCCTTTTTCAAATAAGGAAATATAGGAATTCAAAGGACATAACTATTTCTCTCTGCTTCTGCCCAAGGTGTGTGTTCCAATTGACCTTGATTGCCCATTCTGATTTATGCACTAACTCTGCGGGAAAATGGCACGGATTTCCGAATACCATTCGGAATGGGGAGGTTCCTAAAGGTGTCTTGTAAGCTGTCCTATAAGCCCATAGGACATGGTCCAGGATCTGGGACCAATCCTTCCTGTCTGGGCGGACAAGCTTCTGCAATATAGTTTTCACCTCCCTATTCGACACCTCAACCATACCATTAGTCTGTGAGTGGTATGGACTAGCGACACGATGTTCGATGCCGTAGTCTTTCAAGAGTTTCTTCACATCTCGATTTATAAAGTGGCTACCCCCATCTGATATCAACATTTTGGGGATCCCGAACCTAAAGATGATATGTTCTCTGATGAATTTACTGACAGTCCTGCTGTCTGCGGCTCGGGTTGGGATAGCCTCCACCCACCTAGATAGTTAGTCTACCGCAAGAAGGATGTACTGGAATCCATGGCTAATAGGGAATGGGCCCATGAAGTCGAGCCCCAGGTTTCAAAGACGTCACAAATGATGACAGGCTGCATCAGCATCTCATACTTGGAACCAATGGTTCCTCCCATTCTCTAGCATACTGGGCACGACTTCGCAAAGGTGATGGCATCTCAAAACAGAGCCAGCCAGTAAAGCAACATTGAAGTACCTTCCATGCAGTCTTCTTCCTGGAGTGGTGTCCTCCTGCCTCCAAGCTGTAGCATAGAGAAAGGACACTCTTGTATTCCTCCTGAGGAATACACCGTCTCCAGAAACAATCCGGTCCTTCAAAGAAAAGGATCGGATCCTCCCAATGATAGTGTCTAGCATCCGACTTCAGTCAATCTATGTTGCTCTTGGGCCAATTTTCGGGGACCTTCTTTGAGACAAGATAGTTCACGATATTGGCATACCATGGGAGTGAGCCGACAACAAAAATCAACTCGTCAGGGAAGGAGTCTCGAATTGGTGAATCCTCGGAAGTATTAAGATCTTAGACACGAGAGAGATAATCGACTACTACGTTCTTCTTTCCAGGTTTATCACGAATATCCAAATCAAACTCCTCGATAAGCAAAATCCACCGAAGAAGACGTGCCTTCGTGACCTTCTTTTCCATCAAGTATCGTAGCGCCGTATGGTCAGTGAACACAATTACCTTGGATCCGATTAAGTGAGATCTGAACTTGTCCAAGGCAAACACTATCGTAAGCATCTCTTTTTCTGTAACTATATAGTTACGCTGAGCGATATCAAGCACTTTTCTTGCATAGTGAATTGCTAACGGGACGCCATCCCTCCTCCGTTCTAACACAGTCCCAACAGCAAAATTTGATGCGTCCGTCATGATCTCAAAAGGTAGAGACCAATCTGGGGCTTGTAGGATAGGGGCGTCCATGATCATTCCTTGCAATAGCTTAAAGGCCTCAAGACATTTGTGATCAACAATAAACTCCATGTCTTTGCCTAAAAGCTCAGTTAGCGGTCGGACAATCTTCGAAAAATCCTTAATAAATCTCCGATAGAATCCGACATGCCCGAGGAAAGATCGCAACTGTTTGACATTGGTTGGTGGCTGGAGTCGTCTGATCACATCCACCTTGGCAGGGTCAACCTCCATTCCTCTCTTGAAGATGACATGCCCCAACACAATGCCCTCCGTCACCATGAAGTGACTTTTCTCCCAGGAGAGCACTAGAATAACCTCACAACATCTTTTGAGGACTCGGTCCAGATTCCTAAGATAGGAATCGAAAGAATCGTCGTGGACCGAGAAGTCGTCCATGAAGACTTTCAGGAATTCGCCGACCATTTCGGTGAATACAACAATCATTCAACTTTGAAAGGTACCTGGAGCATTGCATAACCCAAAAGGCATGCACCTGAAAGCGTAGGTACCAAAGGGGCATGTGAATGTGGTCTTTTGCAGGTCCTCCGGAGCTATGGCTACTTGATTGTAGCCTGAGAACCCCTCTAAGAAGCCGAAGAATTCTTTCCCCGTTAGTCTCTCTAGGATCTGATGAATGAACGGTAGGGGGAAATGATCCTTGTTCGTCGCAGCATTCAGGCATCTGTAATCCACACAGACATGCCATGATGTAGGCACTCGCATCAATCTCCTCTTCGTCCTCGTTGGTGGTCATCTGAATTCCTGACTTTTTCGGGACAACATGGATCAGGGCCACCCATTTAGAGTCAGAGATGGGACAAATGAAAAACGCGTTGCACCATTTCTCTATCTCCTTTTTCACTACCTCTCGTAAATTTGGATTCAAACAACGTTGGAATTCATGAGAGGGTTTGGCTTCATTTTCCAAGTAGATATGGTGCGAACATAGAGCGGGATTTATCCCGTGGAGATCGAAAGTTCTCTGGCCTATCGCCTTGCGGTTTTTCTCCAGGATCTCTAGCAAGTGAGATTTGTTCTCCTCGGTTAATCGCGAACTGATGATGATCGGATATTTCTTTTCCTGACCCGCAAGGAAGGAATATTTTAGTGATGTGGGTAAAGGCTTGAACTCAGGTAATGTGTGATCATCTAGGAAGTCTGGCTCAATTGAATCTGGTTCAGTGTTGAAAGTGACTGGATCTGTCTCTGAAATTGCTGCCACCATGTCATTCGGCTCTGGAGTCAGATTGTTAAAGGTTTCCATGCAATCGGCAAAAGCCACGTCCGACTCGTCATCCTCATCTTCTGATTGTCCTAAAGAGGTAAGGACTGACAGGCCCAGTTGGGCCTCTAAGTCATCAAAGATGTAGGGGGATGCAAGCTCTGAGCTGAACTCATTTTTAAAGACCTCGCAAACTGACTCATGCACTGGATCTTCTCCGGAGGGGAGGGACTCATTGATGCTGGCTGGGTTCTGTCTCCATGGCCCAATTGTGTCTACATGGTCGCAGTCTGCTTCGGATAAAGAGTACTCGGTACTGGATTGGAATCCGGTCTCTACCATCTGGTTTGCTTCATCTCATGTTCCTCATCTCCGCCTGGAGTTTGGAACTGGATTTTTCCTGATATTGTAATCGAATAAGGCCCCCGCTGTTCTGAGGAAGGGCTTGCCTAGGATGATATGGGAATCTCTCCAATTACGAGGGGTTTCCATATCTAGGATAGTAAAGTCCACCATGTATCCTTGACCCTAAACTTTGATCACAACATTCTTCAATTCTCCTTGGGACCTCTTGGTTGATTTGTTAGCAAACTGAAGGAGGGCTCTAGATTTCCTAAGAGGTCCGAGATTAAGCCCCTCATAGAGGGTTGTAGGCATTAAGTTGATTGAGGATCTGTTGTCTAGAAGAGTGCGTGCAAACACAATGTCATCGACATGACTCACCACATAATGTGCACCCATGTCCCTTCGTTTCCTTGGAAACGAGTTCTTTATTGCACAAGTCGTGGCTACTGACAGAACGTGTTTCTCAACACGACTTTTGGTCTTCCTGCTAACCCTAGTAGGTGTGCATCTCACCTTAAGGTATTTCTTAAATGCAGGTGTCATCTCTACATACTTGTCAAAAGGAATTGTGACCTTGATATGTTTGTTAAAAAACTCTACCATCTCAGGGTCGTCTTTTTGGATTTTTTTAGTTTTCTTCTTTCCACCCTTAAGAGCTCGGGGGAAAGGGATTATTGACTCCAACTCAGATTCTAAAACTGAAATATTTTCATTCAAAGCAGGAACTGAGTTCTGTACAGGACTCGGACTCTGATTCTGACTCGGACTATGACGAAAAGGAAAATGCTGATGTGAAATCGGTGATGCATCCTCCACGACTGCTGGACTGTCCTCCTTAGATGGAGGTACGGGCTCTTCATCGGTTTCAGTGGACTCCCTACTTGTGCGGTTCCCTTGCTTCTTTGAGGACCTAGAAGTCCTGTTCTTTTGCCGGTGATGGTGGTGATGGTGCTGCTGCTCCTCAGCCTCCAAGTTCTCCTCAGGTAGAGACTTGGCGGCTTCCTCCTCTGGTGCCCATGCCTGATCAGGTACGATCACTGTCCTTCTGCTCCTGAGGGACATATGATTTACATTATCATGTTCAGATAAAGAATTATCTGAATAGTATACCTGATGTCGAGGTCGATTCTGGCCTGGGTTTACGCTGTTCGGGTTGGCCTGAACCTGAGCGGGAATTGGGGTCTTTGGCACCATTTGTTGGTCCTGGTTATGAGAAACAGGATTCAGATCAGTTCTTATATCTAGATAGTCATTCTGGATCTGTTGGACCGTATCAGTCAGGGTCTGGATCGCCAAGGTGAGGGACTCCAATTCGGTGGGTTGGGCGGGTTGATGATGTCCTGAAGATGAGGTCCTATACTGGCCCTGATGGCCATGCCGATAGTGTTGCTGCTGATGTGACGGTGACGGGCCCTGCTAGAATGTACATTGAGGCTGCTGGTGCTGCTGAGGCTGGTACCCTCATTCGGGCCTGGACTGAACAAAGCGCGGTATAGGGACAAAGCTGTTTTCCCGATAAACTAGGGAAGGTCGGTGTGGCTGACCGTTCCCTATCCCCGACTATCTGCCGATGGGGTCATGGCTGTACGACAACCCGTTGATCTCGAGCACCTGCAGAGGCTCCTTGTATCCTGTCTCCACTTGGGGTGCATGCTGGTCCTACTGAGTAGAAGTCTACTCCTCTCCCCAGCTACTCTAAAGCCCCGGTGCCTGTTCCTGTACAAGATGGACTCGGTGTACAGGTACCGGTGGTCCAGAAGGGGCAGGTACCTTTATCTTAACTACCTTCTCAGTAAGTTCCTCCACTTGCTTCATTAATTTCGAGAGAGACTCAAGGTCAGTGACCCTCTTGTGAATCTGCTCGACCATGATTAACTTATCCGTGATTATCTCCATGCTAGGGATAAGGTCGTCCATCAGATTCATTACAGTCCGCCAGGTTGTCTCATTGATGAGGCTCGAAAGATACAACTGATAGGCCCCGGTAGCCTGCGACTTGTCTGTTTATGCCATTTTCTCCAAGATTTTCCGTACGACATTTTCATTCTTATTCAGATAACTTCCTCCACAGGCGGCACTAACTAACCCATGCATCTCTGGGGTCATGCCACAGAACAAGGTCTGGACCAAGATCGCTTTTGAAATGCCATGGCAGGAGCATTTCTGAATGAGGTCACTAAACCTATCCCAGGCTTCATGGAATGGTTCGCTGGGTCCCTGGGAAAAACTAGCGATCTTGGTTCTTACTTGATTAGTCCTATTGAATGGGTAGAACTTCTTCAGAAAAAGGTCCTTGAAGTGCATCCAGGTTGTACGTGCCACCCCTAAGTTCTTTAGCCAATGTGTTGCCTTATCTCCTAAGGCAAATGGGGTGGCCTTCAGCCTAATATAATCATGTTTAACCCTAGGGTGACTAAGGTTGTTGCAGACTAGCTCAAAGTCTCTGAGGAAGGTGTATGGCTCTTCGTTCGTATTCCCATTGAAGTTCGGCAGCAAACTCAAGAAGTGAGGTTTCAGCTCAAATGCTTCCTGGGGGGCCTCAGGTACTAGCCAGTTATGCATCTCTTTCTCTGCCGGATTATAAGCATCAACCATTGGTCGGTCGATTCCTCCTGCTGCAATGATTCGTCCCATCCTTGTTGTGAGATCAGCATTTTGTTGTTCGGTTGTGGCAAGGCGAGTAAGGATTTGCTGAAGTTGGAGGGCAAGGGGTGCCTCTCCTTATATAGGGTTCTGTGAGTCCATGGATCACAATCCATGGGATACACAAAATCAATGGATGAGATTGATTATTGCTTATTTCAATGGCCAAGATGTTGTTGGTAAAAACACAACAATAAACAATTTAATTAGATTAAATATATATTGATAAATCAACATAATTTAATCCTTAAACTAAACAACAAATCTTGGGGATAATGAATATGGAAATCTTCCTTTCCATATGGAAGTGGTGGACGACCACCCTTTCCATGTTGGAATTGGTGACCATCCCTACTCCTAATTGGAGTAAGAGATTTCCAATGAAATCTTGGCAATCTCCAAGATTTCTTGATTCCATGTATCCCAATATTTACAATAAAAATTGTTGTAAAATATTCTGCAAAAAATAATTCATAATTATTTTGAGAATATTGCAATCTTACCATGGGAAATTTGTGAATCACATTCACAACCCAAAATAAAATGTGATTTACATTTTCAATTAAATATCCAATGTCAATCCAATTCACACCAATAATAATCAACAATATAAATCGTAATAAGCTGTCTTAATACGTTATAAATCACATTTATGACATATTATGAATAATTAGATATTGCTATCCATATTATTCTTATTCATAATAATTAAATCATATTTAAATACATTGGATAATCATTCACATGCATTCCAATAATGTGAATCAAATTCACATTGTTCAAGATAATTAAATCACATTCAACTATCTATTTCTCAATGCTTATATATAACTCAACTTTGGAATTGTTCTTGAATCCTTTCAAGAATAACGCGCTTTCTCTGTAGATACTTGGAGATAAGGATGAGGCGATTGTATTGTTCCACATATAGTGACTTGGATGTTGAGATCACATCTCAAATCCAGATCTCACGGAACTCTCATAGATGGTTGATTAAATCAAGACCGCAAATCTAATCTTCTCATTGCATCTGAATCTTATTCAGATCATGTCCAACACTTGGACCATGATCAGATTACTTCTCTACTGAGAGGAGTCACTAAAATCCAAACATGTTTCATCACTCCCTCGGAATGGAAGCGTCATGGTTATACAATCATTTATGATCACATCACCCTCAGGTATTCCTAACACTTGTACATCATGCATACTAGAAGTCTTATGATAAGACCAAAGATATAGATCAATTTTACATTGTCTTCTTTAGGGTTTAATCATCAAGTTTCTCAATCTTGGTCATTGGGAATCGATATTAATCATATGCTTTCCCAAAGCATATATCATACCTTCAAATTCTTATCATGCTTCCAAAGCACGGTGACCATGCATGGAATTTTATCGATCCCAATACCTCATGAGTGAGATTATGTCTTCTGGTTCATAAGTGAACATGTATGATCCCTTTGAGAGATTGTATTACTTATATGCCCTTACATGCACACTAGCTCGTCGGTGTATAGACCTTGGTTAGGTCATCAACATATTGGTCTGCCAGATGCACACACTCAGACATATAGTAACACATCTGTCTCTAGTCAGAGGATGTGTGCCTGTATTGTGACAGCATTCAACATAGGACTTAGGTTATCTCGATCTCGTTAAGTCAACCCTTTGACCTAACTAATCTGACTCCTCCGAATCACTATTCCTATGCTGAGTACCTGGATCAAGAGGTTGGTCAGATATTAACCTTAATAAGAAAAGGAATGCCATCTACTCAGGTTGGAGATCATCTCTTAACAATCATTTGTCGGTGCTTGATGAGTCCTCAATCAAACTCCTTAAATATTCATCCAAGCACCAACCTCTATGATTCAATAATAAATCAACAGCTGTATGATTATCAAGACGGCCATGATACATAACCCTAATTGTACATAGGGAGCTTATAGTGCATTCATTCATTTAATCTCAGAAAGGGAGTTAAACAATCAATAACTTTTATTGATAAATCATGTATTCCAATAACATTTATTGTAAGAATGGTTCGCCTCGGGCTCACATGGATAACAATCTCCCACTAGCCCGCAGAACCATTTAGGAACAATCCTTAAACCCATACTCATTACATGCTGGTCGAAAACCATCTGTGTTAGAGGTTTGGTAAGAGGATCAACAATGTTGTCGGTAGAGGCCACCTTTGTGATGACGATATCACCACGCTTTTGAATCTCCTGATTGATGTGGTGTTTCCTTTCCATGTGCTTGCTTTTTTATGCCATCTGGGTCCCTTCTCCTGGGCAATGGATCCCATGTTATCGTAGAGCAACGGAATGGGAGTATCAGAGGAAACTACGCGAAGTTCAAGAATGAACTTGCGCAACCACACCGCCTCCTTTGCAGCATTTGATGCGGAAATATATTCAGATTCTGTTGTTGAATCTTTTGTAGTATCATGCTTCTTGCTTCTCCAGCTCACAACACCACCATTCAACAGGAACACAAACCCTGATGTCGACTTTTGATCATCAATATCCGACTGGAAGACTGAATCTGTATATCCCAAGACTTGGAGATCACCATCTCCATAAACCAAGATGTAATCTTATGTCCGTCTTAGATACTTATTACTGCATTCCAGTGTCTCTCCATAGCAGAATTGGTAATGAATTACCACTCCCTCTACATGGCAGATATCTAGCCTAGTACACATCATGGCATACATTAAGCTTCCTACATCTGATGCATAGGGGCATCCAGTCATGGACTTCTTTTCCTCAACACTTTGAGGAGCCATCCCTTTAGATAGGTGGATACCATGTCTTAAGGGGAGGAATCCTTTCTTAGAACTATCCATACAGAAACGTTCAAGAATTTTCTTAATGTACCCATGTTGTGATAATCCCAATATCCTATTTTATCGATTTCTGAACAACTCCAGGCCTAAGATGTAAGAGGCTTCTCCAAGATCTTTCATCTCAAAGGTATGAGATAGCCAAATTTTCACATTGGTCATCATCTCTGTATCATTCCCAATGATAAGGATATCATCTATGTAAAACACGATGAACACAACGACACTCCCACTAAGCTTCTTGTACACACAAGGCTCATCAGGATTCTGCACAAAATCATAACTCTTTATGGTTTCGTCAAATCTGATATTCCATCTACGAGAAGCTTGTTTGAGCCCGTAAATGGATTTCTTCAGCTTGCATACTTTGCCATCCTCAACTATGAAGCCATGTGGTTGCTCCATATAGATATCCTCCTCGAGGTATCCATTGAGAAATGTCATCTTGACATCCATATGCCAGATGTCGTAGTCAAGTGATGAAACTATAGCAATTAGTATCTTGATGGACTTAGGCATAGCCACATGGGAGAACGTCTCATCGTAGTCAACGCCTTCTCTCTGTGTGTAGCCTTTGGACACGAACCGTGCTTTTAAAGTCTCTACTTTCCCATCAGGTCCCTTTTTTCTCTTGAAGATCCATTTACACCCAATGGGTTTTACCCCTTTAGGTGGATCCCCTAGGGTTCGTACACCATTCTTATGCATGGAGTCAATCTCTGACTTCATTGCTAACATCCATCTATCCATGTCATGATCCGTGAGTGCTTCATCATATGAAGCGAGATCATTGTCAGTTTCACCTGACACATGGAATCCATACCTTTCAAGTGGTGCAACCACCCTCAAACTCATTCGAAGAGTTATGGGTGTTTCATCTTTATTTATTTCTTCAGTTTCTGGTTCAAGAAGCTCATCATCCTTAGAGGATTCAATGAGTTCCTCTACTTCATTTTTGTCTTGGCCTTTAAGGAAATCATCCTCCAGAAATTTCACATCTCTAGAGATGAAAACCTTTTGGGTCTCAGGGTCATAAAGCTAGTATCCAATACAATTTTTAACATAACTAATGAAGTAATATTTGCGAGAGCGAGATTCCAGCCTACTTGCATCCACGTCCTTCGCATGGACCAAGCAACCCCAAACCCTCAAGTGTTTCACACTAGGTTTGGTTCCATACCAGAGCTCGTGAGGATTCTTACGTACAGATTCGCTAGGTTTCTTATTCAGGATAGATATTGTAGTCTCCACTACATATCCCCTGAAACTAAGACGTATATGTGCTTTGCTCATCATTGATCGGACCATATCCATGATAGTCCTGTTGCATCTTTCAGCAACACCATTAAGTTGGGGGGTTCCAGGAGGAGTGAGATTGGAGACAATTCCATTCTCCTTAAGGTATTCATTGAATTCATCTGAGAGGTACTTCCCACCTCGATCAGATTGAACCCATTTAATCTTCCCATTGGTTTGGTTCTCAACCAAAGCCTTGAACTCTTTGAACTTTTCAAAAGTTTCGAATTTATGACATAGCAAGAAGATAAACTCGTATCGTGAATGGTTATCAATAAATGTCAAATAATATCAATATCCATTTCGAGTCGTGGTACTGAAGGGACCATATACATCGATATGTACCACGTCAAGAATACCTTAGCATATTGTAACCTTGTTACGGGAAGGCGTCGTAGTCATTTTACCTCGAATGCGATGTTCACAGGTAGGCAAAGATTGATCATGTAGAAAATCTAAGGGTCCATCCTTTATCAATCTATTGATCTTATCAACAGATAAATGACCAAGCCTTTGATGCTAAATCATATTCGAATGATTTCCATCATTCTTGGATCTTTTAGGGTTTTTATTATTAGTGGTAGTAACATTCACGACATGTTCATCAATGCACAATTCATAGAGTCCACCAGAAGTCAAAATACCATCCGCAATATATTTATCATAATAATTTACGACTAATTTATTACAGAAAAGGAATGAATATCCACTTATATAGATATCAAATTCCTTCTGACTTTAGGTACATAAAGACATTTTTTAAGTAAAAGGACTCCCCACTAGATAATGATAGTCGGCAGGTTCCAATGGCGACGACTACAACACTTGCATCAGATCCCATCTGGATGACTATGTCTCCTTCTTCCAGAGTCCTATTTTACTGAAATAGATGCAACAAATTGCATACATGAACATAAGCACTAGAATCAACAACCCAACTTCCTTCTCATCCAACGAGAAAGCTACTTTCAATGATGAAAGTAGATTTCATACTTACAGGGGATTTATCTTTGTCGATTGATTTCAGGTATTTCGGGCAGTTACGCCTCTAGTGCCCTGGCTTCTTGCAGTGACAAATGTCGATTTTCTTCGACGCTATCAACGTGGATGCACCAGAAGATGAGCCAATGCCTTGACTTTTCTTCTTTCTCTTCTGGGTCAGGCCCTTCCGAGAACCTTACTTCCGACCGCGCTTTCCTTTGATTTGTGCAACCATTGCACTGGCAGAGGGGCCATCCTTCCTCATTACGTCTTCACTAGAATTAAATGTAGCTAACAACCCGTTAGTAAAATCAACTTTGCTCATGTGGAAGGTGACTACAAAGTTGTTGAAAGACTTAAGGAGCGACAACAGAATGAAATCAACATGCATGTCAGAATCCATGAAGGCTCCCAGGGTTTCCAGTTCAGAGAGGTACCCAAACATTTTGAGTACATGTTCTCTGACAAAGGTCTCTTCCCGCCTCTTGCAGTGAATAAGCTCTTTCATTTCATTATAAAGTTGTGTGCGGTTCACATCACTGAACATTTCTTTCAGATACAACATAATCTCTTGGCAATGGTTCATCTCCACATGCTGCTTCTGAAGCACATTGGATAATGAACCAAGAATGTGGCATCTTGACATATTATGATCTTCATCATTTTTTTCATTAAATTTGATGTCTTCCGGAGTCTTCAGGTTGGCAAGCTTGTCTTTGGATAGAACATATGAAATGTGCTCAGCAGAAAGGATGAGATTTAAATTTTGGATCCAATCCGAATAATTTGGTTCGGTCAACTGATTGACCTCCAGCGGCCTGCTTAGAGGGTTCATAGACTTCATTTTCTTAAATTAAGAATGCACTATATTAGAACATATAAATAATTATATATTCATTTTAAAACATTTGATTAAGGAATTTTTAAATTAAATTAGTCTTGCCTTTTTCAACTTTGAAAGTTCATTCCCTTATTTACTTTCAAAGCGAGAGATATACTTACCGCTATATCTCTAGCAAGAGCTAGGATCTCCTCTTTATCTTTGTCACATCCCAATAATATGAGAAATTGTAACTCGGATAAAGAGAAGCGGGAACACATTCCGCCTTGTAAGTCCAACTTGCATTTCCCAATTCGGTCTTTAACGCACGGGCCCACCACCCCTAAGGTGATGTTGACTCATTGTTAATTGAACCAACCGTCAAGAGGATTAGTACTCGCTCTGCACAATCCAATATTACCCCAATAATATGAGGACTCAATATTGGGGTCACTATGCATACGACCTTACTCTTTCGAGAAGCAAAGAGCCTAATCCAGATGCGCTTGTATACAATAGCTGTCACTTCGGATAGGCATCTCCTACATACAATTCCTGGCAACGGTACCCTTTGCCTTGACGGGAGACCATGTATGTCACTTATGTGATCCTCCACCTCTTATTCAAATTCATTTAATTAATTATCATGAATCACATTCATATAATTAATTCTTCAAGGGAAATACTCATCTATTCATAATAGAGTGTTTCAATTGTATATAATCAAATTTAATCACATTAAATCAATTATAAATCCAATTTAATCAACAAACTTGATTGTATCTTGACAGGATGGTATATTATCAAAGTATTTATTATTTAAATTTTAATAATTATAAAAATACACACTGATTTCTCCAGCATTATCGAGTCCCTACCCATTGTCATGGCCAATACCGACGGTAGTGGGACAGACCGCACACAGTGCAACCTGGTACCCCAACGCTCCCTGACTAGACATCATATCCACCTCAGGAAAAGACAATGCCAAATTGATCATTGTGATAATTGTGTACTTGAGATATTCATCGGTTTTTCAACTGAAGTTATACCATATAGTAATGATCAAAACCATTTTGATTGTAACGAAATTTTCTAGAAAAATTCCCAATCCTATTCAAGCAAGTTTGTTTGTTGATTATGTAACCTGCTGTGATTTAGATCAAATCTAATCAATTGTTGGTTGAGGCCATGTCAATTAAGTAAATAATTATCACTAAATATTTCTCAAATATTTTTCATAATTATTTTATGAAATTAGCCATTAATTTCAGTAATTGACCATCACATGGTTCTTGATTAGGAATGTAATTTCATCAGTGACCCCTACTTACTAAAATTAATATATCTTAATCAATTTAAATTCAAAATATACAAAATAAGTTTCCAAAGTTTGCTAATTTGATTTATGATAGAATATAAGTGATTAGAATGCATTTCAAGGCAATTCAGAACAGTAATTAACTCCTTAATTATAAGATCAGCAGTTCTCGAAACGGTGGATACATGTTCATTAAAACAATCATATCTTGAGCAAACAAAATCCAATTACGTAAACTCAGATCCCACGATTTCCTTATTTAATAAGTAAAAAAATACAAGTAATTATTTTGTGTTTAAACATTTTAAATAGGGTCGAAATTATTCACTAAACAGAGATGTGAAAATGAAATGCGATAAAACTTTCGCAAACCCTAACGAACCAGTCTTCATGGATCGTATCCAAAACCTCTAACCTAAGGCTCTGATACCACTTGAAGGATATGGAATAATCCTCAAGCGCATCATGGAAGTGTGTGGATAGCATCGTATACGATCGATAACGACTAGTCACACTAGATGTTCTATACAACGAAATTTAAATTTTTTCATATGATGAAAACACATGATCCAAGAATGATTCTAAGATCATTTCATCTAAACCACATCAAGGATAAAGGGATATCTTTTTTAGCATGGTTGTGATCAAATCTCTACGAAAAGAGACCTCCAGTCTCAAGTCCGATCTTCGGAGAAGATGCTTGCAAGCGTGAGGTGGAGCTGCGTGATACTCACAATCCAAGTTGTTGATCCATGAGTGGGAACTCCTGATCTCGTCGCACGAGATCAAACGTCTTCTTTGTGAGCGAGGCACACCAAAGAAGATGGATAACTGATAGTCATCGAAGCAGCGACACAAGGGCAAAGCGACGATGGAGACTCCTTCTCTAGGGTTTGGTGGAGGGCCAACAATGGAGAGAGAGGGAGAGAGGGTGTGTGAATGATGGGAGAGAAGAGATCTTACTTGTATATTTTCTTAACCTCTTGGAGGGAATAGGGTGCCTCTCCTTATATAGGATTTTGGGAGTCTATGGATCACAATCCATGGGATACACAATATCAATAGATGAGATTGATTTGTGCTTCTTTCAATGGCCAAGATGTTGTTGGTAAAAACACAACAATTAATTTAATTAGATTAAATATATATTGATAAATCAACATAATTTAATCCTTAAATTAAACAACAAATCTTGGAGATAATGAAGATTCAAATCTTCCTTTCCATATGGAAGTGGTGGATGGCCACCCTTTCCATGTTGGAATTGGTGGACACCCTACTTCTAATTGGAGTAGGAGATTTCAAATGAAATCTTTGCACTCTCCAAGATTTCTTGATTCCATGTATCTCCAATATTTACAATAACAATTGTTGTAAAATATTATACAAAAAATAATTCATAATTATTTTGAGAATATTGCAATCATGCCATTGGAAATTTGTGAATCACATTCACACCCAAAATAAAATGTGATTTACATTTTCAATTAATTAAACAATGTGAATCCAATTCACATCAATATTAACCCATAAATATAAATCATAATAAGCTCACTTAGTACATTATAAGTCACATTTCTAATATATTATGAATAATTGGATATTTCTATCCATATTATTCTTATCCATAATAATTAAATCACATTTAAATACATTAGATAATCATTCACATGCATTCCAATAATGTGAATCAAATTCACATTGTTCAAGATAATTAAATTACACTCAATTATTAATTTCGCAATGCTTAGATATAATTCAACTATGGAATTATTCTTGAACCCTTTCAAGAATAATGCGCTATCTCCGCAGATATTTGGAGATAAGGATAGGGTGATTGTATTGTTCCACATATACTGACTTGGATGTTGAGATTACATCACAAATCCAGATCTCACGACCTCTCATAGATGCATGATTAAATCAAGACCGCAAATCTAATCTTTTCATTGCATCTGGATCTTATTCAGATCAATGTCCAACACTTGGACCAAGACCAGATTACTTCTCTACTGAGAGGAGCCACTAAAATCCAAACATGTTTCATCACTCCCTTGGAATGGAAGCATCATGATTATACAATCATTTATGATCACATCACCCTCAAGTATTCCTAACACTTGTGCATCCTGCTTACTGGAAGACCTATGATATATATAAAGATATAGATCAATTTTACATTGTCTTCTTTAGGGTTTAATCAACAAGTTTCTCAATCTTGGTCATTGGGAATCGGTATCAATCATATGCTTTCCCAAAGCATATATCATACCTTCAAATTCTTTTCATGCTTCCAAAGTACGATGACCATGCATGGAATTTGATCAGTCCTAATACCTCATGAGTGATCTCATGTTTTCCAGTTAACAAGCAAACCTGTATGATCTCTTTGAGAGAACGTATTACTTATATGCCATTACATGCACACCAGCTCACCGATGTATAGACCTTGGTTAGGTCATCAACATATTGGTCTGCCAAATGCACACACTCAGACATATAGTAACACATCTGTCTCTAGTTAGAGGATGTGTGCCTGTATTGTGACAACACTCAACATAGGACTTAGGTTATCTCGATCTCGTTAAGTCAACCCTTTGACCTAACTAATCTGACATCTCCGAATCACTATTCCTATGCAGAGGACATGCATCAAGAGGCCGGTCAGATATCATCCTTAGTGAGAAAAGGATTGCCATCTCCTACTCATGCTAGAGATCATCTCTTAACAATCATTTGTCGGTGCTTGATGATTCCTCAATCTAACTCCTTAGATATTCATACAAGCACTAGCCTCTATGATTCAATTAATGAATCGGCATCTGTATGATTATCAAGACGACCATGATGCATAACCCTAATTGTACAGAGGGACCTTATAATGCGTTCATTCATTTAATCTCAGAAAGGGAGTGAAACAATCAATAACTTTTATTGATAAATCATGTATTACAATAACATTTATTGTAAGAATGGTTCATCTCGGGCTCACATGGCTAATGGAGTGGAGGTGTTTTATTTATAGGCTACTCGAGGAAGAGATTTTCGATGGATATGCTGATCGAGTCGATGAAGATCGACCAGGTCTTGGACATTGGCGGGAATTACGAAGATCTAATCTCCAGGAATCACATGGCATGCCAAGGTAGAGCATGATACCTCAAGAAGAAAAGAGGGAGAAGATCAGGTGTCTTACATTCCATGCTCGAGGAAGGAAGAAGGGGCCAGTTGACTGAGGTCAATTGGGGGATGCTTCTGATTGGTCCACGAGGACCAACTAGAAAACTCCCTGGTGGAAAATCCATGTAAAATCAATAATAAATTAATTAATTTTTTATAAAAACATGAAAAATGTTTATAAATTTTTTATAGTTTTCTATTCCTATTTTATTTATTTTTTCATGCCTTTTTATTATAAGTTAGTATTTACAAGTATAAATATAGATATATATACATGTATGTTGATATTTTTATTTTTATTTTTTATTATATATTTTATTATTATATACATGCATTTTATATATTTTTAGTTTATTTAAAGACACATTTAGGTATTTGTATTGCTTTTTCTGAATTTATATGTACACTTAAACAAATACGGGTGTTTATTATATATGTATATATCATCTACAAATGAAACAAAACTTATTTATTTATTATCTTTTTGATGATTTTATTTTAATTATTTACATATGTTTAAGATAATATGTACAATTTTATAACATTAAAATAATTTTAAAAAATATAGAAAAAATATATGTAATATAATATACATGTATATTACACAATAGGGGCTCAAAATCTAACTTCTGCATCTTAACTCCAAATTGAATGATACCACCTTCATTAAATAGTTTATTAAAGGTTATATATAAGTAAAGTGAGTTGTTCCATTTTGATACAGTATGGAGAATATACAGGTATGCAAATTTTTTATTTTAGCTTTTTATTTTTTTATCCCGGGCATACTGTGCATTATTTTTCTATGAAATCAATTTTGTATTTTTCTTTGTATTTTTATTTATAATATTCATTGTGTTTTATTATTTGAGATGTAAAAATAATAAAATAAAATAAGCGCCAAAACTCAAAACTGGGGTTTATTATTTGTTATTTGATGAATTTAAAACTAGGGTTTTGATGTCTTTTCTATACAATTTTCCCTCCCTATCTTCCCATAATTTATTCCTTATCGATCTAGTCATCATGACGACTAGTCTCAGGGTCTAGGGTCATTAAATACCTTGGGCATTCATTTAATTTTCTTTTCTTCCTTTATTCCTTTATTTTGTCATTACATACGTAATTAATACATTGTTTTATAGTATTTTGTACAATTTATAGAGTATTTATTTTGATAAATTAGTGATATATACATGCATTTAGGTTGGTATTTAAGGCCAAAATGAAAGAGTAAAGGTGATGAAATGGATATTCATCAAGGTGTCGATGACAAAAGAAGTAAAAAAACACAATAAGAGATGACAAAGTAAGAAGAATAATGGAGTTTTTGAGCTCCAAGAAGTTGCACGAAGATATGATTAAAAATAAAGGAAAATGATCAAGAAAAGATGAAGTCAAGTGCTCTGAGTGTTTCTCTATATTTTACAAGAGAGTGTATTACAAAACCTCATGCATGTGCATAACATTCATCTCCAACTCACAAGCACTCTAATTTTGTTTAGGTTAGCCATATAGAGTATGTAAATGAGAGATATATATGTAAAGAGAAGAATAAAGAGAGGTAACCATATCAAATTAGTACCAAATATCACAACACTTAAGCCAATTTTAAAAAATCGTATCAAACCAAGCACATGCCCAAATTGGTGCAAATCAATTCCAAAAGTTAGGTAACCTTGTTAGCTACAAAATCCCAAAAATCATCTGAATAGCAGCTACGACAACCTATCAAAATGAGTCACGTCAGCAGGGTTACAATTGAAAGAAAAATTCAAGTCTCCATCCATGTAAAGGACTATTTAGAAAATACCACAAACTTTAAATCACATACTAGTTTAAGAAATGGTTGGCATGAAATGTGCAAAACATCAAGGTAAACTCGTATGAATGCTTCACGTGAGCTCTAAAAGTACATGGATGTTTTTGCAAATCATGAAACTACAGAGGGAACATTAGCAATTTCTCCATACTAGTGGATCCACAACTTGATGAAGATACATGGATGTAGCTCCCTTCTGATTGGAGTTGTAAGATAAAGGACATGTGGGTGATCAACCATCAATTAGCTAAGCTAAAATTGTGTCGTTGAATATGGACTAAAGGCAATCTATCAGAACTCATTACAATAATCTCTACGAAGAGAGTGAGGTGTAATTTATACATGTATAAGTCCAGGGTCGAACACAAGGACAAGCACTAACTATAACTAACTATGCTTGAGATACCTAAGTCAAGCTATCTAGTGTGATTTACATCAACGATGCTAATAAAGATGTATGCATGATATTTTTTGTCTTTTTATTTGCAAGTTAAATAAATGCTACAAATGAATGTCAATGCAAAGCTAAATAATGTAGCACACAAAAATTCTCATGAATTAATTTCTAACCATAAAAGTCAATCAATTCTCGTCTTGGTCCAAATGATAACTCCATTAGCTACTCCAATTCTATTAAATCCTTTAATAGACTTAATTGATTAAGAACTTATTTTACTTAATGATCAATTGCAAATCATCAATAGATAGATGATCTAAAATCAATAATCACATCACCTAATTATAATTTAAATGAAATAAGGATTTCATGGCCTCTTCTCAAATTACAGATAAGGTGTGATTAAATCGAGGTGTATAAAGTGATGAATTTATTTGATTAATTACTTAAATCACACGGGTCACATCAAAGAATAAAGCATACCACAAAAAACATCATAAACAAGGCTTCCAAAGAAGACGCAAACCACTTTAATTAGATTTAAGATACTCAAGCTATTAATTGTTCATTCTGGGGCATAAATGCACAGAAAAATAATAAATAATACACAAACATTACAGTTATATCCAAAATGGATTATAATATAAATAACAAAACTCAAAGTTTCTTATTTTTAAATATTTGGGCATGTAGGGGTATATCTATAAATATAGAAACCCGATGGGCCTATGGTGTAAATTCTCTAGGTGCACACATTATGCACACACGTCTGAACCTGGATGCAAATATGAAAAGATGATGAGTCTTGGGATGAGAATTATCAAATTACATATGTTGGACACATCTCGGGGTGTGGCTCAGGTTCAGGCATTGTGGTGCGTTACCATGCCTCAGATGAGGCTCGAATATTCCAAGGCAGGTAGCTTGTACTGTAGGCTCGGGTATTGATCAACGTTGGATCAGATACATCCAAGAGCTCAAATCAAATAGGAGATGGAAGGTTGTGAGGCACCTATGGCTAGATTAGGCGGTTGATGATGATTCCTTTGTGGACCATTGGATCAGAATCCATCTACATCTGTACTCCCTCTGTAAGAGATGCTCCTCCTTAAGCGATGGGGCTTAGGAGAAGCTCTGATGGGCCATCTGCTCCTCCTCTACACTCCTTCATGCTCCATGAAGATTGAGGAAGACTATTGAACTGATGGTGAAGGTGGTGGGTAGTCGAAGAAGATGAAGCACAAGCTAGAATGGTGAAATAGTGGTAGCTCGTTGGAGGCAAAACTCGAGATAGGATAAGTATTGCAATCTCTGATCAATGATGCTTTGCATAACATGTAGTAGTTACAATCTACAACTGAAACAAGGGAGTTGATTGGGGTTGAATTGAGTGGACTAAAGGGCTAAATTGGACAAAGTAAATGAATCCCTAATAGGGTTATTTTCCCTTGCAGGAATAATAAATGGATTTATTCAGAGGAGTATCTGGAGAAGGATAAGATGTGATCAGAGATGTGTGTGTGTGTGGATCTGAAGAGTGTGGTGAAGGTGTGTGAATGATCAGGTGGGTGTGAAGATGTTTGTACTTGAGCAATTAAATTTGTGAAACACGAAAGGGTGTTATGCTAAGGGATTTCCTGAATAACAGAGAAGAAGTCAGAGGTGATTAGGAGTTTGGGATCAAATCTTGAGGCTTCGGGGTCCTCTCATAACACAATCTTCACATGCATGAATCTCAAGCATCACATGGAGTGGCTACGACACAACTAAGGTGGTCGTGCATCTGGCTAGAGGTCGAGCTCTGTCTTGTCATCTCATCTCTCAATTGAACTATCACTGGTGGGAGATGGATGCTCGAAGCGACTCTCACAGAAGGGCAGATAGTCATGAATGATGACTCGATGTTGGTTTTGTGAGTAAGTAGTTGGGTGAAATGCGATGGTTTCAACTGCCATTGGTTGTATCACATAAAGAGGAGGATGGATATAGTGGAGTTGGCGTGGATAGGGATGAGAGAGTTGTTGATAGGCACCAAGAAAAGACTATGAGGACACGTTTTTTGGCTAAGGAAATGGGTTGAAGAGATGCCAGTGAAGAGTCACAACACTTGGGGGAGCAAGTATCGGGGGTAGATAACAACTGAGGGTCGTTGGATCATGCGATCCACGGTCCTAATTATAACACATAGGGATGAACTGGGATTCCTTGATCCTTAGATCAAATGGTTCCCAATTAGGTGTGAGGGAACTAAAGCTGATCATAGCAAGAGATCAGATGGCTACCAATAAATGCAGGGGCTACTATAAGAGCATGCCACATGGCTAGCTCAAAAGCGGCCACATGGTCCAATAGAAAAAATCCAAAAATAAAAATAAAGATAAACCTAAATAAAATAATAAATGATGTTAAATACAAAAGTGTAACATATAAAAATAGTGTATCTTTTCAAGATGAGTAACTCTTGTATAAAACTCAAAATCAAAACATATCATACATGCATACTATTGTTTTTGTGAGTATTTTTATGAATATAAAAATACTTCTTTTAATTATTTTTCTATTTTTATATTTTTAGTATATATTAATATGTAATAATTTATTTACAATATTACTTTTTTTATGGAATTTTAGATAAATGAGAAACATGTAAAATAAAGAGAACGATAGAGACGTAGAAATAGTATTTAGTGACTATATATTTACAATAATTAGCATTCATTATTTATAAGGTTTCAAATATTAATTATATTTAATTAATGATTAAGTTAATTGAACATGTAAAAAGGTAGAGGGTTAAAAAATACAAATAAAGTTGGTGAATACGAGATTCGTCACCTATTATACGTAACCTTCCTCATCCTCGAGCAATTAAAGAAAGAATAAGTAAGTTGAGGCACTAATTGTGCATGTGAGATACAAGACTTAAAACATAGACTACAAGTTTTAGGTGACTCTGGAACTCTAAATTTATTCAGGTCTCATTCAAAAGGAACTAAATGTCCATGTCTATCAGACTCTTTGATTACATATATGTCTAGATGTATGACATTTTGTGTGGATCACATATACAAGTGTAAAATCTAAGCTTCGTTTGAGGTCCCAATCTAAGAAGTCATCCTCAAAACCCAACCCACAACTCTATGGAATAAATAAAATTTCACTTCATTCCATCATCTCTTTAGTTGTCAGAATTAAAAATGTAAGATGGAATGACAAGTGTGGAGGATTTTATAAATTTTTTCACCTCTCACATGAACAAGAATTGCTCGAGTGCCTTAATAAACACACACTTGTATTTTTGGTGTCAAACAGTATGTCCGTTAAGAATTCTGAGATGTTAGCACTTGTTTTTTTTGGATACACCAGACTATGTCTCTTTTGACTATCTCATATACCTTCTACACTTAGACTTGTATCGCTTATGATGTAGATCCCTTTTATCTTACTCGTTATATGACCTGGTAGCTTTGGTCCAAGTAGACTGTTTGAAAAGGTTGGGAGCACTTGCCAGTAATAGAAACTCTTTTGTATTGTCTTGAAAAGTGTGAGCTTTTCTCTTTTTAATACATACGACCCCTTTCTTTTGGCTAGACATACTGCTTTTACCATGTTGTCACATACTGATCAACATTTTTAATGATTTTACACACACATGCACTTAGTTTTTCATCAAGACAACATCGAAACATTATTCTCATACTGACTAATGTGTTGACGTTCGGGTTTCATGAAGTAATCTTCAATATTATCCCATACTCAAGCATAATAATATTAGGTCCCAACTCAAACCTCTCATCCTAATTCCTCAAGCAAAACATCGACTTATCAGAACGGTCATGCAATCATGCATGCGTAGTACTTGTCATTGATGAGTATGTAATTCATCACTTTAAAAGATGAAAATAGAGCTTTGTTCCTAAGTAATTATTTGCATTTAGGAATTAATAGTGCATTATTATTATTCAAGCAAATGTTAATAATATCCACATTTTACCATTTCATAATTGGATTAGTAAGAAGCTACAAGTTGTATGCATATTATCACCTGTAAAATAACATTACTTCTCACATTTGTCATTATTTTATACTAAGTCAAAATCAAATAAATCAACTCCTTGGTGTACATATTTCTAACATTAATAAACGAAAATATCAGAAAAATACTAACTTGTATGACAAATAAAACCCAATCTTAGATTTGACTCAATAAGTTGTAAAACCAAACATCTCTCACACAAAGTCTCCTATGAACCCCTACTCGCTTTTAAGTTAATGTAAATTCAAATACCCTACAAAACAAGATTGAATGCAAAAGAACCAATATTCATATGAGAGACTTGGAGGGTCCACATTATATACTGTATATATTTACTAACTTTGACTCATTTTTTTATGTACATAATTTGCTATTTTTATTTTGTTTATTTTATTTTCTTTGATTTTTATTTAAATAAAATGTTAAAAATACAAATATAAAATGACTTTAAAATGGAAGAAATCAAAGTATTGCGAGTCTGTGAATATAGTCTGTACATAAGTCCCTTAGATGTTATTTCTATATTTTATCAACAGTAAAAATCCCTAAAAACCTAAATTGATGTGCAACTATTTATCTTTTATTTTATTGTATTTTTTAGAATTTTTTTCTAAAAATCATAAAAAAATTCATTATAAAAATACGATATTTTTTGTACATATAATAACACCAAAATTTCACCTTTATACATATGGCATCTTTTGATTTCTTATTGGCTACACGACATCATAACAACCCTCCGATCCTGAGCCAATCGATGAAAGTGAAATATACCTCTTTAAAAATCACGGACCATCGCAGTATAGGAGGCAAATTTCGGTCAGTAAAAACCACAATCTTTGAATATTGTGGATAATAATTTTTCTTGACAAGTCTACCAAGGTCAAACACTGGAACGTTGATATTTAGTTATGTGGCCTTAAATTAATTTAAAATAATTAGTTAATTGCTAGATTAATTTCTGTATTAGAAATGAAAAGATAATCTGATGATGAAAAATGCAATGAGAATAAAATAGAGTAGATGAGCGCAGGATTTGTGATTTTACATAATTTGAGTCCTCAAATAATATGATCAAAACATACTAAAAACAATCACAATTCTAATGATTTCAAGATTTATTCAAATTAATTTCAGCGCATCAGGTACTAATATCCATCGGTAGTAATTTAGAAGCAAGATATTTGGCCTCAGAATTTCTATGATTTTATTCTTCAAATAGTGGACAATAATAATAAAGGAATAACTCTTAATTATTCCCCTACAAAGATTAAGTCCTCTAGAATGTCAATATAAGAGATTCAAATAAATTCAAGTCCTCGCATGTAATCCCCTACAAATAACGTAAATGATCTTCTCACTTAAGAAAGACACAAATATATCAAGAAGAAGATTATACAAATCAAAATGCTCCTCAAATAATAATCATCCATAAAGAGCCTCAAATCTGTTCGCAAACTACGTCAAATGATATAGCATGACAAACTTCAATCGACATATTATATGCTAAAATCAGAGTTCAAATGAGCAAGATATGATAAAATGAAATTGTAGGGAGTAAAATGTAATAAAAATAATTATTCTCCTTCAGATGGTCCGTGAGGGCTTATATACAATTTCGGAAAGTTAGAGGGGCACCTCTATAATTTTCCCTGTGGGGGGGGGGGGGTATATCTACAATTAGCAAAAATATGGAGAGTCCTTCTGCAATTTTTCCACCCACGCACATGCGAAGCACGTACGCTGCAGGTTCAGATGTCGATTATGCTCGTACTAGGCTCGGAAGCCAGGCCTGCACGTGGTTGCACTATGGAACTTGGGTTTTCGAACCTCTAGGCTTGGGCCTAGGTTCGGGGACCCACGTGGTGGATGGGCAGCTGTAGGATCGGGGTAGCTCATTATCCAACGATGGTGGCTTAATTTGCACCCACCCCACGTGCTCCTCATGTAAGGGGGTGCTGGGCAGTGGGAAATGCACGATGCAAGCGTAGAGCTCTAGCCTAAAGGTGTCGGCAAGGGCTGGCTTAGCCAGCCGACTGTAGAGGCTGAGCTTCAAGGGTGGCACTCGGACCGTTGCTGAGGACGTGATGGAAGCGACCAGTGGTGGCAGAGTACGACCAGAGGAGATGGCCGGAGCACACAAGCATCTGAAGGTTGAAGCAGTTGGACCTGCTGGGCTCAGCCTCTGGCGACAAACGCTCGAGGTCAAGACAGTGGGTGAGCGAGGGAGGGGGGGGGTTGTGGCCATGGCATGGGGGGCAGTCGTACACAGTGGGTGGCTAGCTACTATAGGGAAATGGAGTTGACGGCCGAAGGGTGGTTGGCGGAGCGAGTGAGGGTGATGGTTGAACTTGGCCGGAGGAGGTTCTCTCGTGTAAAGCGATTAGGTTGGGGTCCTGTTTAAGCGAAAAGAGTCGTGGACCTGGAGCTCCAGGTCCTTACAAGACCAAGGAGCATAGGTACGAAGGAGGTTGGGTAATGATAAGGCAGTTTTGCCTGGGGTTTAGAGAGGACAGGCAAATCTTCTCATATTATGGCCTCAGAGATCTGGCAGGAGATCTCGAAGCTTGGTTGCGCAGTAGAACGACATCGGCTGCAAGGGGAAAGCCCTTGGATCGCACTGAGGTCGGAAGGATCGATCTGCTGTCACCAACCGAGCAGGAAGATGGCAGATGGGTTTAGAGGAGGTTGGCAGTGAGGCCTTTATAGGAGGCGGGTCAACACACGTTACGAGAGGAGGAGTCGAACGATTGGTAGGCGTAGAGGTGGGCGACGTCGCATAATGGCCAGGGGCTGCGCATGGTGAAGAGGATTAATGGCAGCGGGAGTGGGGGGCACGAGAATGGTTGGACGAAGGGGAAGGGGTAGGAGAGAGAATATAGTGAAACTAGGGTGCCACGTGGCACGCCCAAGGGCTACCACGTGTCACCCCCAAAAAATTCAAAATAAAAAGAAGAAGGAAAATCGAAAATAAATAGGAGACCTCGTATTGAAAATTTTCCTTCACAAAATTTATCTACAACTTTCATGAAGGATCCGGGAGCAAAAAAGGTCATTTGTGCGGAATAGTATTTTTGGTGGTCTCTAAGTGTGTAGAAAACCAATTTTTTGGGATTTTTCATTTTTTTTGATGATTTTAAAAAGTATAAAATTATAAAAAAATACGGTAAAATACAAGAAATTTAATTACATATTAATATATTTTTTTTGGATTTTTAGTAAATAATAAAATAGGAAAATAAAATAGAGGTATGAAACACGAGACTTTTGAACAGACTCACAATAGACACTCGGACACAGTCAGTTTCTTTGATTTCAGTCTTGACCTAGATTTGGTATTTTAGTCCATTTAATAGAAGTTTCATCAAAGAATACAAATGAAGAAGAAATAAATTAAAAGGATTAATTATGTACATAAAAACTCAGGTCAAAATTAGCAAAAAGTTAAAATACGCAAAAGAGGCCCAAACCCAACTTTCACATATGAGCTCCCGATTTTACGAAATTGGTCTTGTTTTGAATGTATTTGAAAATGGAGTACTTTAAAAGTGAGTAAACCAAAATCGGATAGTGTATGTAGGAGATATGTGTGTTTTAGTTCGTCAGATGTGAAACTAGACTTTGGGATAATTTGACACTTATTTGAGTTAATAACTTTTTGGTATTTTTTTATTAATTTTTGTTAGTAATATATACACAATGAAGGTGGTTTGGGGTCAATTGGAGTTATGATTAATTAATTAAAAATCTGGAAAGTTGGCATCTTTTTAGGCTTATTTACACTTGGATTTTTATGCAATTATGCATGATGAAATGCGAATATTATTAACACATGTATGAATGCTAATGGTGATTTATTAATGGTTAAATGTATATGGATTTTAGGGAACATATCCTAATTGACCAATTTTAACCTGATGAATACGAGGTTCATCATACCCCTATACTTAAACCATGCTCGTCCCCTATCATCAATGAATGAATGACTTAGTTGGATGCATCCCTGATTGTGCATGTGAATTTTCAAGGGTAAATTCATTGAAGACCATTAATTTGAGTGATACTAAATTTTCAGCTCAACCATGATTTAATCAAAAGGAATCCAACTTCTCTATTTTTCAGACACTCTTTTGTACATAATATATAAGATGTGCCTTTTAGTGTACTACATTCATGAGAGTCGAGTGAAGACATCACCCAAAGTTCCAGTTCAGGAGACTCTCCTCTAGACCTAATCCTCAACACTAGGGAATAAGTCAGTTCTTGCATTTAATCCACCATCTCATTATTTTCTCAAACATGAAAGTGTAGACAGACGACAAGATGATGGAGGGAATAGAATCGTGTATTTTTTCCCTCACATTGGAACAAGGGTCCTATCGAGTGCCTTATTACTCAACACTTTTATTTTTATTTTTTTGTTGATCAATGTGTCCGTCAAGAGAATTCAGAGTCGTCTACACTTGTTTTTTATGGGAGTACAACGGGGTGTGTATTGTTTGAGTATCTAAGATATCTTCGACACCCAAACTTGTATTACTATACGATGCACAACCCTTTATGGTGTAAGCCTGAATTCTTGGTCTTAATTAGCACTTGGTCCAAGTGGACACTTTGAAAATGTTTAGGAGCGCTCGCCATTTGTGGAAGCTCATTTGTAATTTTGACTTTTGGAGGATAGAGCTTCTCTGTGAACATTTCTGTCTGTCTTTCTTTCTTTTTTTGCTAGCTCTACTGCTTTTACCAAAAGTTGGCGCATATTGGTCAACAATTTATTATGTTTCATCACACCATGGTACATAGGTAAAATATAAAATATAACATGCGAACTTGTTCACATATTGGCTAGGATTTGCTGACACTTAGGTTTCTTGAAGCCTTCATTAACTTTACCCATCCTCGAGCATCATTAGATCGGGTCTAGACTCAAATCACCTATTGATGAATCCACGATTCATCATCTCAATATCTTGATCTTAGCAAAATCCAAGAGCAAATTTCCAAATAAATGTCCATAAAATAAATAAATTAACAAAAATGACTCTTGTAAATAAATTCACTATTTATTGTATATCGGAATGTATAAAATAAATTACCCATAAAAAGCCGCAAAAATAAAGGAGTTTTATACTTGTAAATAGCTAAAAAACTTCCTCTATTTTTAATAATTTCATTTCGACTCCTTTTTGGCTAATTCTTTCTCTAACTTGTTCATAAAAATGTATATACAAAACAAAAATAAAACAATATTTCAACTCAAATAAATGCTCCTAGATCCCAAAGAGAAAAAGCCGTAAAGTCCAACTTCCAGGCCAAATTACCGCTCCGTATGAACTCCAAATTCACCAATCTTTTTAAAGTTCAAGTTAGAAAATTATCTATCCAACACAAGCAGTTTCATTAAAATCGGAGCTCATTTCAAAAGTTGAGTTTTGGGACCTAGATGTACATTGTATATTATGTATATATTCATTCTTTCTTCATTTTTTATTTTATCATTCCTAATTACTAAAAATACAAAAAAAAATCATGATTGTGTTGCATTTTGATTTTAGTATTTTATTGTATTTTTTGTTGTAAATATCTCGTGAGCACATCATAGGCGACCGTCTCCATCGTAGGTAAGTTTTGTTTCATCTTGTCTTATTTTTATCTTTGCAATTTTTTAGTCCATCACATTACCATCCATATACCCACATTTGTTCCACATCATCTTCACCACCATCATCACATCATCTTTTTTCCCACATCATTTGCATTCCCTGTTTAAAGAAAATTTAAAAAATAAAATCTAAAACAAAAAATATAATTCAACAGCAGTTTAAAAAATTATTTAAAAAATTAAAAAAGGAAGAAGAAAAGGAGCAGCAGCGGCCGGCTCCGCCGCCGCCCCCGTACTTCTTCCACGGCCTCCTGCGGTCGGTCGCCGCTGCCACCCAGGCGTGGCCGTCTGCCTCCCGACCCAGCGGCACGAGCGCCGCCACCTCCAGCCCGTGAGTTCTCCTCCGCATCTTCGTCGCTCCCATCATCGCGAAGGCCACCAGAGTTGTTTCTCCTCCGCCGCCTCCGCACGAAGGTCTTCAGCCGCAGGCCCCTCCTCCGTGTTGCTCCTCCTCCACTCAGCCGCGCAGCACCGTGCGCGGTGCCGCCGCAGCCGCCCTTCCCTTTTTGGGTTTCTCTCCATCATGCCCCAAGGAAGAAGGTCTCATTTATCTTTATTTTTTATTGTAAAAATTGCTTAGTTTTCCCACGTTAGTTTCTATAATTACAAAAAGGTCCCTCTACATATTTTGTTGTAAATATTGTTTTTCTGAATTTGCAAAGACAACACTAGGTTCTCATATTAATTTGGACCTCATTCATGCATCATTTTATTCAATAAAAAATAGTATGATGTTGAGCAACAAATTGTTTACGATCTGAATATTTCCTTGTATTTTTGTGGTCTTTGGTTAATTAATTAAAAATGCTTAATTGAAATATTACATATTTTACCCATTTTGAGCACTCAAATCATATCTCATATATTGTTGCTCTAAAAATTTCACAAAAATTAGATATGATGCCTTGATATGTGATTGAATTACTACCCAAATTTCATCCAAAATGGAGCTGTTTTGTGCCTAAAATAAATTGTAGAGTGATTTTCATATTTGATTTTTAATTAAATCCACCTATGTCCTTTTCGTAAAATTTCAACTCTTCTGAATTGAGAATCTAAATATATTTTTGAGATAATTCGTACTCTGAGTAATCTGACATTATGGATTTATTAAGAATTATTTACTCATTGTCACTCTGTTTTCACTGAAAAATCCATAAAAAATTCAGATATTGTCAAAAAATTCCAAAAATATTACTATACTTTCTTGCATCATGTTTATATTCCAGTAAATTTGTCATAATTTTTGCTTACTGTTTGTGTGAAAATTATGAAAAAACTCATAAAATGTGCATTTTTAATTATTGCATTTTAACCCATAAAATTCCAAAAAAAGTGTCTTGCATTCATCATTGGATTAGGATTCTAGGAAAAATATAACTTGGCTAAATTGGACTTATTTTTTATTCAAATTAACTTGGTTAAGTTGTGTGATTTCTTAGTGTCTTAGTTCATTCGCATTGTATATTTTGGCATCTATTTCCATAAAAAATATAAAAAATAACCACATGGAAACCTAGACCTAAATTTTCGAATTAACCCGAAGTTGTTCCTTTGCCTACCTGTATTCGAACCCGGACTTGCCCAGGATATAAATTAAAGCTGAGACACTCTTCACGGAGATCTTCTATGTACTACAACGTACCCAAATTATATCACGTATTTAGCGACTCATCAGATGGCACCATTGTCGGGGAGGCAAACGACTTAGGGATTAATTTAAAAGTTTGTTTTAGATTTTTACATACTCGGGTAGTCTGACCCCTGAGCCACTTGTAATTAATCCATTTTCTTTCAATTATTTTTCAGCTCGTTTTTTGTATATATTTGTTTCAATCTCTCTAATATAAATCTTATTTTCCTTGCGAGGGCCCGGTGGACTTGGAGTACATCGGAGGTCGACGGACGCGACGTGCGTCGACTGCTGAAGAGGTAGGAGAATTACTTTATTTTTGAGAGAGTTTTTGTAATTATTGTGTTGTAATGATTTAGTTTTTCTCATTTAAAGAGGCTCTTGTTTGAGAGCTCGTGCTTGTAAAAAGACTTGGACATTGTTTGTGGTGTGTCGAGACCTGTTTCACTCTCCAGTGAGAGGGGGGCTCGACTTGAGTGGTGAAATTAAGGATTAGGCACATGGTAGTATATAATCAAATTTATTTGTGCCCATCAGAATTTAGGCCACACATATATTACAAGATTCACATATCTTATAAGATTTATAATGAGACGCGCATAGACACGTACTACTTAGCTCAAATTAAATCAATTCTTCCCCGCTAATAGTATACTATTTAGGTGTGGTTTTCTCGATCTGCATGCATTTAGTGTAATATTTACCAATTCAGTTTTGCATAACGCATGGAGAGTGCTGGGATTCACTGTAAGTATAACTTCTTCTGAGCATGCATCATAGTTTCTCGTTTGTATTCTGATTTCCAATTTCCCTCTTGTTTTACAATTTAAGGTCAAAAAGGAAATTGGGACTGAACGGTAGACGTGTTTTTGTGTTCAGATTAAATTCCAAGTGATAACCTAACTCTAAAATTGGAACTGAATTGTGCAGATTGATTAAAAAAATTGGAGTAAAAAGAACCCATGTTCTCGGGTGCATAAAGCCCTCATTGTTTGTTTTACTTGCAAGTGAGAGAGAGACCACCCTAGGATAGAGCCAAGCCAGGATTTCTTACTTACTACTGGTTCTTTATTTTTAGGCGATTAGCTACTTTTCAACGAGGAATACGGGTAGCCGTATTTATACGGTCCGAACTTCCTTAGCAGAGTTGGAGGTTTAGAGGGCGCATTAGTCCTCAAGGAACGGGCTCCGGCCTGTACTTACTCCTATACTGGCTGAAGGTAGGTCCGACTAGTCGTAAGAACCAGGCTAGTCTGTAGGAAAATACATGCACCTAACAGCTCGTTAATCTTTCCAAGATTGTAATTATCAACAACTAAAATTGACAAGATAATTCGGCCGAACTCTTACGGCCATCACATGTTGAGTTGGTGAAATTGAAGGTTTGAATTGCATTTGTATTGTGTCAGTTTACTCCGAACATTTACGTGCACCGTAGAACTAATGCCTCATTGAATATTGTGATCTAATCGATTTGACATCAAAGATGACTAATTGGGGGGATATTTACTCGGACTTTGCGAATCTCTCGTTGAACCCTCCAAGAAGTACAACTTCACAGGTCCATGCGCAACATGGACCAACCTGGACTCATGACCCTCTTGAGCCCAGGATCACCACTCTCAGGATGGTTACTCTCAAACCATTCCATTTCTCTCTTCCCACCTCACCGAGGAAGACCTTCACCTCGATGAGAATATCTTGATTCATAAATACTCTTCTAATCAAGAACACCTTGCTGATTCAGGCCATAAAGAAGACACAAGAAAAATGCCTCCAAAGAAGAAAGATGAGGAAGAAGAGAATCATGAAGACAATGAGAATGGTACTAGCCATATTAGCTGCATCTGAGCAGCAACACGTACTTCTCAGAGCTTAGTTAGGACATCTCAATGTTGGGATCGAACCACCGATGGATGCGGCATACAACCCCGGACAATATCAAATTCGGAACTACTTGAGTCCGGAAAAACCCACAGTTAATTTTGAGTTGAAGCCGCACTTTCTGAATATGTTGCCACACTTTGATGGGAATGCTTCTGAGGAGCCATATGCATTCCTAAGGGACTTCGAGCTCATCTATGCTAACCTCAGACATCCTAATGTTAGTCAGGATTATATTAGGCTCACAACCCTTCCATTTGCCTTGGGTGGAAAAGCCGACTACTGGGTGAAGAATCTTGGAATTACAGTCACCACTTATGCCCAGTTCAAGGACCTGTTTCTAAAGAAGTTCTACCCCTTTAGTAGAACTAACATGATGAGGATGCGAATTATGAGTTTTTCCCAATTACCCCATGAAGTCTTTTGTGATGCTTGGGGAAGATTCAAGGACATCCTGCAGAAGTGTCCCTGTTATGGACTAGATGACAATATCTTGGTCCAGTCGTTCTGTACTGGTCTCAACCCTGAGATGCAAGGATTAGTGAGCGCTGCGTGTGGGGGCAGCTATACATCACGAGGAGCGGATAGCGTCTAGAAGGTATTCGAGCAGATGGGTGAAACTAGCCGCTCACAGATGGCCAACAGGTTCTATACATCGTCCCCCAGTTCACTCTCATTTGGAGGGGGAAAATCAATTGTAGTCGATCTCTCTCAAGACATGATCCCTAGCATGGGACTCCTTGCTAACAAGCTTACTATAGTCGAGAGGATTGATAGGAGAATTGATGAATTGGATCGGTGTGTCTCCAAGATTCCAAAACAAATCGAGAAGTTGATTGATAGGGTATCTAAGATAAAGATACCTGCCGTGACTGTACCCTCTGCTCCCGTATACCAAGTTCACCATATTCAGGAGCAGTTGGTGTCAGGGTAACCCCAGCTTTGGGAGCAGGACCAATCCTACGCCCACTCTTTCCAGCAGCCACCTCCATTAGCAGAGACAGTTCAGGAGGAGCCTCCACCGGTTTGGGAGGTGAATGGAGTATGGTATACTCAGGACCCTGCTAGGCAGGGAAGTACGGGAGACCGACAGACCTACCAGCGTCCCCCGACCTTTCACAACACTGCATTCACCTCCGCACTACCTCCTTCACAGCAGAGCCTTGGATTCCAGCCACCCCAGCAACAGTGGCAGCAATACCAGTAGTATGGTCGACAGGGCCATTACCAGGCGGGCCAGCAGGGCCCGTAACCTCAGCAGCAGCAACAACAGAGGCAGTACCTTGGCTAGCAGGGCCAATCGTCCCGTTCTTCTTCCCAGTCGTATGCCCTTCCTTCATCGTGTAGTCCCGTGGACATTCAACAACAGATACTCAACGAGCTCTGTTCCTACAAGAACGAAATTCATGACTTACGAGTGGATGTCATCCGCCTGTCCAGATGGCGAGACGAGTAGACTGCACCCTCTACCTTGATCCCAACCCAAGGTCAGGCTAACCCCAATAGCCTGAACCGATCTAGTTCTCAGCAACACTTTGGTCAGGTATACTATTCAGCATCACCTAGATCTGAGCTTGGTATTCTTTCATGTGACGAGGCTAACCACATGTCACTAAGGAGTGGAAGGACCATGACCATACCTGAACGGGCGAGGGGCATGAGGAGGGGCATCTCTAAAACTCTACCTAAGGAGTCTTCAGAGGATGAGGAGGAGAGGAATCATATTTCGGAGCCCCATCAGCACCATTCGAGGATATCTACACAAGGAACCGAGAGGATAAGGAGAGCACGTATGCAGCATCAGCGGCATGGATATTCTTCTGAGTCTACGAAGGACCTTGCATCTCCGATTGTGGAGGATACCACTCCAGCTTCTATTCCACAACCTGTAGTAGATAGTTTTGATTTCGATCACGTGTTGCATCAAAAAGATTCATGCATGAAGAACTCTGTTTTTGTTAAGTCCAAGAATGATCTTTCAATTCATGATTCAGATTTTTCATCCTCTATTTCCATAACTTAAATCCCTTTCCTCCGTGCTCTTACGACAAGAAAGAGCATCAAAAAGATTCACAAAGATGACCCCGATATGGCACGGTTTTGTAAAATAAATATCACTATAAAGGTACCATTTGATGAATATGTGGATAATCATCCTGCATTCCAAAATTACCTTAAGGTGAGATGCACACCTATAAGGGTTAGTAGGAAGAAAGATAACTGAAATATAAAGACACGTCTTATCAGTATCCACAACCTATTGTCTCAAGAATCAGACTTTGCCAAGGAAAAAAGAGACATGGGTGCTCACTATGTGGGGAGTCGTATTGACGACATTGCGTTTGCATGCACATTCTTAGATAACGGTTCTTCAATCAACTTACTTCCCTTAGCATTATATCAGAAATTAGAGTTGGGACAACTTTGCAAATCTAGAGCTTTACTCCAATTCGCATATCGTTCAGTAAAGAGACCTAAGGGAGAAAAGAAGAACGTTGTTACCTCGATTGAGGGGCAGAACTATCAGGTTGACTTCATGGTCTTGGACATGGAGACCCCCAATCATTGGAGAGAATCTCATATTATTCTCGGGCGGCCCTTCCTTAGGACCGCGGGTGCAGCTTTCGATTATGGTACAAGAATGATGAAGTTCCATTCTCCAGGCGGAGAAGTGAACCTTGAGATGAAGCAAACCAAGTGTCAGCGACCTGATTCAGAGAGTAGCACAGATTACTCATCTTCAGAGGCAGAGTGCAGAATGATTAGCACAGTTGGGATTTGAGGACAGATTCCTTCAGGACAGAGCGAGTCCCTTTCATCTGGAAAGGGTATAGTGGATGATGCAATTTTCCAGGTGTTTTTTGATCTTGTGGGAGATGTATCTACCTATTCCCATGATGACACAGAGATCCATCTGGATCTGTCAGTTCCATCCTCTTCGGAACGATCATGGGACATAGATGATGAGTCAGACACGGCTTTGGCTGAACTACTGCATTTCTTTGGCGATCCGACTCCCCATACTTCTGAGTTGGTGTCAAGTACTACTCAGCTTAGCCCACCTTCATGCAGCACGGAACCAGATTCAGATTCAGTCTATCCAGATTTGCTTGATGATACCACATTGCCAGAACTGAAATCATTACCTCCTACACTCAAGTACGCCTTTCTTGCGGGACCCAAAGAGAGATATCCTGTCATCATTAGCTCGGACTTGACTTTAGAATAGGATTCTAGGTTGTTAGAAGTTCTAGAGAGGAACCACAAAGCAATAGGCTGGACAGTGTCGGATCTCATGGGCATCAACCGCGCTCTCTGCTCGCACCACATCTTTACTGAGGATAATGTAAGACCTTCTCGTGAGTTCCAAAGGAGACTTAACCCCAATCTACGGGAAGTTGTGAAGAAAGAGATTGATAAATGGTGCAAAGCAGGGTTTTTATACCCTATTTTTGACTCCAAGTGCGTGGTACTGCTTCATGTTGTCCTGAAGAAGTCGGGAATTCAAATGGTCACCAACGAGGAGGGGGTAGAGATCACGACACGAGTACCCACGTTGTGGCGTGTCTGCGTTGACTATAGGGGCCTGAATGCCGCAACCAATAAAGATCACTTTTCCTTGCCTTTTATTGATCAGATCTTGAAGAGACTCACAGGGAAAGAGTTCTTCTATTTTCTTGATGGTACTCAGGCTACAACCAGGTCGCCATAGCCCCTGAGGACCAGGAAAAGACCACATTCACATGTCCATTCGGTACTTATGCTTTCAGGTGCATGCCATTCAGACTCTGCAATGCCCTGTGCACATTTCAGCGGTGCATGATAGCCATATTTGTCGAGGTGGTGGAAGATTTCTTGGAAGTGTTCATGGATGACTTTTTGGTCTACGGTGATTCTTTTGATACATGTTTAGTGCACTTTGACCGAGTCCTCACGAGGTGTAGAGAGGTGAATCTAGTACTCTCCTGAGAGAAGAGTCACTTTATGGTGACGAAGGGTATTGTGTTGGGGCATGTCATCTCCAAAAAGGGAATGGAGGTTGATCCTGCCAAGGTGGAGGTGATCAAGAAACTCGATCCACCTACCAACGTTAAGTCAGTGCCATCATTCTTAGGGCATGTTGGATTCTATAGGAGATTTATTCAGGATTTTTCAAAGCTCGCCCGCCCACTGACTGAGCTCTTAGGGAAAGACATAGAGTTCGTTGCAGATCACAGGTGTCTGGAGGCCTTTGAGCTCTCGAAGAGGAATATTTGTGCCTCGCCTATCCTACAAGCTCCTGACTGGTCTCTCCCCTTTGAGATCATGAATGACGCTTCAGATTTCGCTATAGGAGCTGTGTTAAGTCAATGATGAGAGGGGAGGGGATCCCATTTGCGATCCACTATGCGAGCAAAGTATTAGATCCTACACATAAAAATTATACAATGACTGAAAAGGAAATGCTCGTAGTAGTATGGCCCTTTGAGAAGTTTAGATCATATATTTTGGGCTATACGGTGACAATTTACACTGATCATACAACCATTCGATACTTAATGGAAAAGAAGGATGCGAAAACACGTCTTCTTAGGTGGATTTTACTCCTCTAGGAATTTGATTTGGAGATTAAAGATAAACCTGGAGTGAAGAATGTTGTGGCTGATCACCTTTCTCGGATTGAACTTAAGGATTTTCCTTATTATGAGCGGATTAGAGAGACCTTCCCAGATGAGTCAATTTGTATTATTGACTCACTCCCGTGGTATGACAACATGGTGAACTATCTTGTCTCCAAGCAGGTTCCCCCTGGTTGGACTAGAAGCAGCATTGATCGACTGAAGTCGGATTCGAGGAGATACCACTAGGACGATCCTTTCCTTTTCTTCGAAGGATCGGATTGTGTATGGAGAATGTGTATTCCTCAGGAGGAATACCAGAGTCTCCTCACATATTGTCATTCACTTGAGGCTGGAGGACACCATTCGGGAAAGAGAACCGCTCACAAAGTACTTCAATGTGGATTGTATTGGCTGGCCTTATTTAGAGATGTTATTGATTTTGTACGGTCGTGTCCGATTTGTCAAAGGATGGGAGGGACAGTTGGATAGAGAGATGAGATGCCCATGCAACAAATGATTATTTGTGATGTTTTTGATGCATAGGGCGTACATTTTATAGGTCCCATTCCAAATAGCCAAAGACATGAGTACATATTGTTGTTGGTTGATTATTTATCCAGGTGGGTGGAGGTTATCGCAACCTGAATTGCATACAGCAAGACTGTCTGTAAGTTTGTGAGAGACCATATTATGCTAGGTTTCGGGTGCCAAAAGTTTTGATATCTGATGGGGGTAGCCACTTTGTGAACCGAGATATGAGATCTTTAGCTAAGGACTATGGATTTGAGCATAGAGTTACTAGTCCTTACCACCCACAATCCAACGGCATGGCAGAGGTTTCAAACAGAGAGGTGAATTTGCAGAAATTGGTTCGTCCCGATAGGAAGAACTGGTCTCAGCTCTTGGACCAAGTTTTATGGGCCTATAGGACATCCTACAAGACACCATTGGGCACTTCACCATTTGGAATGATATATGGCAAGCTATGCCATTTGCCTGTAGAATTGATTCTTAAATCTGAATGGGCAATAGATTAATTGGAGTTGTCACCTAGGGAAGCTTTGTCGAGACTTGAACATGAACGAGCTCATGGAAATCAGAAACAACAGTTTGATGTATAAGGACAAAGTAAAGAGATGGCATGATCAGCACATTAGGTGCAAAGACTTTGTCCCTGTACAAGAGGTATGGTTGTTCAATGCCAGGTTGAAGATGTTCCATGGGAAGCTCAAATCTAAATGGACGGGTCCCTTTGTTGTTAAGAAAGTGCACGAGAATGGAAGTGTAGAGATAGCTGATCTCACAGATGGTGCACAATCGCATATGGTAAATGGACAATTGTTGAAGCATTTTGTAGATTTGAAAGAGTAGTTAGTCCAAGTCGAGGTCATCAACTTCATGCAGAGTGAACACAGAGCAGATACATCATATTACTCTTCATGAAGATGCAGCATCATGATTCAATCACTCTAGTATATTCTCCCTTCTTTGTATATTCTCCATATCACATCGGTAATCACACGTACTCTTGTCCTGTACTTAGGCTGACCAGAACCTAAGTATAGGGGGAACCGATGCCCGCCATGTGTATATACTCATTCATTTCTCCTCTTGACCTCATCCGCCCCATTTTTGCTCTTCTTCTACACTTAGGCTGACTAGAGCCTAAGTATAGTCGGCGGATTGACTTCTATACTTTTTATTATTTTAGTCATCCTACGCTTAGCACGAGCTATGTCTTTTTCTCGCTTCTTGTGCTCTGAGGACATAACACATGCTAAGTATAGGGGGTGTGTATATATTACATATATACTTTACCTATAGCTCGTACTTTCACGTATTTTTGTATATATTATACAATAATTATGGAGTTGGTAAAAAATTTAAAAAAAACTCTAAAAAATTTTTTCCCTTATTTTTTTTAAAAAAACTTTTTCAAAAAAATGTCCTTTCTTATTTACCTATCTTTTCTCGAAAAACATTCTTGAAAAAAAACTTTTTCTAACAAAACAAAAAAAAAATTGTCCTTTGTTTGTCAAAAAAAGGGCTCTAAAAAAACAAAATTAAAAAAATAAAAAAAATCATAACAAAAAAAACTAACTAATAAGTTGGTTTAATCCTTGACACAATTCACTTTCACACAAGACTAGTGATGTTCAAGAACACTTGGTTTATGAGGTCTTGAGATTTTGAGTTAACTAGCCTTAGTCATTAGGGTCCTTGACTTAATTGTTCACATTTCCCTAGTTTGAAAGATTTGTGTGCTATATTGCATGCTTAGTCTCTACCTTAAGAATATGATCAACACCTCACATACATGACTGCAGTTATGATGAGATGAGTTGAAATTTCACTTGAGGAACTGGGATGAGGGATTTGAGTTTGGACTTGATTTGATGATGCTCGAGGATGGGATAAAATCAATGGAGGCTTCATGAAACCTGAGTGTCAGCACCTTTAGCTAGTATCATAACATGGTTCTTGTACTATCTCTTGACATTTACTTAAGTGCCAGGGTGTGATAAAATAAAAAAATGGTGATCAGTGTGCACCAACTCTTGGTAAAAGCAGTGGAGCTAGCCAAAATATTACAAAGCAATGAAATGTCAAAGAAAACCTCTCAATCCACACAGAGTCAATTATCAGAAGAGCTTCCACCAAAGGAAAGCGCTCCCAACCATTTCAAAGTGTCCATTGGACCACCGCTATTAGGACCAGGAGTCGGCTTGCATCAAAAAAGGGCTTTGCATCCTAAATGCTACAAGTATGGGTGTAGAAGGTATGATAGGTACTCAAAAAGGCAAATCCCGATGTACTCCCATGAAAACAAGTGCAGACGACTCCAACTTCTCTTGACGGACGCACTGATCAACACCAAAAATATGCTTTGAGTAATAAGGCACTCGAGAGGATCCTTGTTCCAATGAGAGGGAGAGAAGAAATGACCCAATCCTATGCCCTCCATGAACTAGCCTTCCATCTACACTTTTAAGTCTGACAACTAAAGAGACGGTGAATTGGATGCAAGAAATGGTTTATTCCCTAGTGTTGAGGATCGGGTTCTTAGGAGAGTCTCTTGGACTGGAACCTTGGGTGATGTTGCGACTCCACTCTTGTAATCACGGTCAACACTTAAGTCATATCCTTACTATATTTGTATACAAAGAGAGTCTGATGATTAAGGAAATTGGATACCTTTTGACTAGAGCTTGGTTCAGCTTAGAAATTTAGGATCTCTAAAACCGAGAGGTCTTGAATGGATCAAGTCTTGTATTCACATGCACAGTCAGGGGTTAATTCAACCTATTCATTCTTTATTTGCTCGAGGACTAGCAAAGTTTAAGTATAGGGGGGGTGATGAATCCACGATTCATTATCTCAATATCTTGACCTTTATGAGGTCAATGTATAGGACAGGTAATTGTCTCTTCTCCAAAATTCTCCACAATATCTCTCATGGGACAGAATCATAAGCCTTCTCCAAATCAATAAAGATCATATGGAGTTTCTTCCTTCCAGCTCTATAAATCTTTATTGTTCTCCTCAACAAATGGATGGCTTCAATAATTGAGCGACCTAGCATGAATTCAAATTGGTTCTTTTACGTTGGAAAATTGTCTCAACCTTCTTTCGATTACACGTTCCCAAATTTTCATAGTGTGACTCATTAGTTTGATACTTCTATAATTTGAACAAGTTTGAATGTCTCCTTTATTCTTATAAAGATGCACCACGATACTCCTCCAATCTTTAGGCATTTTCTTGTTTCGTCAAATAACATTGAATAGATTCGTAATCCAAGTCAAACTACGCTCACCTAAAACTCTCCATACTTCTATAGGGATATCATCTAGTCATACACCTTTCCTAGGTCTCATAACCTTCAAAGCCTCTTATACTTCCTTTCTCCGTCTATAGCTTGCACGATTCAAGTAACTTTCACTACTAGCTAGATTACCCAAAGTGATCCCTCTATAAATTATGTACATATAATAATAAAACACAAAATGCAAATTAGAAATAAAATACCTAAAATACAAGTATTTATACTTATTTATAATTGTAAAAATGAACATCTAACAAATAACTCATAAAAAAAATAACTACAAAATAGTTTGAAAAATAAGAAATATTTTTTTATGTTTTGAGTTTTAATTAATAAATATAGTTAGTAATTTTTATTGAATCAATAAATCATCTAACCTTGTTCTAGCTGATGGGGACCTTTGAGGGCCAAGAGCTCATTGGCTCGAGTCAACTATACCCTTAGCCTAGGTCTGCACCTGTCAGACGTTGACCACCCCTCTTCGTCGATTTTTGATGCATTGAGGTTTCTTCATGAAAGATCTTGTTAATACATCCCTCTTCCATGCTAGGTCCTTACCTTGATTAATTAAGCATTGATAAGCACACAAACCATAATCAACCCTCCTCCTTTGTATAACATATTTTCCACCATTTTTGAGTCGTGTTCGCTTTTTTATCTTCATATTTCCCCTTTGTTTTGCCCTAAGGAGCTTGCCCTTAGTGACAGTAGGCAGCGTTCTGCATTCCACGTTGAGGAGGAGGTTGATTTACGGAGGTTCCACCCATCCTCGGAGCTCCGCCTCTTGGTGCTTCTGCTCCTTGGTTTTGCCACTGATGAATCCGTGATTCATCATCTCATCTTAAAAAAACTTTGAGTAAAATCTCAAATAAATGTCCATAAAATCAATAATTTAATAAAACGACTCTTGTAAATAAAATACACTAATTATTATATATTCTACTGTACAAAATAAATTAATAATAAAAAACTACAAAATGAAGGAGTTTTTCACCTATAAATAGCCCAAAACTTCATGTATTTTTAATAATTTCATTTCAACTCCTTTTTGGCTAATTCTTTCTCTAACTTGTTTATCAGAATGTATTAAAAATGTAAAAATATAAAATAAATTTCATCTCAAATAAATACTCCTATATCCCAAAGAGAAAAAAGCCGCAAAGCCCAACCTCTTAGACAAATTCTCGCTCTGTATGAAATCCAAATTCACAACTTACTTTTAAAGTCTATGTTAGAAAATTATCTATCCAATGAATGTGATTTCATTAAAATCGGAGATCATTTGCAAAATATGGGTTTTGGGACCTAGGTGTACATTGTAGATATTGTACATATTTTACTTTTCTCTTTTTATTTAATTTTGTTAATTACAAAAAACCCAAAAAACCATTTTTATGTTGTATTTTATTTTCAATATTTTATTTATTTTTATCTTTTAAATATATTTTATTAAATTACAAAAAAACAAAATTAGAAAAGTAAAAAAATGTACAGATTGTTTGTCTTATCTTGTAAATTCTCCACTCTTTTTCTTCTCTTTATTTTATTTATTTTAGATGTCCATTTTATTTTATTTTCTTTTATTTTATTTATCTTTCATTCTCTATAATAACCCCCATTCAACTCCACCATTATAATAACCTCCATTCAATTCCACCAATTTTTAACCTCCCATTCAACTCCATCATTCCAGCATTTTTCTAACTCCCATTTTCTTCTCTTTTTGTACATCTCATTCTCCTCATATTTGCCTTTGATCCACCTTCGTGCAAGAAAGAATTGACAGCTCCGACCACTCATCTCGGTGATAGCGAACGACAAACTAGAGTGACGACCGACCTCCTCTCTGATGAGATACATTGGCATTCGGGCCAACATCATAGTCGCCTTCGCACGTTGCTCGAGCTCATCGCTCATCGACGATTCGAGCGAGGACCGTGCTACTCGTGAGCACACCATAGGAGAATGCTTCCATAATAGGTAATTTTTCCTTTCATTTTATCATTGTTGTTATTTTTACAATCTTTTTATCACACCACCACCACTACACCTTCATTTATCTACCCAACCTTCACCATCTTCATCATGTTATTTCCATCACCACACTCACCACACCATCATTCTCATCTTTTGTTTGTGTTCCCTGTTTAAGAAAGCGCAAAAAAATTAAAAATTTAAAATATAAAAAAATCAATTCATAGCAAAGAAAATAAAAAATAAAAAAGGAAAAAAACAACAACGACTGACCCCCTCCACCCCACCGTCGACCGCAACACCTCCCTCTGCCACCACGCCCCTTCCGGTTGCTCATGGTTGCTCTAAAAATTCTTAAAAAATAAAAAATGATGCCTTGGAACATGAGTTATTTATTTCAAGACTTCATTTAAATTGGAGTTGTTCGGTGCCTTAATAATTTTTAAAGTGATTTTGGTAACTAATTTTTAATTAAATCCATACATAGTATTTTTGCGAAATTTCAACTCTTATGAATTGGTCATATAAATACCTTTTTTGAGATAATTCGAACTCTGGATAATTTGATAATGTGGATTTATTAGGAATTAATTACTTGCGATCACTCTGTTTCCATTAAAAAATCCATAGAAATTCATATATTGTCAGAAAATTCTAAAAAAATTATTGTAGACTCATTGCATCATGTTTAAATTCCAGTACAATTTTCATAATTTTTTGCATTATGTTTTTATTAAAAATTGTGACAAAAATCCGTAAAAGTGTGTATTTTTCATTGTTGCATTTTAATCCATAAATTTTCAAAACAATATATGCTGCATTCATCACTGGATTAGGTTTTTAGGAAAAATATAATTTGGCTAATTTTTACTAATTTCACATTAAATTTAATTTGGCTAATTTGTGTATTTTTCTTATTAATTTAATTCACCCACATTTTGCATTAGCATTTATTTTTGCATTAAAAAAATAAACCTAAACCTAATAATTCTGAATTAACTCAAAGGCGTTCCTTTGCCTCCCTGTGTTCGACCCCGGACTTTCCCGGGATATAAATTAAAGCTGAGACACTCTTCGCGAAGATCTTCTCTTGGTTCTGACTGATTTGCTAAGTGCACGTATTACAACGAGTACAAATTATATCACGTATGTAGTGAGCAATCATATGGCGTTGTTGCCAAGGAGGCAAATGACTTAGGGATTAATTTGAATTATTTGATTTAGGTTTTCTCTTTCGGGTAGTTCGACCCCCGAGTCATCCTGTAATTATTCTATTTTTCGCAATTACTTTTCTGCTCATTTTTGTATATATTTTATTCTTGATCTCTCGAACATAAATTTTATTTTTCTTACGAGGGTCTGGTGTACTTGGAGTGCATCGGAGGTTGACGAACATGACACGCGCCAATTGTTGAAGATTTAGGAAATTTAATTTATTTTTTAGAGCATTTTTGTATTATTTTGTAATTGTTGTGTTGTAGTAATTTAGGTAACTTTCTCATTTACATCGATTCTTGTTTGAGAACTCGCGCATGTGAAAAATACTTGGACTTTATTTTGTGGTGTGTCGAGACCTGTTTCACTCTCTGATTAGGGTGGAGCTCGACTTGAGTGGTGTAATTAAGGTTAGGAGCACTGTAGCATAGCATCAAATTTGTTTGTGCCCATCGTAATCTAAGCCACACATATCTTACAAGATTCACATATCTAATAAGATTCATAATGAGATGCACATATACATGTACTACTTAGCTCAAATTAAATCAATTCTTCCACGCTAATAGTATATTGTTTATGTGTGGTTTTCTCGATTTGCATGCATTTAGTGTAAAATTTACAAATTCAGTCTGGCATAATGTATGGAGAGTGTTGGGAGTCACTGTAAGTATAACTTCTTCTGAGCATGCATCATCGTTTCACGTTTACATTCTGATTTGTGATTCCTCCCTTATTTTAGAACTTAAGATCAAAAAGGAAATTGGGATTGAACGGTAGACGTGTTTGCATGTTCAGGTTAAATTTCAAGTGACAACCTAAATCTAAAATCGGGACTGAATTAAGCTGGGTAAAAAATTTGGAATAAAAAGAACCTTGTTCATGGGTGCATAAAGCCCTTATTGTTTGAATTTATTTGCAAGTGAGAGAGAGACGACCCTAGGATAGAGCCAAGCCAGAATTTTTTATAGACTACTGGTTCTTTCTTTTTAGGCGATTAGCTACTTCTTAGTGAGGATCTACGGGTAGCTGGTAAATGAATCGGATTTCCTTAGCAGAGTGGGAGTTTTAAAGGATGCCTTATAAGTCTTTGTCCTCAAGGAACGGGTAATCGTATTTATACGCTCCGTACTTACTCCTATACTGGCTAAAGATAGGTCCAACTAGTCGTAAGAATCGGGCTTGTAGGGAAATACAGGCACGTAACAACTCGTTAATATTTCAAAGATTGCAATTATCACCATTAAAATTGACCAGATAATTCGGCCGAACCTTTACGACCATCACGTGTTGAGTTGGTGAAATTGAGGTTTGAATTGTGCTTGTATTGTGTGAGTATTTTCTGCACATTCAAGTGTACCATAGAATTAGCGCCTCATTGATATCATATTCTAACCGGTTCTTTTGACATCGAAGATGACTAATTAGGGGGATATTTATTCAGACTTCGTGAATCGCTTGTTGAACCAACCAAGAAATAAGTATACCCTCTTGAGCCCAGGATCACTCACTCTCGAGATGGTTATTATCAAACCATTCCCTTTCTCTCTTCTCGTCTAACCGAGGAAGACCTTTGCCTCAGTGAGAATATCTTCATTTCTAAATCCTCTTTTAATCAGAACTACATTGATGACTCATGCCTAAAAGAATATTCAAATAAAATGCCTCCAAAGAAGAAAGAAGAGGAAGAAGAACACCCTGAAGACCCGATGAGAATGATACTTTCCATATTGCATCTGAACAACAACAAGTATTACTCAGAGCTCAGTTAGGACAACATAATGTTGGGGTCGAACCACCAATGGATGCGATGTAGAATCCCGTACACTACAGTATTCGAAACTACTTTAGTCCGGATGAACCCGAAGTTGATTTTGAGTTGAAGCCACAGTTTCTAAAATTATTGCTGCACTTTGATGGGAATGCTTCTTAGGAGCTATATGCATTTCCAAGGGACTTCGAGCTTGTCTACGCTAACCTTAGACATCTTAGGTTAGCCAGGATTATATTAGGATCACAACCCTTCCATTTTCCTTAGTTGTCAAAGCCGACTACTGAGTAAAAAATCTTGGAGTTATAATTACCACTTATGCCCATTTCAAGGACATGTTTCTGAAGAAGTTCTATCCCCTGAGTAGGACTAACATGATGAGTACGTGGATTATGAGCTTTTCCCAGTTATCACATGAAGCCTTCTGTGATGCATGGGAAAGGTTCAAGGACATCCTATAGAAGTGTCCCTGTCATGGACTAGATGACAAAATCTTGGTCTAGTCATTCTTCACTGGTCTCAACCCTGAGATGCAGGGTTTAGTGAGCGTTGCCTGTGGAGGATGCTATACATCACGAGGATCAGATACTGTCTGGAAGGTATTCAAGTAGATGGTTGAAACCAGCCATTCACAGATGACTAGCAAGGCCTATACATCGTCCCCTAGTTAACTCTTATATGGAGGGGGAAAGTCAGATATAGTTGATCTCTCTCAGGACGTGATCCCCAACATGGGACTTATTGCAGATAAGTTTACAATAATTGAGAGAATTGACAGGTGGATTGATGAGTTAGACCGGAGCATCTCCAAAATTCTAAAACAAATGGAGGAGTTGACTGAGAAGGTATCTAAGATAAGGATACCCGATGTTACTACACCAGTTGTTCCTGTGTACTGGGTTCACCATGTTCATAAGTAGATGGTGTCAGGGCAACCCCAGCCATGGGAGCTGGACGAATTCTACACCCACTCTTTCCAGCAAACCCCTCCATCAGCAGAGATAGTTTAGGAGGAGCCTCCACTGGTTTGGGAGGTGAATGGAGTATGGTATACTTACGACCCTGCCAGGCAGGGTAGTATGGGGGACCGACAGACCTACCAACGCCCCCATCCTTTCACAACACCGCATTCACCTCCGCACCACCTCCTTCACAGCAGAGCCCTGGATTCCAGCCACCCAACAACAACGACAACAATAATAGCAATATGGATGACAGAGCCATTACCAGGCGGGCCAGTAGGACCCATAAATTCAGCAGACACCCCAACAAGAGCAGCAGAGGCAGTACTCTGGCCCGCAGGGCCATTCTTCTTATTCTTCTTCCCAGTCTTATCCCCTTCCTTTTGCATTTGGTCCTGTGGACATACACCAACAGATGTTCGACGAGCTCCATTCCTGCAGGAACAAAATTCATGACTTATGGGTGGATGTAAACAGCCTGTGCAGATGGCGAGACGAGAAGTTTGTACCCTCTACCTCAATCCCAACCCAAGTTCAGACTAACCCCAATATCCTGAATCTATCTAGTTCTCAACAACACTTTGGTCAGGTATACTATTCAACATCTCCTAAATCTGAACATGAGATTCTTTCGTGTGATGAATCTAATCACATGTCACTCAGGAGCGGAAGGACCGTGACAGTACCTGACCAGGCGAGGGACATGATAAGGGGCATCTCTGGAGCTCTACCTGAAGAGTCTTCAGAGGAGGAGGAGGAGAGGCAAAACATTCCAGAGCCCCATCAGCACCATCTGAGGGTATCTACTCAAGGAGCTGAGAGGAGGAGAGCATGTATGCAGCATCGGCAGCATGGATATACTTCCGAGTATATGGGGGACCTTTCATCTTCATTTGTGGAGGATACCACTTCAGCTTCTTTTCCACAACCTTTAGTAGATAGTATAGATCTTGATTCCATGTTGCACAAAAAAGATTCATGTATGAAGAACTCTATTTCTGTTAATGCCAAGAATGATCTTTCGGTTCATGATTCAAATTCTTCATCTTCTATTTCTCTAGCTTCAATCCCTTTCCCCCGTTCTCTTACGTTAGGAAATCACATCAAAAAGATTCATAAAGTTGACCCCGATATGGCACGATTTTGTAAATAAAATATCACTGTAAAAGTGCCATTTGATGAGTATGTGGCTAACCATCTTGCATTCCAGAAATACCTTAAGGTGAGATGCACATCTACTAGGGTTAGTAGGAAGAAAGAGAATCAAAATGTGAAGACACACATCTTGTCAGTAGCCACAACATATTATTTCAAGAATCAGACATTGCCAAGGAAAAAGAGAGACATGGATGCTCACTACGTGGAGACTAGTATTGATGACATCGAGTTTGCACGCACACTCTTGGATAATGATTCTTCAATCAACTTACTTCCCTTAGCATTATATCAGAAATTGGAGTTGGGACCACTTCACAGATCTAGAGCTTTACTCCAATTCATAGATCGTTTAGTGAAGAGACCTAAGGGACACGTGAAGAACGTCGTTATCTCGACTGAGGGGCAGAACTACTAAGTTGACTTCACAGTCTTGGACATGGAGACCCCCAATCATTGGAGAGAATCTCAGATCATTCTTGGGCGACCCTTCCTTAGGATTGCAGGCGCAACTTTCGATTATGGTAAGGGAATGGTGAAGTTTCGTTCTCCAGACGAAGAAGTGAACCTTGAGATAAAGCAAACCAAGTGTCAGCGGATGATGAATATGTGGTTCATCACTCTTAAAGTTGAAAATAGAGCCTTGTTCTCGAGTAATTAGGAGCATATTTCCACCAATATTTCATAATTAGCATTCATGCATGCTTTGATAACATCTGCATTTTGGTATTGACATCTGCATGAAATAAGAAGCCAAATCCACTTGTAAAAATCATTTATCTATATATATTTTACATTAACTCTAAATCCCATAAATTCACTCTATATTGTATATATTACTAACATTAATTAAAGGAAAATACCAAAAAAATGCTAACCTATAAAATTGCAAATAAAACCCCAAACCAAGTTTGAGACCATGGATGTTAGAATGCACATATCTCTCTTATAGACTCCGATCTATATCTACTCACTTGTAAAATAATACACATTCATAGATCTTCAAAATGAGACCAATTTCATTTAAATCGGAGCTCGTATGCAAAACGTGGGTTTTGGGCCCCCATTGTATACTATATGTATGTATATTTGTACCCTTGTATTTTATTACTTTATTCAACCTTGTTTTCGTTTTTGGTCAACATGAAACTTGTAGATCACATCGAGATCTACAACTTTCATGTTTTGAGTTATTCTAAATTCGACCATTTTCTCCCTCTTATTTCACTTTCTTCCTCAGCCAATCTGATTGGGCCGCATGGCACCCTCTGGTTGCGCCACACGACCCACTCATTCACCCGCCACATGCACCCTCTTGGCCATTGGATTGGAGCCCTGCCCTTCAGATCTCTACCGTCCACGACTATACGACCTCACAGTCATCTGATCGAGGTCCATATCGCATCTGGGCCCTTTTCCAACGCCTCCACCTCCTATGGCCACGCATCAGACCCATAGACACCTGATGGCTTCCCCTTCCTTCAGATTTCGGCCATCCATTCCGTAAACCATTTCAGCCATTTGATCTTCCTCCTGAACTCATCCATGCCGTTCATCTCCGCCTCATTTTCAGTCTGCCATGTGTCATCAACCAAACCACATGATCATCTCGTAACGCCTCAATCTGGGCCATTCATCTCCGTTGTGATTCCAGCCGTCCGATTCCACTGCTAGATCTAATCGTGGTCGTTCGCCAGCGCCCGTACCTATGCTCGCCACATGGCGCATCCCTATCCCTTCGAACTAGATACTCGGATCTAATCCTAACCGTTCTCGCGCGTCCATCTCCTCGTCGTTGGATTGGGATATCCAACGACCATGACATCGTCTTCTTCCTCCGAAAGAGCCTCACCCACGTCGCCCCACCTCACGTCATCTCCTCCCCCTTTCCATTTTTGGCGCCACTACAACCGCCATCTCCACCCATTGATCACTCCATGATGAAACTCGTATCTCCCTCATCCTCGCCAGCACCCACGCACACCATGACCCCCTTGCCCTCGCTCCACAAACTCCACGAACACCACACCTCCATCGCCTGGACCTCCACCTTCTTCTTATAAATACTCCATCTCCGGCGGACTTCAGCCCCATCCTCCCTAGCACGAGGTACCCCAGAGCTCTCCTCTACCCATCGGTGACAGCGATTAAGCACGAAATCGAGCGAAAGGTGGTCCACGTCCAGTGAGATCTGCGATGTATCTTCACCATGTAGCAGCTCCTCCGACGAGCTGCTCAAGCTCGGGTTGCTACCAGCCCTCGAGCGACAACCAGAGCCTCCACTGCAAGCCTCAAATACCAAGTAGCCTCCTTCATTCCTTCTTCAATCTTCGTCTTCTTTTCCCTCTATTTTTTCCTATTTTTCCTGATGTATCTGCTCGACTCCACCGTCCATCAATCAGTGTCCGAGCTTCGCCTTGGAGATCTCATTTTTGTGTCACCTTCAGATCACCTTCACGACACGTCACACCATCTCCAACCATCACTCCGCCAGTCACGGTGGAAGAACACCTCCACCACTTCACGCCACAGGCCTCGCACCACTCCCTGCACTTCACGCGAACACGAGCACCATATTTTGGCATTGGTTGACCTTGCAAGAGTTGCTATCTTCATTGGTCGGAATCTTAGTCGGAGCTCCTTCGAGCTACATCATCTCTGACATACAAACCTCCCCAGCTCCGTCCAGATACATCGCTTGCTCCGCCACACCTCCACGACCATTCCGAGCTATCCAGGAGCCTCTAGCGATCTTCACCGACCACGACGGAAGGTGGCGGAGCTAGGATCCCATCGTTGGTGCACAGCCACGTCCGCCGCAAGTGGTGGCAGATCAGAGGATTACGACTAGCAGCCACCATCCGATCGACTTGATCAGACGGTCCCGATCGAGCCACGTAGCGCCCTCCGAGCCTCTTCTCTGACCCTTAGGCTCGGAGCACCCAAAGCAGCACCCCAATCACGCTCGAACCTCTAGAGCATCTGAGCTACCGCCCGAGCCTCCGACGCCTCCTTAGCCTAGATCTCATGTGTCCCTTACTGCGTTCTGGGAAATTTGCACAAGGGCCCCTACAAGTTTTTGATATTGCATTTAGTCCCTTCTAGGAGCAGCACGTGAGGTGTACGTATTCTTGTGGACATTTTGTATGTATACCTCCAACATTATAAGTATTTGCACTTTAGTCCCTGTATGCATGTTTTAATTTGAGCAATTTTAGTTTCTGTTTGCATTTCAGTACACGTGTTGCACGCATATTTAGGCATTCATTTATCATCATTTTTAAATTCCAAAAATTACATGTTGTAGTTAAACTTTTGCTTTATCTTTGTGACATGTGTCATACTTTTGTGAGCATTGAAGAATTTAATATATTTATTTGTGTGGAAATTGACATAGTTTGCCCACTGTATGACTTTTATTCCATATTAAATTATTTTTGCTCCAGAAATCACCATAAAATCACAACATGCTTAGTTTAAGTTGTTCTACACTGTGCCCAAAAATCAAACCATTTGCACGCATCACGAGGCCTGAATAAATTAATTAATCTTTTGCTAAATTGATTTTTAGTAGGTCTAGTATATATGAATCTTTAGGTCTATCAATTGTCATAGATTCCTTTCACATTAAATTATCTAGGATAATTTTATATTTGAAAATAAGGTGCTTTAGTATTTATTAAAATTAATGTTGTTAAAACTACCCTGCATTCATATTAAATTCATTTAGAGTCTAAAAATTCCTAAAAAATTGTAGTATCTTAGTTTCATTGCATTTCACATTCAAGCTAAATTTCATTAATTTTGGACTTCATTTGAGTATAATTTGTGTTTTTAAATTTGGCCTGAATTGCATCGCACTTTCTTAAATTCCATAAAAAGATCAATAATATTCTCCTGAAAATCTACAATCGAAATTAACTTCAAATTAACCTAAGGAGAAAGCTACCTCCATGAGTTCGACCTTGGGCTTGCCCAAGTAAAATAAATTTGTCCCTTGCATTTAATTCAATTAATCTAAGTGGTTTTTTATCAGTCTTGGTCTACCCGACTACAACGAACGACACATTCAATTCGATCCTTAATTCGGTTGAATTAGGTAGGGTAATCGAAGGCTCTTCAGCAACCTAATTCAAAGTGTAGCATATAGTACTTATCTTTAGAGGTAGATCGTAGAATGATTAGCACCGTTGGGATTTGAAGACAGGTTCCTTCAGGACAGAGCGAGACCCTTTCATCTGGAAAGGCATAGTGGACGATGCAGTTTGCCATGTATTTTGTGATCTTGTTAGAGATGCATCTACGTATTCCCTTGATGATGTAAAGATCCATCTGGATCTGTTAGTTGCATCCCCTTCAGAACGGTCACGGGACATAGATGACGAGTCGGACGCAGCTTTGGCTGAGTTACCGCATTTTTTAGCGATCTGACTTCAGATACTTCTGAGTTGGTGGTGAGTAATACACAGTTGAGCCCACCTTCATGCAACACAGAACCAGATTTAGATCCAATTCAGTCGGATTTACTTGATGATATTACATTGCCAGAACTGAAATCACTACATCCTATACTCAAGTACGCCTTTCTTGCGGGACCCAAATAAAGATATCCTGTTATCATTAGCTCAGACTTGACTTTAGAATATGAGTCTTGATTGTTAAAGGTCTTAGAAAGGAACTGCAAATAATAGGCTGGACAGTATCTCGTGGGGATCAACCCCGCTCTCTGCTCGTACTACATTTTTACTGAAGATAATGTGAGACCTTCCTGTGAGTTCCAAAGGAGACTTAACCCTAATATACAGGAAGTAGTGAAGAAAGATATTGAGAAATGGTGTAAGGCAAGGTTTATATACCCTATTTCTGACTATAAGTGGATGGCCCCACTTCATGTTGTCTCGAAGAAGTCGAGAATTCATATGGTAACAAACGAGGAGGGGATAGAGATCACGGCATGAAACGCATGTCCTGGCACGTCTGTGTTTACTACATGTCCCTGAATGTCACAACCAAGAAATACCACTTTCCCCTGCCTTTTATCGATCAGATTTCGAGAGACTCACATGGAAAGAGTTCTTCTGTTTTCTTGACGGGTACTCAGGATACAACCAGGTAGATATATCCCCTGAGGACCAGGAAAAGACAACATTCACATATCCATTCATCACTTACGCTTTCAAACGCATTCCATTCAGGCTCTGCAATGCTCCATGTACTTTTCAATGCTGCATGATTGCCGTATTTATCAAGATGGTGAGAGATTTCTTGGAAGTATTGATGGATGACTTCTCGATTCATGGTGATTCCTTTGATACATGTTTAGTGAACTTAGACCGAGTCCTCAAGAGGTGTAGAGGGGTGAATCTAGTACCGAGTCCTCAAGAGGTGTAGAGGGGTGAATCTAGTACTTTCCTAAGAGAAGAGTCACTTTATGGTGATGGAGGGTATCGTGTTGGGGCATGTCATCTCCAAAAAGGGAATGAAGGTTGACCCTGCCAAGGTGGAGGTGATCCAGAAACTCGATCCACCTACCAATGTAAAGGTAGTGCGGTCATTCCTAGGGCATGTTGGATTCTACAGGAGATTCATTCAGGATTTTTCAAAGATTGCCCGCCCACTGACCGAGCTCTTAGGGAAAGACACAGAGTTCATTATAAATCAGAGGTGTCTGGAGGTCTTTGAGCTCTTAAAGAGGAAGATTTATGCCTCGCCTATCGTACAAGCTATTGACTGGTCTCTCCCCTTTGAGATCATGACCGATGCTTCATATTTTGCTATAGGAGTTGTGTTCGCACAACGGCGAGCGGATCCCATTTGTGATTCACTACACGAGAAAAGTATTAGACCCTACACAGAAGAATTACACTGTGACTGAAAAGGAAATGCTCGTTGTATATTGGCCCTCGAGAAGTTCAGGTCGTATATTTTGGGCTCTAAGGTGATAATCTATACTGATCACACAGCTATTCGATATTTAATGGAAAAGAATCTTCTTAGGTGGATTTTACTCCTTCAGGAGTTTGATTTGGAGATAAAAGATAAACCTGGAGTGAAAAATGTTGTGGTTGATCATGTTTCTTGGATTGATATTAAGGATTCTCCTGATTATGAGAGGATTAGAGAGACCTTCCCAGACAAGTCAATTTGCATTATTGACTCACTCCCATGGTACGCCAACATGGTCAACTTCCTTGTCTCCAAGCTGGTTCCCCATGGTAGGACTAAGAGCAACACTGACCGACTGAAGTCAGATTTGAGGAGATACCACTGGGACAATCCTTTCCTTTTCTTCTAAGGGCCGAATTGTGTTTAGAGAAGGTGTATTCCTCGGAAGGAGTACCAAAGTATCCTCACATATTGTCATTCACTTGAGGCTGGAGAATACCATTTGGAGAAGAGAGGAACACTCACAAGGTACTTCAATGTCAATTGTATTGGTCGACCCTATTTAGAGATGCTATTGATTTTGTACGGTTGTGCCCAATTTGTCAAAGGATGGGAGGGACAGTTGGACAGAGAGATTAGATGCCCATACAGCCGGTGATTATTTGTTATGTTTTAGATGCATGGGGCATAGATTTTATGGGTCCCTTTCCCAACAACCAAGTACATGAGTACATTTTTGTTGGCAGATGACTATCTATCTAGATGGGTGGAGGCTATCCCAACCCGAACCACAAACAACAAGACTATTTGTAAGTTTGTGAGATACAATATTATTGTTAGGTTTGGGGTGCCAAAAGTTTTGATATCTGATGGGGGTAGCCACTTTGTGAACCGAGATATGAGATCTTTAGCTAAGGACTATGGATTTGAGCATATAGTTACTAGTCCTTACCACCCACAGTCCAATGGCATGGCAGATGTTTCGAATAGAGAGGAGAAGAGTATTTTATAGAAGTTGGTTTTTCTCTATAGGAAGATCTGATCTCAGCTTTTGGATTAATTTCTATGGTCCTATAGGACAACCTACAAGACACCATTAGGAACTTCACCATTTAAAATGATCTATGGAAAACCATGTCATTTGCCCACAAAGCTGATTCACAAATCCTAATGGGTAATTAAGCATATTAATTGGAGTTATCACCAAGGGAAGCTTTGTTGAGACTTGAACTTGAACGAGCTCATAGAAATACGAAACAAAGCATATGACAACAGTTTGATTTAAAGGAGAAAGTAAAGAGATGGCATGATCACCACATTGGGTGCAAAGATTTTGTTCGTGGGACAAAGGTATGGTTGTTTAATGCCAAGTTGAAGATGTTCCATAGGAAGCTTAAATCTAAATGGACGAGATCCTTTATTGCTAAGAAAGTGCACGGGAATGTATGTGTAGAGATAGTTGATATCACAGATTGTGCACAATCCCATGTGGTAAATGGACAACTATTGAAGCATTTTGTAGATTCGAAAGAGAAGTTAGTCCAAGTCAAGGTCATCAACTTCATGCAGAGTGCCCAGAGTAGATACATTATATTACTCTTCATGAAGAAGCAACATCAAGATTCCGCAACTTAGAAGATTCATTCCTCTTGTACATTCTCCCTTCTATGTATATTCTCCAGATCACATCAGTTCTCACACTTACTCATGTCATATACTTAGGTTGACCAAAGCCTAAATATAGGAGGACCGATGCCCTCCATGTATATATACTCATCCATTTCTCATCTTGACCTCGCCTACCCCATTTTCATTCTTCTCCTGCACTTAGGCTGCCAGAGCCTAAGTATAGGGGGCGGATCAACTTCTATACTTTTTTGTTATTTTAGTACTCCTACACTTAGCACGAATTATGTCTTTTTCTCGCTTCTTATGCTCTGAGGACATAACACATGCTAAGTATAAGGGGGTGTGTATATATTACATATATACTTTACCCATTGCTCGTACTTTCGCGTATTTTTTATATGTTATACAATAATTAGAGGATGGGTAAAATTGGTAAAAACAAAAAAAAAATACTTTTTCAAAAAAGAACTTCCAAAAAACTTTTTCAAAACAAAATAATCTCTTTTCTTTCTGTATCTGCTTTAAAAAATAAAAAAGTGTGTCTTTTCAAGAAAAAAACTTTTTGAAAAAAAACAAAAAAACAAAAACCTTTTTCAAAAAAAAATATATTCCTTCCTTTCCTTTCTTTTTCAAAAAAAATCACAAAAATTAACACAAAAAAACCTAACTAATGACTTGATATAATCCCTGACACTTTCACATTCACACAAGACTAGTGAAGTTCAAGAACACTTGGTTTATGAGATCTTGAGATATTGAGTTACCCAGCCTTAGTCATTAGGGTCTTTGACTTAATTATTCACATTTCCCTAGTTTGAAGGATTTGTATGCTATATTGCATGCTTAGTCTCTACCTTAAGAATATGATCAACACCTCACATACACGACTACAGTTATGATGAGATGAGTTGAAATTTCACTTGAGGAAATGGGATGAGAGATTTGAGTTTGAACCTTATTTGATGATGCTCAAGGATGGGATAAAATCAATGAAGGCTTCATGAAACCAGAGTGTCAGCACCTTTAGCCAGTATGAGAATATGGTTCCTGTTCTATCTCTTGATATTTACCTATGTGCTAGGGTGTGATGAAATATAAAAAAATTGTTGATCAGTGTGCGCCAACTCTTGGTAAAAGCAGTGGAGCTAGCTAAAATTCAAAAGCAAAGAAAGAACTGTTGAAAGAAAAGCTCTCACCATACAAAGTCAAATATCAAAGATCTCCCACCAAAGGCGAGAGTTCCCAGCTATTTCAATGTGTCCACTTGGATCACCACTATTAGGACCAGGAGTCGGGCTATCACCAAAAAAGGGCTTTGCATCGTAAATGCTACAAGTCTAGGTGTAGAAGGTATATTAGATACTAAAAAAAGCACACCCCGGTGTACTCTCAGGAAAACAAGTATAGACGACTCCAACTTCTCTTGACGGACACACTGATCAACAACCAAAACATATATATGTTGAGTTAATAAGGCACTCGAGAGGATCCTTGTTCTAATGAGAGGGAGAGAAGAAATGACATAGTCATATGCCCTCCATCAATTGTCCTTCCATCTACGCTTTTAAGTCAGGCAACTAAAGAGACGGTAGATTGGATGCAAGAAATGGTTTATTTCCCTAGTGTTGAGGATAGGGTTCTTAGGAGAGTCTCCTGGAGTGAAACCTTGGGTGATGTTGTGACTCTACTCTTGTAACTGTAGTCCACACTTAAAGTCATATCACAATTATATATGTATATAGAGAGAGTCTAATGATTAGGGAAATTGGATACCTTTTGTATATAGCTTGGTTCAGCTTAGAATTTTAGGATCTCTAAAACTGAGAGTTCTTGAATGAATCAAGTCTTGTATTTACATACACAGTAAGGGGTTATTCCAACTTATTCATTCTTTATTTGCTCAAGGACTAGTAAAGTTTAAGTATAGGGGATGATGAATCCCCGATTCATCATCTCAATATATTAATCTTAGCAAAATCCTTGAGTAAAATCTAGTATAAATATACATAAAATCAATACATTAATAAAATGACTCATGTAAATAAAATACATTAATTATTGTATATCTATTGTACAAAATAAATTAATAATAATAAGCCACAAAATAAAGGACTTTTCTCTTGTAAACTGCCCAAAACATCATATATTTTTAGTAATTTCATTTCAAATCCTTTTTGGCTATTCTTTTTCTGACTTGTTTATAAAAATGTATATAAAATCACAAAAATATAAATTACCTCAAATAAATACTACTAGATCCCAAAAAGAAATTAGTTGTAAAGTCCAACTTCTCGGCCGAATTCCTGCTCCATACTAACTACAAATTCACCAAACTTACTTTTAAAATTTAAATTAGAAAATTATCTATCCAATAAAAGTGGGTTCATTAAAATCGGAGTTCGTTTGCAAATTTTGGATTTTGGGACCTAAATGTACATTATATCTATTGTACATATTTTTTTCTTTTCTCTTTTTTCATTTAATTTTCTTAATTACAAAAAATCCAAAAAAACCATTTTTATGTTGTATTTTTTTTAGTATTTTATTTATTTTCATCTTGTAAATATCTTTTATTAAAATACAAAAAATAGGATAAGAAAAGTAAAATAATGTACATATTATTTGTCTCATCTTGTAAATTCTCCACTCTTTTATTTTATTGTATTTTAGTAGCCTACTTTATTTTATTGTCTTTTATTTATTTTTCATTCTCTACAATAACTCACATTGAAATCCACCATTATAATAACCTCCATTCAACTCCACCAAATTTTTAACCTCCCATTCAACTCCACCATTTCACCATTTTTTCTAACTCCCATTTTCTTCTCTTTTTATACATCGCATTCTCCTCATATTTGCCTTCGATCCACCTTTATGCGAGAGAGAATTGAGAACTCCGACCACTTGTCTCAGTGACAACGAACGACAAACTAGAGAGATGACCGACCTCCTCTCCGGTGAGATCCGTTGGCATTCCGACCAACATCGCAGCTGCCTCCGCATGCTGCTCGAGCTCATCACTTGCTGGCGATTCGAGCGAGGACCGTGCTGCTCATGAGCACGCCATAGGTGACCGCTTCCACCGTAGGTAATTTTTCCTTTCATTTTGTCATTGTTGTTATTTTGTTATTTTTTTCACATCCCTACCACTGCACCTTCATTTATCTACCCCACCATCACCACCTTCATCATGTCATTTCCATCATCAAATTCACCACACCATCATTCTCATCTTTCGTTTATGTTCCCTATTTCAGAAAACCCAAAAGAAAATTAAATAAAAAAATCAATCCACAGAGAAAAAACAAATAAAAATTAAAAAAGAAAACAAAAAAGCAGCAGCGATCGACCCTTCTCCACGCCACCGCCGACCGCCACGAATCCCTCTGCTACCGCACCCCTTCTAGCGGCTCCTCCGCATCCGCCACCATCGCCATCATCTCCAGCCTCACCAGCGTCACTCCACGCAGCATTCGCCCCGACAAGGCGGCCCTTCCCTCCAGCCTCCAGGTGCAATCGAGCACCACCGCCCCTCAGAGGAACCTCCTCCAGACGCGACGACCTACAACATCAGCCGTCGCATGCAACCGTGGTCCCCTCCGACCACCTCCCCGCGAGGGCGGCGCCGCCCCGTCCAACCGCCCATCGTGCCCTTCTTGAAACAAACGAAGAAGATGAAGGTTTTTTCTACTATTTTGTAAAAAGATGTGTTTTTATTTTATTCGTTTTATATTATTGCAAAACGACCCATGTGTTTGTTTTGTGTTGTTTAAGTTCATTTCTGTCTCGTTAATTTGGACTTTTTTTGCATCGTTTATTTCAATGAAAAATGTAATTATGTTGAACAACTAATTCTCTATCATTTTCATATTTATTTGCATTTTAGTGAGTTCTGGGTAATTAACTAAACTAGTTTAAGTAAAATATTGTATATTTTACCAAATCTGTGGTTTTAAATTCATATTTTACTCACAGTTGCTCTAAAAATTCTTAAAAATCAAGAATGATGACTTCGAACATGTATTAATTACTTTCCAAAATCATTTAAATTGGAGTTGTTCTGTGTCTTAAATAAATTTTAAAGTGATTTTGATAACTGGTTTTTAATTAAATCCACACATAATATTTTTGTGAAATTTCAACTCAACTGAATTTCTCATATAAATACCTTTTTGAGATAATTCTCACTCTAGATAATTTGATAATGTGGATTTATTAGTAATAATTACTTGTAGTCACTCTGTTTTCATAAAAAAATCCAGAAAATTCATTTATTGTCAGAAAATTACAAAAAAATATTGTAGCCTCATTGCATCATGTTTATATTTCAGTAAAATTTTCATAATTTTTCATTCTGTTTTTGTGAAAAACTGCAAAAAACCCACAAAAGTGTGTATTTTCATTATTGCATTTTAATCCGTAAAATTCCAAAAAAATATGTGTTGTATTCACCACTGGATTAGGTTTTTAGGAAAAATATAAATTGTCTAAATTGGACTAATTTCGTATCAAATTTAATTTGGCTATGTTGTGTATTAGCTTATTAACTTAATTCACCCACATTTTGCATTAGCATTTATTTTTGCATTAAAAAAATCCGCATTGAAAACCTAAATCTAATTATCCTGAATTAACCTAAAAGTGTTCCTTTGCCTCCCTGTCTTCGACCTCGGACTTGCCTGGGATATAAATTAAAGACGAGACACTCTTCGCACAGATCTTCTCTCGGGTATGACTGATTCGTTAAATGCGAGTACAAATTATATCATGTAACTAGAGAGCAATCAACCACTAGGTACGAGTTGTAGGTTACTTTTAGTTCCGCTTTTATTTTCGTCATCAATTGGTGCATTTACTTAGTGTTTTAACTTAGATTTCTGGATCATATAGTACGTCATAGCGTAGAGCGCCAGCCTTCGTCTTCATCATTCACCCGTGTATCGACCAGTTCCGACTATGCAAACCATACCATCTCCTTTCGTAAGCATTTATCCATCTCCAGACCATCTCCACTCATCATGGTCCCTCCTTGATTATTTAGGATTTTTAAAAGATCGCCCGCCCATTAGCTGAGCTCTTAGGGCCTGTTTGGTTGCAGGGTTGGGAAGGGTTGGGTTGGCCCAACCCTTCCCAACCCTCCAACCAAACAGCACAATCCTCCTCACAGTTTACTATTCACAGGGGTACCCCTGTCCAACCCAACCCTGCCCAACCCTGCAACCAAACAGGCCCTTAGGGTACGTTTGGTTGGGGGGTTGAGTGGGGTTGGGGTGAACCTGTGAATAGTAAACTGAGAGGAGGGTTGGGAGGGTTGTAATAGTAGGTGTTTGGTTTGGAATGGGTTGGGTTGGAGTTAAATGTGATGTGATGTGATGTTTTGATAAGATGTATAGTTAGAATTAATGATTGATGGTAATAAGTGTTTATCTTATTGAAGTAAAAATAAGAAATGAATATTAATATATAAACAAGTATGGAGACCACGTTTTGTGAAGAAATTCTTTGGTTTTGGGAAAAATAAACAAGTACGGAGACCACGTTTTGTATTGATTTGTTATCTTCCTTAATTTTATAATTTTTTCAACATATCTATATAATATTCTTTGAAATTAGATTAATAAATTATTCATATTATATTACTCTTCATATACTATTATTTATCATTTCTAGAACGTCAATTAATATTCCAAATTTGAAATAAAATAAATCAAATTTCAATATTCAAAACTCAAAATTAATTGAATCCGAATCTAATTTAGTAAATTCATTTGAAATTCAATTCGAGTTCGGATTCAAAACTTTATAATGAATTGAATCAGAATATCGGTGAATTCGAAGGTATTCGATTAGCACCCACACTTCTGTTTTATGTCTTATATCTGCTTTGCTGAATGAATAATTTTTACCGACTATTTTATAGGTCACGGATAATATAACATCGAAAGAATATAACTATCAGAACACCAATGCCAATTTCAAGGGTGAGGCACCAGAAAAGTAGCAACATTCCATGCAAGTAAACACTATTACAATCATAATATATATTAATATATACTTTGACCACAATTATAATCTGCCTTGAAACATATTGCAAGTAAACACAAACGAAGTCATGATTAACCACTCTAAAGTGAAACATCGAAGGAAAACTTTCCTCAAAGACACCAGTTGATCCCCAATAAATCCTCAGCCAATGTCATACAACTGAGTGCATGTCGTGCAACCCATTGTCCCGAAGATCCATCAAACAACGTGCTTGTCTACCACGTCTTGGTCATGAACTTCCGCCAATCCAGTGTCCCGAAGCTGCAGGCGAAGTGACTCCACCGTTTCCATCAGGGAATTTCTATGTCCTCCTTCATCATCTAGCACAGAGTAAAGCTCACTCAGTTCAATCTCCTTCTGTTGCAGCTCTCGCAAGTTGGATTGAATCTGATGATTCAATGCTCTATTCTCAGCCTCTTTCTCCCATAAACATTGTGCAATGAAGAAGAACTCATCTGCCAAGTTCTCCATTGTCCTCGAAGCACGCGCGTATGGCATCCTAGTTCCACAACGATTAACCGAGCAGACGTAAAATAGCCGTCGGACTGGATGCTCCGACCCCTCCTCGTAACTAAGATGCAACAGATATCCACATATGCACATGTCATCGGATGAATCCATCTGAGGCGTGCGGTAGACTACAAAGGAAATTGAACATCAGAAAGTCATAATTAATAATGGCACCGAATATATCTTGTCTCGAACTGATACAACTTAGATGTTGCTTAAGTACAAACACTGGGCATAAACAAATAAGCATTACATCTTTATGTGGTTATGATGGCACAATATATGCTGGCTCTAAGATTGGCTTCTGCGTATGTTATTCCACATTGCAGTAGCAATCCTGTCCCTCAATACCTGTCCCCGTCGTATGTCGTCACGGAGTATGCCCACGACCCTATGCTGCTCCTCGTCCGGCTCCTCTGGGAGTATCTCCTCGTCGTTGTCTTCATCTATCGAATCTCCACCGTTGAGCCGGATGAAGTTGTGGATTATACAGGTCGCCCTCACGACGTCGCGTTGGATGTTGATAGGGTACACGGGCATATCCCGAAGGCAACGAAATCTTTTCTTCCACACACCGAATGTGCGTTCCACCACATTTCGCAGACATGCATGGCGATGGTTGAATAAGTCCTTATGATTTTCGTAATGACTGCCATGAGCCCTCCAGGCAGGGAGATGATAGAGCGACCCTCTATACGGTGCTAAGAAGGTATCGGTATTTGCATATCCGCAATCTACCAGATACTTGCAACCCTCCGGGACAACGAACGACCTGCTCTCCACTGCATGGCGCAAGACAGTCATATCTGCGCATGAACCTTCCCATCCCGTAACCACGTACGTGAAGCAAAGGTTGAAGTCCACCGCGGCCATAACATTCTGGGCCGTGAACAACTTCCTACACCTGTAAGCTCCTTGAACCTTTGGATCCACCTGAGCGGGGATGTAAGTGCCGTCAATAGCTCCTATCACTCCCTGTGAATGGGAATGTATTACGAAAGCAACCCTATTAATGGCCTAGCAACGCAATAGTCGGGGAATAAGCTATGTAAACTAACACAATTTCGATAACATTACTTTGAAGTACGGGTAATAGCGTGGATTGGACGTGATTATGTCTGGTGTGACGGGCGGTGCAAGTCGGATATATTCTGGTTCCAGCGTGAGTATCTTCGCGAGAACATTTCTAATGTGTCGCGAGATAGTCTCGGCACTATGCTGGAATGCTTCCTGAATGATACGATTCGAATGAGCATTTGTGAATGCATATAGGAATATGCATACCTGCTCCTCGACGTCCATGTTCCTTGTGGGTTGCAAGCCATGTTCGGTTAATACCCGAACGAATCCCCTTAGCACCGTTGGTTTCATTCTAAAATTTGGAAGGCACGATCGTCGTGTCCTTCGAGCATCTCCTTGACCCATTCACTGCCGGACAAAGGCCTCGTATGCAGCGGTCGGGGGATGCGTTGACCTCCTTGGACCCACTCCTCTACTGCCAAAGCTCCCACTACACCGGCACAAGCGAGCAAGATCACATCCCCCACTTCCGAAAATGGGTTGTACGTACGGAGTGACATCCCTGAAAATGGTATAGGAAATGGTATAAAACTGGGACTGTGACTTTCTATCGGGATTACAGGTGACGTTATTACAATAAATTATGTGCAGGGGTAAGACATTCAATGGAAAGAAATTCAATGGTAAGAAATGCAAGCGTGTAATGGCCATCCATTACAACCAGCATTAGAAATGAGCATAATTGCTTCGTCCATGCAATTGCTTCGTCCCTGAAAGCATTAGAAATGAGCATAATTGCTTAACATCAGGGGCGCATCCCCCTGCAAAATCAGGGGCGCATCCCACTTCGTCCCTGCAAGCACAATGGGTAAGAAATTCGAGAACAATTTAAATATTTACGGCCGCATCCACCTGCAGCTGTAAAGTGTTCAATGCGTTATCCACCCTGCAAGGAGAATTGGTAAGACAATCATGAATAATTTCAAGCTATATGGGCACTGCCCCCTGCAACCATTAGATTAACATAAACTGCAAATGTTGTGGTAAAAATCTAAACTGTAGTCATTGCCCTAAAAATTACTCGTAGCTGTCAGGGTAGCGGGATGTTCTAGTTATTACAAATTACGTCGACATAAATTGTTTATAGCCAAATGGGGTTCGGTACTCAATCGGAGATGGTCATTTCTATCCATTCATTCAGCCTCGGTGCGTCGCCGCGAACAAGGATGTATAAGTTCCGGCCGTTTTGGGTGGCCAAGATGTCTGCAATCTTTCTTAGCTGTAGCACTGACAGGTCGGGTCGAAGGGCACGTATTTCAGTGCAGGCTGCATGTGCAATATCATCAGGACCAGTCCTGCTATCAGTAATATCCTTCGACAATTTCATTAAAAATCATGAAGTACCTCCTGGCCTACTTGGGCCCTGGTGCCCCCACTCTTGGACTTCTTCGTGTTGCTTCCACCGACTCGTGAAGTTCTCTTCCTTGACACAGGGGTGGGGGTCATCTCCTCGCTCTCATAAGCGTCGTCCTCTGGTTCAGGCATACACTCGTCTAGTTCCTCGTCAAAATTGAGCTCTCGGAGGCTTGACGGAGGGCGTGACGAGGAAGCTCCCACGGTAGGATGGCCAAATCCCGGACGAGAGGTGGTTGCATGCACCCCGGTGGCCACATCTTTACAGAGAAACCTCTATTTGTCACCAAAGTGCAGGAACGGCTTGTTGCAATATTTCCGGTATCTATCTGCAAGCTATATTACAATAATGAATTAAAGGAGTTGTAAATAACGAAATTATTGCATAGGATTGTCGCATGAACTACCTCTAACCAGGCTGAGTCCGATGGAGGAATAGGTCTGTTGTAAACAGCATCCCATCCCCATCCCGATTTGTTGCGTAGGTAAGTGTACGCTGCATAGTCCCGCTTCAAATTTTTCCATCTGCAAAGTAGTTGAGCCTTCGTGTAATTCACACAGCTAATGGCATTGAATCGGTCAACGATCATCCGCCATGCGGGCACCGTGAACGTGCTACCCTCCCATGACGACTCGTATTCTAGTAGGGTATCTACGAAAATCCTGTCCAAACCCGGATTCCAATGCGCAGTCTCTGAAGTCACTGCGTCTGCGCACTGGGCACTGGTACTCTTGGGTGGCATCGTGCTTAATTTCAAGTCACAAACAATATATGCGAAAAGAACATTACATTTTTTCTGCGATTAACCTAGGCCAAGATGAAAAATGGTGTCTACTTGAAGAGTTAAAACAGTAAGCCAACACCCTCACCTCAGCAAGCCACCCACCAACCACCCTTCCCCTCCCCCGGCACCCAAAATACAGTGCTGGCACTTCACGCAAGCCCGATATGTATATCCATGGCAACCATTTCATAACATTTGTTGGGTTTTTGAAGGGAAAATTGCAATCTGGGAAGCCAACTCTTCTCTCCTGACAATCTTGACAATATATTTTACCTGTGAAGGGGACTTACATGTGAAGCTATTCTAACTGGGAAGCCAATTCTTCTCTCCTGACAACTTGGACAATCTTCTGTATAGTATGTTTACATGAAGGGTTACAGTATCATTGATTGAAATGACATTCTACTCTCATATGAACCACTGGTTCCATTGAAGATATGATTAGTCCCATAAACTTGAAGATGTAGACGTAATACAAAAACTTTACTGCAAAAGGATACAACTGGCTAGGTAAGATCAGTCCATTTTTAATGCAACCAAAAATGCTAAATTCATGATAATTTGATGAGCTACTGGAATTTATCATGATAGAAGATATCATTAGTCCCATTAAACTTATTCATCTGCTGGAAATGTAAGTTGTATTGATAAGTTTGTTGATGACCTACAGTTTGTTGAGGCACTTGTTGAGCTACTGGAAATGTAAGTTGTATTGATAACCCTCCACTTGTGTAATGTAATTCATCTACTGGAAATGTAATTTACCATTGAAGATATCATTACTCCCATTAAACTTATTCGATATGATGGTTTGTTGAGCTACTAATTTATATTGGTTTTGTCGCACACCAGTCATGGTTGTGTATTCAAGAAAGTGACAGACTCATTTCTACAAAATCGAACTTGTCTCTTGTATGCAGGTTTTTATGAAGCCACAAAATTTTGAGTAATAATGAACACTCTACACTGTCCTCGAATTGTAAAATCAGGTTTGGATTAAAACTTTTTTTAAAAACCTCTGCGTAAGTATACTTTTTTTAAATAACTCTGGTTATAGGTACACAGCTTCATCAACATTTGAAAATTACAAGGGTTATCGAATGTGGGCACAGAAGTGGACCATATATTCCAAAAGCATATGTTGTTACATGTATACACATGACTTGGCAGAAGAAAATTTTGTCCCAGCAAGATCGGAGGAATGATCCAATCAGGTGAGGTATGTTAACATATCATTACACCGCATGATCGAACAAAGAATTCTCATGTATAAGAGGGAACTGATTGGATATGTCATACGAATGCCATGGTAGAACTAATATTTACAAACTCACAGCTATGTCTATACCAGATCCCAGAAGCCAAAACCAACATCCCACAAGCCACATACGAGATCGCAAATCGTCAGGAAGCCCAGATCCTCGAACCCATGTCCCACAAAACCCTCAAAACAGAAACGACATCCCACCACCCAGACGGAGATGATCAAGTATACACGAGAAGACATCATCCGGAGGCAAACATCGAGAGCACGCACAGATGAAATGATCTCTGATCAGATATGCAGGAGGACATCAATAGAGGGAAATACCTTCCAGCGGCTTGGGCGATGATCCTGGCGAAGGCGATGGTGTCCTCCTCTCCGAGCTTGTAGCTGGCGCGCGCTTGATTTCGAGGAGCACAACCAAGAAGGTGGCGCAGTACTTATAGGCGAGGAGGTCCTCCTCGTCCTTCCTCCTCCTACCTCCTCTCAAAGGTCTTGGGGAGACGGTTGGGGCTTTGGACTCACAAGAGTCGGCCTTGTGGATGTTGGACACCATCGTTCCCCTCTTGCTGGTTGAAGGAAGGAAGGACCCATCGCGTGTTGTCAAGTAGGGGTGGGTAGAGGATGTCGGGGCAGACCTCGACCGCGTACTGTGGGAGGAAGAAGACATGAGATTGGGGACGAAGGCATCGAGAGACTCGCCCATCTCTGTTGGCGCGCACGACAAGGCGGAGGGATGGGACATGACCTATGTCGTCTTGACCGAAGACATGTGAGGGCAGCATCCAACCGTTCGGCCATTGAACCCACACACTGCCCTCCCAACCCGTTCGTCCCTTCAACCAACCGCGAGTTGCAAGGGTGTGACCCGGTCAGACCCGGGTCACCCTTTCTACCAAACGATCCCTTAGGGAAAGACACAAAGTTTGTTTTAGATCATAGGCGTATGGATCCCTTTGAGCTCTTAAAGAGAAAGAATTGTTCCTCACCTATCCTACCAGCTCATGACTGGTCTCTCCCCTTTGAGATCATGTCTGACGCTTCAGATTTCACTATAGGAGTTGTGTTAGGACAACAATGAGAGGGTATCCCATTTGCGATCCACAAAGTGAGCAAAGTATTAGAATAAACATAGAAGAATTACACCATCACTGAAAAAGAAATGCTCAATGTATTATGGCCCCTCGAGAAGTTCCGGCCGTATATTTTCGATTCTAAGGTGACAATCTACATTGATGACACAATTATTCGACATTTAATGGAAAAGAAGGATGCGGAGGAAGCGTCTTCTTAGGTGGATTTTACTCCTCCAGGAGTTTGATTTGGAGATAAAAGATAAATCTGGAGTGAAGAATGTTGTGGTTAATCACCTTTCTCAGATTGGTCTTAAGGATTCTCCTAATTATGAGAAGATTAGAGAGACCTTCCCATGCAAGTCAATTTACGTTATTGACTCACTCCCGTTGTATGTTAACATGGTGAACTTACTTGTCTCCAAGCAGGTTCCCCATGGTTGGACTAGGAGCAGCATTGAACAACTGAAATCAGACTCAAGGAGATACTACTGGGACTATCCTTTCCTTTTCTTCGAATGGCCGGATTGTGTTTATAGAAGGTGTATTCCTTAGGAGAAGTACCATAGTATCCTCACATATTGTATTTCACTTGAGACTAGATGACATCATTCCGGGAAGAGAACCGCTCACAAGGTACTTCAATGTGTATTGTATTGGCCGACCATGTTTAGAGATGCTATTTATTTTGTACGATCACACCCAATTTGTCAAAGGATGGGAGACTGAGAGACGAGATGTCCATGCAACTGGTGATTATTTGTGATGTTTTTCATGCATGGAGCATAGAATTTGTGGGTCCCTTTGCCAACAGCCAAGGACATGAGTACATTTTGTTGGCGGTTGACTATATATCTAGATGGGTGGAGGCTATCCCAACTCGAATTGCAGACAACAAGACTATTTGTAAGTTTGTGAAAGACAATATTATTGCCATTTGGGGTGCCAAAAGTTTTGATATCTGATGGAGGTAGTGACTTTGTGAACCAAGATATGAGATCTTTAACTAAAGACTATGAATTTGAGCATAGAGTTACTAGTCCTTACCACCCACAGTCCAATGGCATGGTAGAGGTTTCGAACAGAGAGGTGAAGAGTATTTTACAGAAGTTGGTTCGTCCCGATAGGAAGAACTGGTCTCAACTTTTGGACCAAGTTCAATGGGCCTATAGGACAGCCTACAAGATACCATTGGGAACTTCACCATTTAGAATGATCTATGGTGAGCCATGCCATTTGCCCACAGAGCTGATTCAGAAATCCGAGTGGGAAATTAAGTAGATTAATTAGAGTTGTCACCTAGGGAAGCTTTGTCTAGACTTGAACTTGAACGAGCTCGTAGAAATCCGAAATAGAGAATATGACAACAATTTGGTTTATAAGGACAAAGTAAAAAGATCACATGATCAACACATTAGGTGCAAAGAATTTATCCTTGGGCAAAAGGTATCGTTGTTTAATGCCAGGTTGAAGATGTTCCATGGAAAGCTTAAATCTAAATGGACGGGTCCCTTTATTGTTAAGAAAGTGCACCGGAATGGAAGTGTAGATATAGCTAATCTCACAGATGGTGCACAATCCCATGTGGTAAATGGACAACTGTTGAAGCATTTTATAGTTTCGAAAGAGCAGTTAGTCCAAGTCGAGGCCAGCAACTTCACGCCAATTGAGTACAGAGTAGATACATCATACTACTCTTCATGAAGATGCAACATCAAGATTCAACATCTTAGAAGATTCATTCCGCTTGTACATTCTCCCTTCTATGTATATTCTCCATATCACATCGGTTCTCACACTTACTCATGTCCTATACTTAGGCTGACCAAAGACTAAGTATGGGGGGACCGATGCCCTCCATGTATATATACTCACCCATTTCTCCTTTTGACGTCGTTTGCCCCATTTTCGCTCTTCTCCTACTCTTAGACTGCCAGAGCCTAAGTATGGGGGGTGGATCGACTTCTATACTTTTTGCTATTTTAGCATTCCTACGCTTAGCACGAGCTATGTCTTTTTTTCGCTTCTTGCGCTATGAGGACATAACATATGCTAAGTATAAGGGGGCATGTATATATTACATATATACTTTCCCCATAGGTCGTACTTTTACGTATTTTTGTATATATTATATAATAATCACAGGGTCGGTAAATTTGGTAAAAACAAAAAAATACTTTTTCAAAAACATTAAAAATATTTTTTTTAAAAAAAAGAATATCTTTTATTTCTTTATCTGCTTTAAAAAATAAAAAAAGTACGTCCTTTTAAAAAAATTTGAAAAAACAAAAAAAATTCAAAAAAATCTTTCTTCCTTTCCTTTCTTTTAAAAAAAACACAAAAATCAAAATCACAAAAAAAATCTTAACCATTGAGTTGGTTTAATCCCTAACACTTTCACATTCACACAAGACTAGTGGAGTTCAAGAACACTTGGTTTATGAGATCTTTAGATTTTGAGTTAATCAGCTTTAGTCATTATGGTCTTTGACTTAATTATTCACATTTTCCTAGTTTGAAAGATTTGTACGCTATATTGCATGCTTATTCTCGACCTTAAGAATATGATCAGCACCTCACATACACGATTGCATTTATGATGAGATGAGTTAAAATTTTACTTGAGGAACTAGGATGAGGGATTTGAGTTTGGACCTGATTTGATGAGGCTCGAGGATGGGATAAAATCAATGAAGGCTTCATGAAACTTGAGTGTCAGCGCCTTTAGCCAATATGAGAACGTAGTTCTTGTACTATCTCTTGACATTTACCTATGTGCCAGGGCGTGATGAAATCTAAAAAAAATATTGATCAATGTGTGTCAACTCTTGGTAGAAGCAGTGGAGCTAGCCAAAATTCAAAAGCAAAGAAAGAATTGTTGAAAGAAAATCTCTCACCATACAAAGTCAAATATCAAAGAGCATCCACCAAAGGTGAGCGCTCCCAACCATTTCAAAGTGTCCACCTAGACCACCGCTATTAGGAACAGGAGTCGGGCTAGCACCAAAAATGGGCTCTGCATCGTAAATACTACAGGTCTCGGTGTAGAAGGTAGATTAGATACTCAAAAAAGGCACACCCCGATGTACTCCCAAGAAAACAAGTGCAGACGACTCCAACTTCTCTTGACAGACACACTGATCAACAACCAAAAATACACATGTTGAGTTAATAAAGAACTCGAGAGGATCATTGTTCCAATGATAAGGAGAGAAGAAATGACACAATCCTATGCCCTTCATCAATTGGCCTTCCATCTATATTTTTGAGTCTGACAACTAAAGAGACGGTGGATTGGATGCAAGAAATGGTTTATTCTCTGGTGTTGAGGATCAGGTTCTTAGGAGAGTTTCTTGGATTGGAACCTTGGGTGATGTTGTGATTCTACTATTGTAAATGCAGTCCATACTTAAAGTCATATCCCTATTATATATGTATACAGAGAGAGCCTGATGATTAGGGAAATTGGATATCTTTTGACTAGAGATTCTTTCAGCTTAGAATTTTTGGATCTCTAAAACTGAGAGTTCTTGAACAGATCAAGTCTTATATTCATATGCATAGTCAGGGGGTAATCCAACTTATTCATTCTTTATTTTCTCGAGGACTAGCAATGTTCAAGTATAGGGGGTGATGAATCCACGATTCATTATCTCAGTATATTGATCTTAGCAAAATCCTTGAGTAAAATCTCAAATAAATATCAATAAAATCAATAAATTAATAAAATAACTCTTGTAAGTAAAATACACTAATTATTGTATATTCTATTGTACAAATAAATTAATAATAAAAAGCCACAAAATAAAGGAGTTTTTCACATGTAAATAGCCCAAAACTTCATGTATTTCTAATAATTTCATTTCAACTCCTCTTTAGCTAATTCTTTCTCTGACTTGTTTATACAAATGAATAAAAAATATAAAAATATAAAAATATAAAAATCAAATTTCACCTCAAATAAATGCTCCTAGGTTCCAAAGAGAAAAAAAGCCGTAAAGTCCAACTTCTCGGCCAACTTCCCGCTCTGTATCAACTCCCAATTCACCAAACTCACTTTTAAAGTTTAAGTTGGAATATTATCTATTTAAGCAAAGTGGTTTCATTAAAATCGGAGCTCGTCTGTAAAATTTGGGTCTGGGACCTAGGTGTACATTGTATATATTGTACATATTTTTTCTTTTCTCTTTTTTCTTTACTTTTCTTTATTACAAAAAGTCCAAAAAACAATTTTTTGTTGTATTTATTTTCAGTATTTTATTTGTTTTTTATCTTGTAAATATATTTTATTAAAATATAAAAAATTAAATAGAAAAGTAAGAAAATGTACGTATTGTTTGTCTTATCTTGTAAATTCTCCACTCTTTTTCTTCTCTTTATTTTATTGTATTTTTGTAGCCTACTTTATTTTATTTTTTTCTTCTATTTATTTTTCATTCTCTACAATAATTCCCATTCAACTACACCATTATAATAACCTCGTTTAACTCCACCAATTTTTTAACCTCCCATTCAACTCTATCATTCCACCATTTCTTCTAACTCCCATTTTCTTCTCTTTTTATACATCTCATTCTCCTCATATTTGTATTTGATCCACCTTTATGCGAGATGGAATTGAGAGCTCTGACCACTCATCTCGGTGACAGCGAACGACGAACTAGAGCGACGACCGACCTCCTCTCCGGTGAGATTCGTTAGCATTCTTACCAACATCGCAGCCGCCTCCACACATTGATCGAGCTCATCGCTCACCGACGATTCGAGCGAGGACTGTGCTGCTCGTGAGCACGCCATAGGCGACCACTTCCACCGTAGGTAATTTTTCCTTTCATTTTGCGGTAGTTGTTATTTTTGCAATTTTTTATCACACATCCACCACCTACACCTTCATTTATCTACCCCACCTCCACCATCTTCATCATGTTATTTCCATCACCACATTCCCCACACCATCATTTTCATCTTTTGTTTATTTCCCTATTTAAGAAAATCTGAAAAAATAAACATGTAAAGAAATAAAGAAATCAATCTAGAACAAAAAAATAAAATAAAAAAAGAAAAAAAAACAAAAAAGTAGCAGCCGCCGACCCCCCCACCCCCATGCCACCGTCGACAGTCGTGCATCCCACCGCCACCGCACCCCTTCTAGCGGCTCCTCCGAAGCAGCCACCGCCGTCATCGTCTCCAACCGTTGCCAGCACCGCTCCATGCAACAGTCGTCGCCATCGGTCGGCCCCTCCCCCCAGCCTCCAAGTGCAACTGAGTACCACCACCCCTCAAAGCCGCCTCCTCCAGGTGTGACAACCTGCAGCATCAGCCACCGCAAGCAATCGCGGCCCCCTCTGGCCGCCTCCCTGTGCGGGCAACGTCGCCTCGTCCAACTGCCCATTATGCCCTTCCTAGAACAAACGAAGAAGATGAAGGTTTTTTCTATCATTTTATAAAAAAATGCATTTTTATTTTATTAGTTTTTTATTATTGCAAAATAGTCCTCATATTTGTTTTGTGTTGTTTAAGTTCATTTCTGTATTGCTCGGATACCCCTATATTAGTTTGTTAATTAGGACATTTTTATTGCATCACTTATTTCAATGAAAAATGTAATTATGTTGAGTAACTAATTCTCCATCATTTTCATATTTATTTGTATTTTTGTGAGTTTTGGGTAATTAACTAAAATTTTTTAAGTAAATTATTGAATATTTTACCCTATCAGTGGTCTTAAATTCATATTTTACACACGGTTGCACTAAAAATTCTTAAAAAACCATGAATGATGCCTTGGAACATGAATTAATTACTGTCCAAATTTAATTTAAATTGAAGTTGTTATGTGCCTTAAATAAATTTTAAAGTGATTTTGGTAACTAATTTTTAATTAAATCCATACATAGTATTTTTGCAAAATTTCAGTCTCCTTAATTGCTCGTATAAATATATATTGAGATAATTCTCACTTTGGATAATTTGATAATGTGGATTTTTTAGGAATTAATTACTTCCATTCACTCTGTTTCGATTAAAAAATCCATAACAATTAATATACTGTTAGAAAATTCCAAAAAATGTTGTAGCCTCATTGCATAATGTTTATAATCTAGTAAAATTTTCATAATTTTTAAATTCTATTTATATGAAAAATTGTGAAAAAACCCATAAAAAGTGCGTATTTTTCATTGTTGCATTTTAATCCATAAAATTCCAAAAAATATATGTTGCATTCATCATTATATTAGGTTTTTAGAAAATATAATTTGGCCAAATTGGACTAATTTCACATTAAATTTAATTCGAATAAGTCGTGTATTTTCTTATTAACTTAATCCACCCACATTTTGCATTAGCATTTTTTGTATTAAAAAAATTTTCAAAAAAATCTGCATTGAAAACCTAAACCTAATTATTCCAAATTAACCCAAAGTTGTTCCTTTGCCTCCTTGTGTTTGACCCCGAACTTGCCCGGGATATAAATTAAAGCCTATACACTCTTCGCGGAGATCTTCTCTCGGTTCTGACTGATTCGCTAAGTGCTCGTATTACAACGAGTCCAAATTATATCACATACCTAGCGAGCAATCAACCACCAGGTACGAGTTGATTTTAATATTTTTAGGTTAGTTTCAGTTTCGCTTTTATTTTCTATCATCAATTTATTTAGTGTTTTAGCTTAGATTTCTGGATCATATAGTATGTTGGAGCATAGATCTCCAACCATCATCTCCATCATTCACCCTTGTATCGACTAGTTTCGACTATGAAAACCATACCATATCCTTTCGTAAGCATTTATCCACCTCCAGACCATCTCCATTCATCATGGTCCCTCCTTGATAAGGCAATCCGGTCTGCCTCCTCCACCTTCACTAGCAAGCCTTCACTCCATTCCATTTCACGTCGAATCCACTCAATAAAAGCCTAGATTGCTTTTCCCTTGCCTTGTCCTTCAATGTAGGTACAACATCTAGAAGACCCCATCTGAGGGGTTGTAGACTGAGAACATGACCTCTAGGTGTCCCCCTTCTTCCTTGAGCTCTAGGCCCTATTACTGGGGGAAAGAGCACCAACCGTTACAGACTACTAGTAGGAGTGTGTGGAGCATCAGAGCAGCGAGATCCACCGCAAGAGAGAGGAGATCTTACAGGAGGAATCTCACCAAGCGGAGCATCTCCCCAGTTCTTCCAGGTCTCTCCTCATCTTCCGGTCAAGAATGCCCTTCCATATTGAGTAGTCATCGTCAGATCGTGCCCTCCAATAGCCATCAGATCTCCTCAAAGATCTAATCTGGGCTGAAGTTAGTGAATGGGTATTGTGCCATCCTATTCATCCATGCATTAAGTGAATATCATCTGGTCATTGGATAGCACACGTCGAGGGTATTTTGCATTGTAAACACTCCAAATTTTGCAATTTTTGTTTAGTATTCAATCTTTCATCCAGTTTATAAAACTTTATATAAAGTGCACAAAGGACGTATACTTTTAGCTAATACAACTAGGTCCCGTGATAGGTCACCTCACGTGCTCGTGTATGTGAGGTGCCTGGTCTTTTCTAATCCAAGCCCTTGTGACTTTATATATTTGTATTTAATACTAAAATTTACATATTAAATTATTAGACTTTGGGTAAATTGCATGCAAGATTGTGTTATTTTATTTTATTATAAATATACCCCTACCAGGTTCTAGATTTATTTCTTACATTTTATTTTTATTAAATAACCCCGATATGTTTTAAATCTAGGGGAAAAATATAGTAGATGTCTGAGACCATGCTTGAACATGCCTAATATTTTTTGGAATTTTAATTTATTTTCCCTTTTGAAAAAATAAAAAAGGAGCATCTTATTCCTTGTATAATTATTAAAATCCAAAAAATTATAAATTTACTTTTAAAAATTCTAAAAAATTAAAGTTATTATATAATTATATATTCTACCTACATACTAAAAATCATTAAAAATAAAAAGAAAATATTAAAAATCACAAAACCCTGAAAACACTAAAAATTAGAAAATTTTTATATAAAATCCAAAAAAATTATTTTATGTTCTTCATTTTTAATTATTGTATATAGTATATCATAGAAATAGTTTTGAGAATTTGTGAACCCATTATCTATTTGTAAAACCCCAAAACCTTCAACATATTTATTTTATCCTAGTTTTGTACATTTTACTACTTTAAAAATATATAAAAATAGAAAACTTTTTATAAAAATAATAAAAAAGAGAAAAATAATAAAAATGCAAGAAAATTCTATTTTATATATCTTAGGTATATTTTTATATTTTTAAAAATATAGAATACAATATATATTGTATATCCTATAATTTACTTATAATACATATTATTATTACTATATATAAAAGCATACTATATCTTAAAAATAAAAAACAAAAATGCAAAATTGAAACAAAAATGAAATTTTAAAAAATTAAAATTGTAAGAACTTAAAACACTTAAAAATCCATAATAATTAAATATAATTAAAAACCCACAAAAATTAGAAAAAAAATAAAATTAAAAAATAGTTATTATTAATTATCATTAATTATTAATAATTATACATATCCATCATTATTCTCAATGGTTCGACACTCCATCTTACTTTCCCTATACACATTTGATGTTGAGTTGTAATAAATTTTAACTCATGCTTAGTTTTCATTGGCATATACGTATTATTGTGGGTTAATTATTTGTCTGATCTGATTAATCGCATGTCGAGAGTCGAGAGAGGGTCCATACAATGATTGATGGATCTGACTTCTCGGACATCACAAGATCCTCTAAGACCGAATGTCAGGCACCTCTATTCAGTCATATCAACAAAATAATGTTGTAGGAGGGAGCACCGGATAATATAGGATAGTTGTATATATTATCTGCATAATTTTATGTTCTCGTTTCTTTTATTTAAATAATTACTTATTTGTTCTAATCATCTCTTTTTTTGACTTTTATGTGAGCTCGTTGTGCGAGGATGGTCCTCAAGGAGACCAAGCCAATCAAGAAAAGATGAGGTCAGTCCCTTCTTTGCAGGCCAACAGGAGAGAGCAGGAGAGAAGACTGAGGAGAAGAGAAGAGTAGAGAAGCATTAGCATAATTTTATTTTTACTTTATTTTATTTGCGAGAAAGAGACATTTGTAAATTGTTGTAATAATACATGTTAACTCTCTGAACAATTGGGCACTCACATACACATTTCATTAGGTGTCTGCTCACCCGGGGGTCAGCTCGATTTTCGTTGTGATTTTCATCGATTCTACTTGTTATTATCCCTATTTTTATCTTGATTTATCTTGTTTCTCATTTTTTGAGTTTTTTGCTTTCTTTTTCTTTATTTTGTGTGCTTGAAAGCCCCTAGTTATAGGAATTTATTTGGTTGAGCCATGTATACTTAGGTCCACACACTTAATATAATCTTGTATCTATAGATCATTGGAATTAGTCAACTCGATAAATATGCGATTCCTGAGTAGAAGTTCCTATTAGGACGGTTTTCACTTGTACACATATGGGATACATTTATTCTCATACGTGAAGTATTTTTCATGTAGATTGCTGGAGTCAGGTACACATCCCTATCTCTATCATTTGCATTCATTGGTTTTCATGAAGCGGCTTTCCCAAACTCCTTCCCATGTTTTTTTAACTTAGGTAATAAAAGGAATCGGAAAATTTGTTAGACATTTTCTTTTTCAAAAAGACCAAAAAAGGTTATAGCCAATAAAATTGGGACTGTTAACTGAACTCAACCCTAAAACTAAATGTAAACAACAAATATCATTATTTTGGGGAGAGTTTCTCCCTTATTTCCAACCATGTTCTTGTGCCTTAAGCACTTGTGTCAACTCTTGGGCCCTATTATTTGCACTTACCTCCAACCTTAAATGAAGTGGCATGGTGTTTTAGTAGGTGTGCTATGCCGACTCGAACACAACCACTCTATGAGACTGCATCTCTGAGCTTGTAAATAATTTAATTGTCACCTAACTCTATAATAGAATAGATAAAAGATTGAACATTCATGGTCTTCACAATGTTGAGTTGGTGAATAGGGGGGATTTTGGTTTGTATTTGTATTATGTGTGTATTTGATCACTCCGTGAATTTGTGTCTTTTTCTATTCACATTTTGACTTGACTGTCGTGCTCTCCCTGATCCTCACCTCTTGAACATTGAGATGGCCGACTGCAACAACTTTTATCCAGAATTTAAAGATTTCTCTCATTCCACTTTGGCTGGTGCATCTCCATTTTGTCAGGAGGAGTATTATCCATATTTTACTTTTTGTACATACCATCCAATAAACCCGCCTGTCGAGATGGACCCTCCTCTCTAATAGCCCCATAGGAATCCTACACACTTTGACTTTCCATATCCATTAGAGCAGCCTACTCAGTCACGGTACCCACCATCACCCTACCCGATGCAACACTGTTGGATTGTCCTCCCTTGGAACTGACACTTAACTATGAGATTCAATTAGTGGAGAAAATGCAAAATAATATAGAAACCCTACCGAACAGAATAAGAGCCACACTGTCGCTTCACCTTCTAGTGTGATTGAGTCACTAGAGGTCACCCATGGGAGATCATAGTCATCAAAATACAAAGAATGAACAAAACATAAAAAAAACAAAAAGATAATAAGGGGAGACACCTAGCCAAGACAGATTGTGAGGAAAGGGAACCTATTCCAACCCCTTTGCCCACACATACACACATCACAGTTCCCACCACCCAACCCATCATGGACGACCAGTGATCGTCTCAATCAGAATGCTCTCATTGTGGGAACAAAAGCACATCTCTCTAGATCCATAATAATAACTGCCTTCCCAGTAGCGAGCAAAGGCCAACCCAAGATGATTGGGGTGCGTTCCATAGAGATGGACATGTCCTTGTGCAATAAAAAAATCAACAGTATAGCTCATGCCTGGATTTGAGTGACAACATCTTCAAGAATACCCTTTCTTTAATGATCGATCGATAAATTGACAAATCATTCTGATTTTCTTGAGAGGTTCGAGATTTAGTGTCTTGATAAGTAAGGAGGGTATTATATTAATCGATGCGTCATTCTCAAGGAGAGTGTGATCAAAATGACTGTCAGAAATGGCACATCTAATGAAGGGTGCAGAAGTGTCCCTTTTCCTACTAGGCAGACAATGGGTGATAGTGTGGGCATTGTCCATGATGAGAATGTTGCGCTCAGTCCTATGACATCTCTTTTTTCTCTTGGGTATAGGTGAAAATTACATGGACTTGCGAAGTTGTGCTTCAATGATAGCTTGAATAGCATCCACCACTTCAGGTTCATATATCAATTTTTAAAATTTCTTATGTCTTCCTTATCCGGGAAGAAGTCATAATCATTATGTACACAAGTGTGACAGTGTAACTTTGTTAGCCGACTCAGAGGACTATGACCATGTTGCTAAGATCAGATATGTTTCTTTTACCATGGAAAATACCGACACCCGAGAATTCCTCTTCAAGGGGGAAGACTTGTAAAGCATATACCTATGTTTTCCCCTTCTAATGTGTGGCGATGTGTTGATGAGATCCGCAACATTTACATCATAGATACCTTACTACAGAGGGAAGAGAAAGGAGAGACTTCCCATGCTGGACCTGACCTTACTTCAGTGGAAGAAGTGAGTTCAAGTCTGGCCTGGGAAAACTCTCCTTATATACTTAGGGATCTCTTACCCTAAGTATAGGGGGAGACATGCCGAGTTGTTGACTTGTCCATTCTCATACCCGATCATCCCCATTTTGTGTACAATCTGTTAAACTTAGGATTAGTTGATCCTAGGTTTAGGGGAGGCGATTGATTTCTTATTCTTTGATTCGATTGTTGTAGTATAGGCTTTTCTATACTTAGGACGGGTTATGTCTTCCTTTATTTCTCTTCGATCACTATAAGGACATAGTTCGTGCAAAGTACAGGGGGTCGCATATACATTGTATATACTTTAGCCATACCTCGTACTTTCGTATTTTGAACAATATGGCTAATATACTATATTGGGTAAGGGTATACAATAAATCAATTGTAATTAATACATTATAAATATGCATAATGTTTTTCAACATTCTGTGTTAGTTATTATTAATAATCTGGTTTAAAATGTTTTGTATAATAATTTCAAAAATAGTTGTAAAATATATCGAAAAATCTTTTAAATGGTTTAAAATGTTTTGTATAATAATTTCAAAAATAGTTGTAAAATATATTGAAAAATCTTTTGAAACAATTTGGATAATATTTTGTAAAATATTTTCAAACCTTCACAAATTTTTTTTGTAAATGTTTACAAAAATTAAATTTATTTGTTTTAATAAAATATTTTGAAAATTACTTTGCGAATGATTTGGAAATGGTTGTGAACTATTTTGAAAAATCTATCTATACCTTTCACACAATGATTTCAAAATTTGTAAATGTTTGAGACTTGTTGGTAAAAATTATTTGCAAAATAAAGTTTTCCAAACATTTGTAAAAATATTTTAAGAACCTTATAACTAATGGTGTATAATAACAACTCTAATAAAATTACTTATATATGTCCCTTGTATATAAAACCCGTGAACTTATATACAAATTCCCATTATAAAATCCACACTCAATTCTTGTAAATATACATGTACTCCTGTATAGGTATTTGTACAGACACCTTTCATTAACCCTTATCGAAAAAACTCTAAAAATTTCAAAATTTTGAAAATCAATAAAAATTTGCAAAATGTTTTCAAAATTACATAAAAATTTGGAAAACATTTTCAAAAACTCATAAAAAGCTCAAAACCAGAAAATACTTTCATAAAAATATTTTCTCCCATTGCATTTGCATTTGCATTTTTTGGAATGATAATGACAATTGAAAATTTCTAAATAAAGTTTGACGATTGGAGCTTGGTCTAGACCTTAATCCACTTAATTTTAGAGGAACCTATTAACTGGAATTGGGACACTTCATATCACTTTGACTTAATTCTTTAGGTTTTATGAGATCATATTCATGATCCTATTTAATGTTTCTAACTATAACTTTCATGTCATCCATCTAATGACATGGTTTTTTCAAGGGGTCACATAATCTCACAAGGCGAGACAATCAATGCATTGACCTCTCAATAAACCCAAATAGATCAACAATTAACTCACAATACTAATTAATCAATGAATAGCAAAAATGTGCAGTTAAAATTTACTATTCTCTACAACACAAAATGTATAGCAAGTAAGCATGTAGTAGTGGTCAAACCACGGAAGTTTTGCAGACTATGATTATTTCTAATCAATGTATATTATGTACATGTGTGTCTTTATTCATTATGTGGCCGTGTGTATATATATTGAAATTAAATTAATACTGAATATATATGTATATTTAATAATATCTATATTTATATTAATACATATATATATATATATACACATAAATGGAGATATACATATAAGGTATTCACACATTTACAAATGCATAGATATTTATAATTAATTTTTTAATGTATATATATCAGTGTTAATAATATATATATTATGATTTTAAATTTTTTTAATTAAGTATATAATATAGGAATATATAAGGTTATATACAATACAAGGTAATCTACTCATAAAAACTAATAAAAACAAATAAAATGCAGGGTATCAAGTATTGTTGGGTTCTAAATAATTTTCTCATGTTTTTGTTATTTTTATGGAGTTTTTTTTAATTTTTTATGAATTTTTAAAGTCAAAAATATCCCAAATCAAGGATTAAATAAAGAAGACAAATTGAATTGAAGATTAAAAATAACAAGGTCCAAAATTATTTAAATCAATTTTAATAGATAAATAGTAATATAAAAATTCTGAAAGATAAATTAATATTTTTGGAATTTTTGGTGATTTTTATCATTTTTTCTTGGATTTTAAAGTTTTTAATTTTTTATGCTTTTCTTTTGTTTTTTATGTGATTTTTGATCTAGATTGAATAAATACTTAAATACACAAAATATAATTTTTTGGAATTTTTCAAAACATTTTTCTATTTTTTTGATATTTTCTAAGTTAGACTGGGATAAAAACATGCTCATTTCAATTTTAATAAATAGCTAAAGTGCTTAAAATGCCAAAATAAAAATAAATCAAGAACATACATGCTAGCATGCATCTAATCCAATTTATGCATAATTGTTGGAGTAAAGATGTTATATTTGGTAAATGAAATTCAAGCATCGAATATATATGAACTAGAGAGGGCATATTTGCAATTAAAATATATGTCATTGATTCTTCTGCAAATGTGCCAAAATATAAACTAATATTCAGATTTAATGGATTAAATTTAAATACAAAAAAATACTATGGGTATACATGCAAGTTTCCCACTCACGTGGGATGACACGTGAGCTGAGCTTGACTGGACCAAAATACAATTTCAATAAATACAACATCCTTTCTAAAAATGTCCACTTTTACTTACACTAAACATTTTATTTTTAGGGTTAATAAACAAATACAAAAAAGAGGGGTGAGATATGAAATTTACCCTTATTTGCACGCTAACCGACTACCTCGAACTCTTCATTAACGCACATCCAAGGGCCGAGAAATGCATCACTTTTCCTCATATCAGACGACAAAGATTAGAATTGGGCGCAATCATTTATCCAATGGATGTTGCTTCTCGGGAAGAACAAGTCTTCCCCCATCCTTTGATCGTTGATTTCTTTGTCCTATGGCTCTACACCTTCAGGAAGAGAATCCACAGCGAGTGGTGCCCTTCAGCAATTCCAAGGCCTAACGACATGGTCCTGGAGCTCGATCAAAGCGTGTGCAGCTGGAGAACCTCGTCCAAGTTCATACACGACCCAGGAGAGGTCCTTTGAAAGTGGAACCTACACAAAGACATTCGGTGGCTCGAGGCGAGTCGCCTTGATCTATTTTGAAGTTGAAGCATAGGAAATGGATAGAATGAAAGGGGCTTCGACGTACGACAGATCAAATGGGTCTGTGAAATAGAGTAGGCATTGGGGAAGATAAGGAGATGGTTGGCAAGGCCGGAGACATTCGGGAGATACGATGGAACATGGAGCTCCGGCAAGCTATTTGACCTAAGTTACACTAAATCACGGACTAAAAAGAGAAATTAAATGTGGAAAATGAAGGAAGAGGAATAAATCTATCTAGGGAACATAAAAATATAGCTCTTATACATGTGATAAATCGAGCAAGGCAAGTCGGAGCACAGTCGTGGATCGCTGCCTTGTCCTTGCTTCGTCATCTCCAAGCATGGGGAAGCTCTCACCTGTCACGTGGACTTCTACACTCATGCAAGAACACGGAGCAAAGCTCAAAGGGGGATCAAGAAGAGAAGAAGAAGATGAGTTTCTTATTTATAGACAAGGTGGTCAAAATCTTATTGATCAAGGACATGTGGTCGACTCGAAGAGAGTTGATTAGATCTTTGGATAGGGTGTGAATTAAGGATGCTTAATCTCCATGAATAGTGCATTACACCTAGCCAGATCTTCATGAACGCTAGTGGAAAAATGGGTGAAATATAGGGGTCTGATATTCTGGCAACTCAAGGAAGAGAGGGGATTGTTGACCGATGTGAACATTCCCATCCTCCTGATTGACCTAGGACACTACATGACAAAAAGGCTGAATTTATTCTAAAATATTTGATTAAAAATAGTAAATGAGTATATTAATTTTTGGGTATAAAATGAAAATTGTTTATTTTTTCTATAGTATTTTAATATGATTATTTTTTTAAATCTATTTATTGCAAGTTAATTATTAAGGGTACAATACTCATCAATTTGTAAAATCATTAATAATAAGTAAGGAGTGTGATAGGATATTAGATGATTCAGATACCAAACTAAATGTATATGCTACTACAGATTGATGAGTACTCTACCCAACATCTCATGACTTTTACCTATCCCTCATAAATTTTGCTTAGTACTCTTGACATCAAAAAAATAAAATAAAAATATATTTTATGTATATAAAAATAATTTATAAATATTTAAATTAAGAGAATAAAATATATTTATATAGGCTATTTTATTTTTGTATTTTCCTGATGGTCTTATTGTATTTTTAATATGTACATGTATTATAAGTAATATTTACAAAATTATAAAAATATAAAATTGTAAAAATAATAAAGTATAAATAAAATGAATATTTTAATCAGGTATATTATGCAATAGGGGTTAAAAACCTAACTTTCACATCTTAACTTCAAAAATTATGAAACTACGTTCATTAAATAGCTTACTCAAAGTTATACACAATTAAAGGTGCTTTTGATACATTTTGAGTTTTTATTTAGGAGATATGGGTCTGGGAAGTTGAGTTTTTGGGTTCTTATTTAGGGTATAAAATGTACATTGAGTATTATTTTTGAGCAAACTTATTTTTGTATTTTTCTATACATTATTATCTACAACTTTAATGTAAAATGTTTATTTGTTTGAGATAGAAATAATAAAGAATAAGATGGGTCCCAACAATGCTTTATTGATGAATGAAAGAATGAAATCTTATTGTGTATTTGGCCATTATCTCTCCATTCTTTATTCCTTATTGGTTAATTCAATTATTGACTTGGTCTCAGGTTTTAGGGTCATAAAATACCTTTGGAATTTTATTATTTTTATTTTCTTTCCTTCATTCTATAATTTTGGTGTTAAAATTAGTGTTTGATATACAATAAATGGAATAAATAATGAATGTTAATTTGTACAAAATAATGTAATTTACATGCAAAGGTTAGGATTTTAAGGCCAAAATGATAGAACAAAGGTTATGAAAGGGTGATTCATCGCCCCCCCCCATACTTGCCTTTCCTAGTCCCTAGAAAACACTTATGTTATAAGTGTAGAAAATGAAAAAATAAGAAAAGAAAATGAAATAACTTGGAATAATTGTTGACTTTTAAACCAATCTTTTATAAAGCCAAAGTTTGGAGCTCAGGGAAGGCCTTTGGATTAATGGTGTGCTCGGAACCACATTGAAGTTGGGAAGTGTGGCATATCATCCCTCAAATTCCATACTCCTATTATCGAATCCAATTCACAACCATGTCAAAACGATCCTTTGAGTTTGAAAAACCCTAGATTACCCTTCTTTGTTCAACAAGATTAACGATTAAATTTAGTGATGTTCGTTATAGTCGGGTAAAATCAGACTTATCAAAACCACTTAGATTAATATGTCAATTAAATGCAAGCGGTAAATTTTTTATTTTACTTGGTCAAGCACAAGGTCGAACTCAGGGAGTCAACTTTTTCCTAAGATGAATTCAAAGTCAATTCGGATGTTAGGTTTTTAGGAGAATATTTTTTGTGGAATTTTTTATGCAATAAAGAAAATGCGATGCCGTTCATGCCAACTTCGGAGGTTAAAATATAAAGTATAGTCAAATTAAGTCCAAAAATTATGAAACTTGGCTAGAATGTTAAATGCAATAAAATTAAGCTACTATAGTTTTTTTGGATTTTTCGACTTTATATGAATTAACTACGAATTAAAAATGAATACAAGGTGATTTTTGTGAAAGTAATTTTAATAAATATCAAATTAATTCATTTTTCGAGATAAAAATTATCCTAGATACATCTATGTGAGGGGATTCCAGGAAAATTACTAGACCTCAAAAATGGTTAATTTTAGACTTACTGAAAATCAATTAAGCAAAACACCAATTAATTTCTTAAGGCCTCATTATGCATGCAAGTGATGTGATTTTTAGGCAAAATGTAGAACTACTTAAACTAGAGCTGTTGTGATTTTTTCGGACATTTCTGGAGCAATGATCAATTTCATAATCAATTAAAGGCACACAGTGGGCAAAATGTGTATTTTTCCACGAAAAGAATTATATTAAATTCTTTGAAGATCAAAAAAATATAACAAGTCTTCACAATGATAAAATCTAAGATATTCTATAATATGCAATTTTTAGAATTAAGAAATGATGCTAAATGAGTGTTTAAATAAACATGCAAACACAGGGGTATGGATGCAAATACAGAAAATAAATTGATTAAAGAAAACATGTTGGCAGGACTAAAGTGCAATTACCTAGACTTATGAGTACTTCGATGCAAAAGACCCACAGGATCACGTGCACATCATGTGACACTAACTTGTGGGTTCCCTTGTATGCCGGAGTTAGAGCTCGCCAAAGAGGCTCCGACATCAGCTCCGACCGATGACAAATTAGGTACCTGCATGTTAGTGTGTAGCCGAAGCATGGTGTGTTTGTTCTCGTGGATGAAGTGGGGTGGTTCGAGGCCTTGTGGGGCGAATAGGTGGACGACCGATGTGCTCCTCCGCCGTGAATGGTGGAGCAGTGGTCAGGAGTGATCTGAGGTCTCGATAGGTCAAGAGGAGGAGGGAAGGGATGAGAGAAGATGAGGGATGCAAGGTAAAGTTAAATCAAGGGTCGATGGAGGGTGATACTGAGCAGGGAGGCAGAATAAATTCAGAGAAGATCGGAGAAAATAGAGTGGAGAATTGGAGAAGAAGATGAAGAATTATACGTGGGGATGGTCGGAGTTTGCTTGGGATTAGAGGCTCTGGGTGGAGCCTTCGGTCGTCACTCTAGGGTCAGTAGATACCCGAGCTCGAGAAGCTTGAAGGTGAAGCTGCAGCACAACGAAATCTCATCGTAGATCACGCTGGAGAAATTCCTGTCATCGCTCGATAACTGGTCGAATCTCTGTCACAGATCGAGGGAGTAGAGCTTGAGGTTCTCTCATGCAAGGTCGGATGCCAGTGAAATGGGGAGGAAGTGATGTATTTATATAGAGAGCATGGCGGTTCCAGTGATGGGGGGGAGGTTTGCGTAGAGATTATGGAGCGAGAGAGAGGGAGTCACGGAGAGCGTGGACTCCCACGGGGGTGATTGGAGATGGGGCTTCGTCATGGTTTGGTGGAAGAATGGTGACGGTGGATGATATGATCGGGAAAATAGAAAGGGGGCGCTGGGAGTACGAGGTGGGTGATGTGAGCGAGGGAGAAGTGGGAGGTCAGAGAAGATCTCATGGCCGTTGAATCTCTCGATCCAACGGCTACGAGGCGGGTGCCAATGAAAGGTCTGTATTAGATCGATAGCGGCGCAATAGAAGGGTGCAACTGGTGCTATGTGTCGATCGTATTAGATGCGAGAGCGAACGGTCGATATGGAGTCAAAGCCTTAATCGAATGGTGCACGATGAAGCATGTATGAGCGGCTGGGATGAAGGCATCTCGAAGTCGATCATGCGGCTAGAAGATTGACACGTGGCAAGCTGAGGTTCAGGCGCTAATGGACGGAGGAGATGGCATCTGGGGTTTGATCGAGGGTATGATCGAAAGGCTGAGGGAAGCGTAGGAGTGTGTGGTAGGGATGAAGGTACTGGGAACGGATCGGGTTCCTAGGTGTGCGACACATGGCTAACCAAGGTGAAGGCAGAAGTGGAAAGCGGTGATTAGATCAAGGCCCTGATCAAAGGGCCGAGATTTGAAGCGAGATGAATAATATCGATAAGGATGGGAAAGTGGTGATTGGACGGTGAGCAATGGAGGGCGCGTGGCACGTGAAGAGATGGGTCGCTTGGCGCAACCAGAGGGCGCCACGTGGCTCAATCATATTATTCCGAAGAAAGACCTCAAAGGGGGTGAAAATGGCCGAATTTGAAAAACCTCAAATCAGAAAGTTGTATATCTCGATGAGACCTACAAGCTTCATGTTGACCAAAAACGGAAATGAGGTCAAATGAAGGGAGAAAAATACAAGGGTAAAAATACGAATAATTACAATATACAATAGGGGCCCAAAACCCAAATTTCACATACGATCTCCAATTTTAATGAATTTGGTCTTTTTTGAAGATCTTGGAATGTATATTACTTTTAAAGTGAGTAGACCTAAATCAGACACTGTAAGAGAGAGATATGCACATTTGAAGATTCATGGTCTCAAACTTGGATTTGGGTTTTATTGGTCAATTTTACAAGTTGGATTTTTTTTGATATGTTTACTTGATTAGTGTTAGTAATATATATACTATAGATTTGATTTTATTAGATTTGGAGTTAGTACCAAAAAGGTACAAATTGGGTATTTACAAGTGATTTTTTACAAGTGAATTTGGCTTCTTATTTCATGCAGAGATGAATGCTAAAATGCACATAATATTTATGCATGTATGAATGCTAATTATTCAATATAAGTGGGAAAATGTACCTAATTGCTCGGGAACAAAGCTCAATTTTCATCTTTTAGATTTATGAATCATAGATTCATCAACCCCCCATACTTAAACCTTGTTCGTCCCCGAGCAACTAAATGAAATGCAAATGTGAATTGATTTTAGGTTTCATACCAAGGTCATGAACAAAAGGTGAAAATGGTGCTTGACTCAACCTTTGGATTAATAGTGTAGCGGAACCTTATGTAGATCTGAATTTAAGACCTAACAGACTTTACGTGCCACAAGTCTTCTATTCAGGATGCCTCAACAGACAGGTCAGAACAAATCCTCATATGCAAATTTCTGATGACTATGAATCTTACTTGTACTATGATGTGAAATATAGCTCTCCACATCAGAAATGGTAATGAACCAGCCTCCTCTAACAAGGTAACTCTAATTCTCCGGTCAGTAACTCTTTCCTCGAGGAGCGGGGTATTCCCTTTTAAGTTCAAGTGCAACTGTCTCAAGAAGAGGGAGTGGAGAGAAGAATGGATGGTATCTAGTGTAGTTACCTATCCTCGGATGCTTGACTAGTGTAGCTAAGTCATCTAGCTGCAGACTTCTATGGTATTAGGCTTTGAAGCATATGCCTTGCAAATATACAGACTCCGACAGGCATTTTATTTTCAATCAGGCCTGCCCATTTTTTTTAGAGCTCTCTCTTTTTTTCCTTTTTTTGACATATATACAAGGTGCAACATGTACATAATGAGTTTTTCTCCTTGAGACAGTAGACTGTCCCTCTTTTGAATCTTTATTGCAACCCACAGCATCCCATCCTTAGACGTCAACACCACCAGACTAGGTTGAGATGCACTACCCTCCTTAGAGGAGGACGGATGTTTCCACTCATGTGCTACTCCAAGCCAAAGGATTCTACCTCCTCACCACCTCATCAATGAAGAGCTACCTGAATGGTGCTTGTCCAAGTTAGGTTACTGTCTAAAAGAATCATGTGTGTGCACGAAATATTCTACTTAGACCAATCAAGATGACATGTGAACATAGACTTGCAACTCAAAGAGTTAAGTCACTTGACCTGAAAAATCTTAACTTCAATTCCTATAATGTTCCTATGAAATTAAGTAGATTAAGGTCAAATCAAATCAATAATCAACATCTATTCATAACTTGGTTCAGAACCCACTAACTTTTCACTTTGCATATGCTAGATATGCGGATGACATGCTACAGAGATGAATGAATGCAAGACACTTTCTTTTTCTATGCAAAGATGATACGCAAGAGTAAATAAGAAGCCTTTATTTATTTACTATTTGTTTTTTAGGTTTTTTTAATTTTACAACAAATTTTACAAGAGTATGTTTTTACAAGAATTTTAGTTTATACATATTTTACAACTTGTACAAAATATATATTATATACAAGTAGTATACATATTATACAATATACATACTAGTACGCATGTATTTTACAAAAAAAATTCATTTTTTACCCACCCCATAATTATTGCATAATATATACAAAAAATACGTGAAAGTACGAGCTATGGGTAAAGTATATATGTAATATATACACAACCCCTATACTTAGTGTGTGCTATGTCCTCAGAGCACGAAAAGAGAGGAAAAATACATAGCTCATGCTAAGCGTAGGAGAGCTAAAATTACAAAAAGTATAAAAGTCGCTTCGCCCCCTTATACTTAGGCTTTGGCAGCCTAAGTGTAGAAGAAGATCAAAAATGGGGCGGACGAGGTCAAGAGGGGAAATGGATGAGTATATACATGGAGGGCATTGGTCCCCCCATACTTAGTCTCAGATCAGCCAAAGTATAGGACAGGAGTGGATGATGAGATGTAGAGGATGTACAACAAATGGTGAATAGACTCGGGTCACTCTCCCCCCTATACCTAGGATCTGGTTATCCTAAGTATAGCCATAAATGAAAGGATGTGGAGCCGGGGAGAGTTATTTGAATCACTGGGCAGGGAGGGAAAGAAAATATATACACAAGAAGGGTGAGTATATACAAGGATCAAGATCTGAATCTTTTTGATGATGCTGATGGGGAGAGCTCAATGTTGCAAGGCCTCATGTGTAGTTCCATGTATGTCTCCTGAGTCTGCCTCACGCATGAAAACAATCTCCTCAACACGAACTAACTGTTCATTAGGTTCGACAAAGTGTTTCAACAGTTGTCCATTAACTAGAGATGTCTGTGCCAGATCTATAATATCTGAGATCTCTACACATCCACTATCATGCACAACACAGACTATGAACGGACCCGTCCACTTGGATTTAAGCCTCCCTTGGAAAACCTTCAGCCTCGCATTGAGCAACCATACCTTCTGTCCAGGAACAAAGGTCTTTCGTCTGATAAACCTATCGTGCCAATACTTTACCTTGTCCTTATACACTAAATTATTGTCATATGCTCAGTTCCTGATCTCCACAAGTTCATTCAGATCCATTTCTCTCTGTTTCTGCCCTAGGTGTGTGTTCCAATGGACCTTCTTGATTGGCCATTGGGATTTATGCACTAACTCTGCGGGCAAATGGCACGGCTTCCCAAACACCATTCTAAATGGGGAGGTTCCTAATGGTGTCTTATAAGCTATCCTATAAGCCCAAAGGAACTGATCCAAAATCTGAGACCAGCCCTTCCTATCTGGGAGGACAAGCTTCTGCAATATGTTCTTCACCCTGCCCCCTATTCGACACCTTTTCCATGCCATTGGTTTGTGGGTAGTAAGGACTAGCGACACAGTGTCCGATGCCATAATCCTTTAAGAGTTTCTTCAAGTCTCTGTTCACAAAATGGCTACCCCCATCGGATATCAATACTTTGGGGATCCCGAACCTAGAGATGATGTGATCTCTAATAAATTTACAGACAATCTTGCTATCTGCGGCTTGGGTCGGGATAGCCTCCACCCACCTTGATAGATAATCCACCACAAGAAGGATATATTCAAAACCATGGCTAACAGGGAATGGGCCGGTGAAGTCGAAGCCCCAAGCGTCAAAGACATCACAAATGATGACAAGCTGCATTGGAATCTCATCCTTGGAACCAATGGTTCCTCCCATTCACTAGAATACTAGGCATGACTTCGCAAAGGTGAGAGCATCGCGAAATAGAGTCGACCAGTGTAAGTCACATTGTAATACCTTCCATGCGATCCTCTTCCCGGAGTCGTGTCCTCCTACCTCCAGAATATGGCAGAAAGTAAGGACACTCAAATATTCCTCCTGAGGAATACACCTCATCCAGACACAATCTGTCCTTCAAAGAAAAGGATCGGATCCTCCTAATGGTAATGTCTCACATCTGACTTGAGTCGGTCTATGTCGCTCTTAGGCCAATCTTTGGGAACTTTCTTGGAGACAAGATATTTCACTATATTGGCGTACAATGGGAGTGAGTCGATAACAAAAACTGACTCGTCTGGAAAGGAGTCTCGAATAGGTGTATCATCACAAGAATTTTGAGACAGGAGAGGTGATCAGACACTACGTTCTTATTTCCAGGTTTATCTCGAATGTCCAAGTCAAACTCCTGGATGAGTAAAATCCACCTAAGAAGACATGCCTCCGCGTCCTTCTTTTCCATAAGGTATCGGAATGATGTATGATCTATGAACACAATCACCTTAGATCCGATGACATGAGATCTGAACTCATCCAAGGTGAACACTACTGCAAGCGTCTCCTTTTTGGTAACTGTATAGTTACACTAAGAGGGATCAAGCACTTTGCTTGCATAGTATATAGCGAACGGGATACCATCCCACCTCTGTCCTAATACAGCCCCAACCCTAAAGTCTGAGGCGTCCATCATGATCTTGAAAGGAAGAGACTTATCTGGGGCTTGTAGGATCGGGGCGTCCATGACCATCCCTTGAAGCTGCTTAAAGGCCTTAAGACATTTATGATCGACAATAAACTCCATGTCTTTGCCTAAAATCTCAAGTAGCAGTCAGGCGATCTTTGAAAAATCTTTGATAAATATCCTATAAAATCCAATATGCCCAAGGAATGACCGCAACTGCTTTACGTTGGTTGGTGGCTGGAGTCGTCTGATCACGTCTACCTTGGGTCAACCTCCATTCCTCTCTTGGAAATGACATGCCCCAATACAATGCCCTCCATCACCATGAAGTGAGTTTTCTCACAGGAAGGCACCACATTAACTTCACAATATCTTTTGAGGACTCGGTCAAGATTTCTAAGACAGGAATCGAAGGAATCACCGTGGATCGAGAAGTCATCCATGAAGACTTCCAGGAATTCACCGACCATCTCAGCGAATACTACAACATGCAACTTTAAAATGTACTGGGAGCATTGCATAACTCAAAGGGCATGCACCTGAAAGCATAGGTACCAAAGGGGCATGTGAATGTGATTTTCTCCTGGTCCTCAGGAGCGATAGTTACTTGGTTGTAGCCCTAGAACCCATATAAGAAGCAGAAGAATTCCTCCTGCTAATCTTTCTAAGATTTGATCAATAAAGGGTAAGGGAAAATGATCCTTGATCATCACGGCATTCAAGCATCTGTAATCCACACAGACACGCCACGATGTGGGTACTCGTATAACTGTCTCCTCACCATCCTCATTGGTGGTTGTCTGAATTCCAGACTTCTTCGGGACAACATGGATAGGTACAACCCACTTGGAATCAGAGATGGGGTAAATAAAACTCGTGTCATACCATTTCTCAATCTCCTTCTTAACGACCTCTCGTAAATTTGGATTCAACTTGCGTTGGAATTCACGAGAGGGTTTAGCTTCATCCCAGGTAGATATGGTGCGAACACAGAGCGAGATTTATCCCGTGGATATCCGAGATGCTCCATCCTATCACCTTGCGGTTTTTCTTCAGGATCTCTAAGAAGCGAGATTCCTACTCCTCGGTCAATCACAAACTGATGATGATCGAAACTTTCCTCTCTTGTCCCGCAAGGAAGGCGTACTTAAGGGTTGTGGGTAATGGTCTGAGCTCTGGAAATATGTGGTCATCAAGGAAATCTGGCTCAATAAATTCTGGCTCTATTCTAGTAGTGGTTGAATCTGTCTTTGAAGTAACTACCACCAACTCATTCTACTCTAGAGTCGGATCGTTAAAAGTATCCAAGCAATCGGAGAAAGCCACGTCCGACTCATCATCCTCATTTTCTGATTGTCTTAAAGGGGGAAGGACTGTCATGCTTAGCTGGGCCTCTGTGTCATCGAAGATGTAGGGGGATGCATTTTCTGTATTATCTGCATTGTATTCATTCCTAAGGATCTCGCAAACTGTCTCATGTACAAGATGCTCTCTAACAGAGAGAGACTCATCGGTGCTAGCTGGGTTCTGTCTCCATGGCCCAACGGTGTCTACATGAACACACTCTGCTTCTGACGAAGTGTACTCGGTGCTTGATTTGGAATCTGACCTCTGTCACCTTGTTTGCTTCATCTCAAGCTCCTCATCTTCGCCTGGAGTTTGGAACTAAATTTTCTCAATTTTATAATCAAATAAGGCCCCTGCTGTTCTCAGGAAGGGTCTTCCTAGAATGATCTGGGAATCTCTCTAATTTCTAGGGGTCTCCATATCAAGGACTGTAAATTCCACCATATAATCACGACCATCGACTTTGATGATAATGTTACTCAATTCTCTCTTGGACCTCTTGGTTGATTTGTCTGCGAACTGTAGTAAGGCTCTGGATTTCATAAGAGGTCCTAGATTTAGCCGCTCATAAAGGGTTGTGGTCATCAGATTAATTGAGGATCCATTACCTAGGAGAGTGTGTGCAAACGCAATGTCATCAACATGACTCACCACATAATGGTCACCCATGTCCCTTCGCTTCCTTGGAAATGCATTCTTGATGGCGCAAGCAGTGGCTATTGACAAAATGTGTTTCTCAACATGACTTATGGTTTTCCTGTTGACCCTACTAGGTGTGCGTCTCACCTTAAGGTACTTATGAAATGCAGGTGTCATATCCACATACTTATCAAAAAGGATTGTGACCTTGATATAATTGTTGCAGAATTCGGTCATCTTAGGGTCATCTTTTTGGAGTTTTTTTGATTTTTTTCTTCTTTCCACCCTTAAGGGCGCATGAGAAAGGGACTATTGATGACAACTCAAATTTTGAAACTGAAAGATTCTCATTTAAATGGGAAACTGAGTTCTGTACAGGACTGGGACTCTGAATCTGACTCTGACTCTGACTCAGACAGGAAAGAAATTCATATAACAAAACATGTGATGCATCTACCGCTTCTCCTGGTGCGGATTCCGCATCTGGTTCTCTTGATTCACTGTTGGTTCTCTTCTTCTTCTTCTTGCCATTTTGTTTTGAGGACTGTGAATCCTCCTATTCCGCGGATGATGATGGTGGTGGTGGTGGTGATGTTGCTCCTCTGCCTCCAGGTTCTCTTCAGGTAGAGACTTGGTGGCGTCTTCCTCATGTACATGCGCCCGATCAGGTACGGTCATGATCCTTCTTCTCCTAAGGGACATATGATTAACATTATCATACAAAAGGATCTCGTGTTCAGATAGAGAATAATCTAAATAGTATACATGACCGCGTGGTCGGTGTTGACCCTAATTTAGGTTATTTGGGTTGGCCTGAACCTGGGTGGGAATGGGATCTTTAGTGCCATATGCTGATCTTGGTGGCGTGAGACACGGTTCAGATCTGTTCTAATATCTACATAATCATTGTGTATCTACTGAACCCTATCAGTCAGGGTCTGGATGGCCAAGGTGAAGGACTCCAATTCACTAGTGGGTGGGGCTTGCTGTTGCTGACCAGAGGATGAGTGATTCGGCTATCTATAGTCACCCTGATGTCCTTTCCGGTACTACTGTGGGTGGGACGGTGTGGTGTAAGGTAGTGGAGGGCCCTACTAGCTCGAGTGTAATGTGTGTTGATGTTGGTACTGCTGAGGCTGATATCCTTGTCCTGGTCGGGACTGTACAAAGCACGGTGCGGGGACGGAGTTGGTTTCCTAGTAAGCTAGGGCCAGTCGGTGTGGCTGGTCGTTCCATATCCCCGACTGTCTACCAACGGGCTCATGGCTATGCCACAGCATGTTGATCTCGAACACCTGCGGAGGCTCCTCGTAGACTGACTCCATCTGTGGGGGTCTGTGCTGCTCCTGCTGAGTGTACTCCTGCTCCTCAACCTAGCAGCTCTGAGGCCCCTATACATGATCATGTACAAGATGGACTCGATACTCAGGTACAGGTGGTGCAAAAGGGGCAGGTAGTCGTATCTTGTCTACCTTCTCAGCCTCCACTTGCTTCGGCAATCGTAAAAGCACCTCAAGATCAGTGACCCTCTTGTGGATCTGTTCTACCATGGTGAGCTTATCAGCTATTATCCCCATGCTACGGATTAGGTCATATGTTAGATCCTCTATAGTCCTGCTAGTTGTCTCATTAGGTAGGCTTGAAGGAGACAACTAGTAGGCCCTGGTGGCCCGAGATCTACCTGTTTCCGCCATCTGCTCTAAGATCTTCCATATGGCATCTTCATTCTTATTCAGATAGCTACCTCCACAGGCTGCACTTACTAACCCCGCATTTTCGGGGTCATGCCACATAACAAGGTCTGGACTAAGATCGCCCTGGTAATGCCATGGCAGGGGCATTTTTGTATCAAGTCATTAAATCTATCCCAGGCTTCATGGAATGGCTCGTGGGGGCCCTGGAAAAAACTAGCAATCTTTGTCCTTATCTGGTTAGTCCTACTTAGTGGGTAGAACTTCATCAGGAATAAACCTTTGAATTGCATATAGGTTGTACATCTAACCCCGAGATTCTTCAGTTAATGAGCAGCCTTATCTCCTAAGGCAAATGGAGTAGCCTTCAACCTAATGTAATCTTGTCCAACCCTAGGGTGACTAAGGTTGTTGCATACCAGCTCGAAGTCTCTTAGGAAAGCATATGGTTCTTCAATGGTATTTCCATAAAACTTCAGTAGAAGACTAAGAAAATAGAGCTTCAGCTCGAATGCTTCTGGGGGCACCTCAGGTACAAGTCAACTATGTTATTCATTCTCCGTTGCGTTGTAGGCATATACCATCGGTCTGTCAATTCCACCAGCCTCAATCACCTATCCCATCCTAGCCATAAGATCTGCATTCAGCTACTAGGCTCTAGCTAAACGGGCAAGAACTTGATGCATAGGATCATCTTTGTATTCCTCTTCATTTGGGTTTTTCTTAGGAGGCATCTTGGTTTTGGATTGATCTTCTTCACCTGATAAAAACAATGGGGTCTATATTAGAAGATTTGGGGATGAATATATGCTCTTCGAGGTCAAGGTCTTCCTTGGAGAGATGAGAGGAGAGAAAAGGTATGGTTTGAGGGTAACCATCCTGAGTGTGGTGGATACCGAACTCAAGGGGATCATGACCTCGGGTTGGCCCAAGTTACGCTTGGGCCGACGAAGACGAGCTTCGTGAGGGGTTCAATGAGAGATTTGCGAAGCTGGAGTAAATATCCCCCTAGTCAGTCATCTTTGATGGTTGAAAGAAGAATCGGGAGTATAAATGTGTAAAGATATTATTTGACTCCCACCTAAAGCAAGCAAATGAATAACAAACCCTAAGTTAATACTCAACACGGTGAAGGACCCGAAACCGAGTCCGATTAGTCTGGTTGATTTTAATTGTGATTTTTCATAAAAATAGCAAGGATTACGTGGCCTATGGGGAAGTCAGCTTAAAGTCGGATGCGTCTTCCCTGTTTAACCTATCGCCTAAGATACCGACGCCCTTCCTTTCTTCGCTCCTATCGCAAACTGAGAAGTTCAAGGACTTCCTCCTATCTACCTACCGAAGTAGGCAGAGGCTGACAAGGCTTATGACTTTACCCCAGAGGGTTACTAGAAACGTGTCATTGCACCGTAATTTCACCCCTATCTACCTCCTGGAGCAGGCGGAGGCTACTTGGTGCTGGTCAGTCGAACCCCATAAAGTTCATCATGTGATATTTTCTAGGATCGGGGTACGTGATATGGAAGGCGGGGATTTTGGCTCTGCCTTAGGGTGTGTGCGCACACTCTATACCCCCACTCAGCCTTAAATCAAGGTCGGGGTTATTCTCCCGCAAATAGAATTTCTGATTTTATTTTGATTTTTTTGGTCAATTTGTTTAGCAGTCCTGATTTTAATTCAGATGACCACTTGATTAGTTCACACAAGCCACACCTATCGTCCAGTCCCAATTTCCTTTAATCCTAAGTTAGAAAACAAAGGAAGAAGGAGTCGAGAAAAGTCGATGCACGATAAAACAATGATGTATGCCAAGTTCAGTAGACTTACAATGATCCTTGCGCTATACATGTAGGATGCAAAATAGAATTGAAATTTTATCTATATGGATGCAAGAGAAAAAAGTCACTCCTAGACAAGCAGTTCTATTAGCGAGTGAAGAACAAGTTAAATTTGGCTACAGTCCTGTGGTCTAAGTGCGTCTTTTAATGGTGAAGTGTGTTCCTATATATTACGAGCACAAACAGTCCTAAGAGAGCCCTAAGAGCCACAAGTACGGGTCCTATCCTACGTCAAGCAACCACACAACACAAAGAAAGCCTTTTTATTATTACTTACACACGCGAGAACCCAAATGGGGAATGTTGTAAATTCAAACTTTTTTTACAAGTTCTCTAAAAAACCACTCAGTTTAATTTGATGCAGGTTCCTCAGTTCGGTTGGCGAAGCACCTTCAATTCCTCATGTTCTTTGCACAAAAATAACTAATGGTCAGAGAGAGAATGACACAGAATATATGCTGAAAATAGACAAAAAAATATTCACAAGAAAAACTAGGAATCGGACTACCTATGGAAGTAAAACCTAAAATCAAAATTTTCTAGAAATTAACCTAAGTCGTGCCTCCCCGGCAACGGTGCCATTTGAAAAACCCTAGATTACACATCCTAATTCAACCAGATTAATGATTAAATTTAGTGATGTTAGTTGTAGTCGGGTAAAATCAGATTTATCAAAACCACTTAGATTAATATGTCAATTAAACGTAAGCGGTATTTTTTTATTTTACTTGAGCAAGTCCAAGGTTGAACTCAGGGAGGCAACTTTTTCCTTAGAAGAACTCAAATTCAATTCAGATGTTAGGTTTTCAGGAGAATATTTTTTTGTGGTATTGTTTTATGCAATAAAGAAAATGCGATGCCATTGAGGCCAACTTTGAAGGTTAAAATGTAAAGTATACTCAAATTAAGTCCACAAATTATGAAACTTGGCCAGAATTGCAATGAAATTAAGCTATTGTAATTTTTTGGAATTTTTCGACTCTATATGAATTAATTACATATTAAAAATGAATGCAGGGTGATTTTTGCAAAATAAATTTTAATAAATACCGAATTAACTCATTTTCATAGATAAAAATTATCCAAGATAATACTATGCGAGAGGATTCGATGAAAATTACTAGACTTCAAAAATGATTAATGTTAGACTTATTAAAAATCAATTAAGTAAAAACAAATTAATTTATTAAGGCCTCATTATGCATGCAAGTGATGTGATTTTTGGGCACAATGTAGAACTACTTAAACTAGACCTATTGTGATATTTTGGTGATTTTTGGAGCAACAATCAATTTAATAATCAATTAAAGGCACACAATGGGCAAAATGTGTAATTTTCCATGAAAAGAGTTATACTAAATTCTTTGAAGCTCGCAAAAATATAACAAGCTTTCACAATGATAAAATCTAAGATATTCTATAATAAGCAATTTTTAAAATTAAGAAATGATGCTAAATTGTTTAAATAAACATGAAATCACAAGGGAATGGATGCAAATACATAAAATAAATTGATTAAAGAAAACGTGATAACAGGACTAAAGTGCAATTACCTAGACTGATGAGGACTTTGATGCAAAAGACCCACGGGATCACGTGTACATCACGTGATACTGACTAGTGGGGACATGAACGCAATTTCCAGAAAATGCAGGGGGCACGGTTCTGAATTACCCATTGCCCCGTACGTACAGGTCTCGTGATCTTCTGGTTTGACGGTCGCTTCAGAATGGGTGCACGCAGTTGCCACTGGCATTTAGATGGAACCTGAAGCTGAAGTCAGGAGAGGCTCGGAGCGAAGGTTCGAGGTGTCGACGTGGACGATTGTTGGTCGTCGGATCTTAGAGATCGGGTGGCTCTTGTTGAACCGCAGAGAGGGAGATGTGGCCTATTGTGAATCATTAGATCTCAACCTATCCAACGGTGGCTGCTACGAGGGAATGCAATGACGTGGTTCCTGGTGAACCATCTGATCTTGGAAATCGGACGATGACTACTCTTTTGGTCCCTCCTTGATGCCGCCTCCTGCGATGGGCTTGGTTGGACTTCGATGAAGGTGCCCTTGCTCCGCCTCCTCCTAACTTGCTCGGAGAAGATCCTCAATCGCTCATGATTGGCTAGTTGTCTTCACTGCAGTGTGGAGGAGATGCTCGAGTACTTGAAGCATCTTGGGTTCCCTTGTACGCTGGAGTTAGATCTCTCCAAGGAGGCTCTGGCGACAGCTCCGGCCAATGACAAATTAGGAACTTGCACGTTAGTGTGTAGTCAAAACATGGTGCGTTTGTTCTCGTGGATGAAGTGGGGTGGTTTGAGGCCTTGTGGGGCGAATAGGCAGACGACTGATGTGCTCCTTCGCCGTGAATGGTGGAGCAGTGGTCGAGAGTGATCTAAGGTCTCGATAGGTCGAGAGGAGGAGCAGAGGGATGAGCGATGAGGGATGTGAGGTGAAGCTAAATCAAGGGTTGATGGAGGGTGATACTGAGCGGGGTGGCAGAATAAATTCAGAGAAGATCAGAGAAAATGAAGTGGAGAATCGGAGAAGAAGAAGAATTATACCTGGGGATGGCTGGAGTTTGCCTAGGATAAGAGGCTCTGGGTGGAGCCTCCGGTCGTCACTCTAGGGCCAGCAGATACCCGAGCTCGAGCAGCTCGAAGTTGAAGCGACAGCACAACGAAATCTCATCGTGGATCATGCCGGAGAAATTCATGTCATCGCTTGATAACGGGTCGAATCTCTGTCACAGATCGAGGGAGTAGAGCTCGAAGTTATCTCATGAAAGGTCGGATGCTGGTGAAATGGGGCGAGGTGATGTATTTATAGAGAGAGATTGGCGGTTTCGATGATGGGGGGTGAGGTTTGCATGGAGATTAAGGAGTGAGGGAGAGGGAGTTATGGAGAGCGTGGACTCCCGTGAGGGTGACTAGAGATGGGGCTTCGTCGTGGTTTGGTGGAATATTAGTGATGGTAGATGATATGGTCGAGAAAATATGAAGGGGGTGCTGGGAGTACTAGGTGGGCGATGTAGGCGAGGGAAAAGTGGGAGGTAGGAGAAGATCTTGTGGCCATTAGATCGTGCGATCCAACGGCTACGAGGGGGCGCCAATGAAAGGTCTGGATTAGATCGATAGTGGCGCAATCGAAGGGTGCAATGGGTGCTACGCAGAGAGCGTATTAGATGCGAGAGAAAATGGTCGATTTGGATTCAGAGCCTTGATCGAATGGTGTACGATGAAGCAGGTATGAGCGGCTGGGATGGAGGCTTCTTGAAGTCGATCGTACGGCTAGAAGATTGACACATGGCAAGTTGAGATTCAGGCGCTAATGGATGGAGGAGATGGCATCTGGGGTTGGATCGAGGGTATGATTGAAGGGACGAGGGAAGTACGGGAGTATGCGATGGTGATAATCGAATGATGAATTTCATCGGTCTTGCGTTCCACACAGGGTGGGAGCGCAGTCGCTGAGGCGATCGACAGAAGATCTCCATCAATCAACAATTAACCCACAACAAATATCAAGCAATGACTAACAAAAATGTGGACTTAAAATTTATTATAACTCTACATGCAAGTGTGTATAGGTGTAAGCACAAGTAGAGGTCGAACACTGGGAGCAGACGATCTGGGACAAAAATGAATGTGCAAAATTATTCAATTCTTCTCTTGTTCATGTTATTATTTTTGTGGGTTTTTAATTATATATATTGTTTATTTTTTTGTTTTTATGATTTTTGTGTTGTTTTTATATTTTATATTTTTTATATTTTCTTTTTATATTTTAAATTATATAATATAGATATATATATATATAAAGATATATATAAGGAGAGAGAGATATTATGTATTGGTATATATATAAATACTTAAAATATTTAAATATAATATTTTTAGGCTTTTTATATTTTTATATTTTTTTATTTTTCTGGAATTTTACTAATTTTTATGTATTTTTAATTCCAAAAAATGTCCCTCATTAAGGACTAATTAAATAGGCCGAAAATAATTTGTGTTTTAAAAATATAAAATAAGTCTCAAAATTACCCAAATTAATTTTAATACATCAATATTAATACATAGATGATTATAAAATAAGAAAACATTTTTTTATTTTTCTTGGTTTTTTATATTTTTTTGTTGGATTTTGGAGCTTTCTAATTTTTATCATTTTTTTCTATTTTTTGGTTTTTTTCTTTTTCTGGACTCAATAGATAGAAAAATATACTATATATAATATTTTTGTAGTTTTTCAAAAACGTTTTCTATTTTTTGGTATTTTATAGTTTAAACAAAGCAAAAATGCCTCCTATTTCAATTTTAATAATTGGGTCAAATGCAAAAATTGCCAATTAAACATATGGGCGTGAAAGCATGAGGCATGGAACTTCTAACCTAATTTTTGTGTATTTTTAGGAGCAAGCTAGGTATTTTTAATAAATACGTGAAGCACATAAAATAAAACAGCCTGGCAGGGCTACGTTGCAATTAAAATAAGTGATAGGGGCTATGTTGCAAATATGCCAACAGAATAATCATTTATTTAACATTTCAGAGCTATTTAATAATACACAAAAACCACCAGGGCATGCTTACAAAATTCACGTGCCTCACGTGGGACTACACGTGAGGCGGGGAGGGACCAATATGTAATAAATATAAGTGCAGGGTCTTGTGACAAAATTCCCTATTTATTTACAACGTAAAATTTTATTTACAAGATTAAATATTAAATACAAAAAGGCGGGGTGTAGATTTGCAAATTACCCCTTAAGTGGGCGCGGGCGGACGGTTGGATCTGATTCACTTGCCACGCGCCGCCTCCTCCGCGCCTGATGACGTTTCGCCGATGAACGCACGAGATTAGATCTCGTGGGTGAGATCTATGGTGAGGGCTTCGCTCCATAGGACGGCTGGGCTTCAAACTGGGGACCTCCATCAATCGAGCGGCTCTGGGTCGAACTGGAAGAACTCGGAAGAAGGTCGCCTGAGGCGACCTTTGATCGATCAGTGCATGCTCCTCCGGGCAGCTCCCTCATCGCCCAGCATCTCTAAATCTTCCTGGAGGCTCCCTTCATCCAACGACGGCTTCACGGAGGCACCTCGAGCTCCCTTGAGCTCAGGCGAGGTTGAAAAAGGTGACGAGCTCCAGGTACCTGTTCTTTGTTTGAATCGAGACAAGACGGGTCTCCTGGCGCTCCGGGGCCTGCACAAGAACTTACAACACAAAAAGAAGTTTCTGGGGGCCTTGTTGGTGGTGTAGTGGGCGAGGGTGGCTTCGGGCGGAGATCTCCGGCAATGGGTGGAAGATGGAGATCGGGTCTCCAGATTTGATGAGGATCTGGGTGTACGAAGGTGCCTGGATTGAAGGGAAACGACTAAGGAATTAAGTGGAGGTGGAATGGTGGTCGGAAGATGTTGGGAGCACCGTAAATGGGTTCGCCGGAGCGGAGCTCCGACGAACTACGGGTGACCTTTGTTAAGCTATCTTACTGTATTAACCACTAAATTAACAACATAAATGAAATGCAGGGTATGAAAGCTACCTAGAATAATGAAAATGCGCAGCTCGAACCTGGTTAGAACTCTAGGGAGCAGGACCTCCGGGGAGCGGCGGTCGTGGGTGCAACCTCCACCTCTCCTGCCCGCTCAGACCCTCCAGGGGCTTCTCCCTGTCATGGAGAAGCTCTCTAGGACGGAAGCGAGGGTTGAAGATGAAGAAAGGCTGACCAAAATTGAAGGGGAAGCGGAGGTGCTTTATTTATAAGCAGAGTGGCACCCTTATTTGTCCGGCTAATAATAAGGAATCGGGGCTATGTACAAGGTGTTTAAGATGCGTGCGTGTATGTACATCGATCAGGGAGCAATCCATCTAAAGGAAGCAATGTCAGAAGCTGCCTATGGCAAGAGGGATTAACGAAGAATATGGGTGAAAAGACAGGCCATGTCACGTCATCCTCCTAGAGGTCATGTTGACTGAGGTCAACCGGCGGAGGGACCTGATTGGTCCACCTCAGCCTACTCCGAGACAGAATTGTGATTTTATTAAACAATAAATGATTTAAAATAGTAAATGATTTTATTAATTTTTGTATATAAAATAAAAAATGTTTATTAATTAATGTAGTATTTTATTATGATTTTTATTTATTTTTTTGATGTTATTTTATTATGAGTTTTTTCAATGGTGCATTTATAGGTATATTTACATGTATTTCGTATAATTTATTTTTATTTTTTATATATTATTTTATTATTTTATTCTATTGTTTTATATATTTATAACTTATTTTTATATACCTAAATATATTTTATTTTATTTTTATGAGTTAATTTGCATCTTTAAATAAATAGGTAGATGAATTGTATAGGTATAGTTATAGGTCTTTTGTCTATGTTTTGTATATTTCTTTTTATTTTAATGTATTTTAATGAGTTTTTATTTTTGTTGTGTATTTTAATGTAATATATGTAATATTTACAATATTAGGAAAGAATAAAAGAATTAAAGAATGTATTTCCCATTTATTTATATACATATAGAACATAGGTATTTCGTCTATGTTTTGCCATAGTTTTATTTTATTCTCCTTTTTATTTTAGGTTTAATTCTCATTTTAATGTACACATATGTTATAAAAAATGTTTACAAAATTATAAAAATATGAATTTGTAAAAATAATAAGTAATGAATAAATTGAATATTTTAATCGGTATTATGTACAATAGGGGCCCAAAACCTATCTTCTGTATATTAACTCCAAAAAAATATGAAACCACCTCCATTAAATAGATCTTGAAAAGTTATATACAATTAGAGGTAATTTTGCCATGTTTTGATTTTTATTTGAAAGACATGAGTCTGTGAAGTTTGGTTTTTGGCTTTTTATTCTGGGTATAAAATGTACAATGTATATTATTTTTGTACAAACTTAATTTTGTATTTTTATTTACAAAATTATCTACAACTTTCATGTACAAAATATTTTTATTTAATGAATAAATATATATACAAAATAGATGTCAAAATGCATAAATGAATGAATAAAAAAATGAGGCATTTATTGTATCATTGGCCCTTATCTCCCCCCACTTTATTCTTTGTCGACTAAGCCAATTATTGACTTGGTCTCGGGGTTCGTGTCATAAAATATTTTGAATATTTTATTCCTTTTTCTTTTCTTCTCTTTATTCTTAATTTTGGCATTAAAAGTCTTATTTTATGTACACTTAATACAATAAATAATGAATGCTATGATGTACAAATTGATGCTATTTTCATACATTTGCTGGGGGTTTTAAAGCCAAAATGATAGAATAAAGGTGATGAAATGGAGATTCATCACTCCCCTATACTTGCCTTTGCTAGTCCCTAGCAAATACTTATGCAATAAGTACAAAAAGAATAAAGAATAAGAAGAAAAGAAATAGAAAAAATAAAGAATTTAAAGAATAAATTGAATTGATCATGATTATTAAACTCATCTGTACAAAATCAAAGTTGGGAACTCAGGTTAGACCTTGCTGTGAAAATGTGTGTGGAATCTAGTCGGGAACCAAATTTAAAACACAACAGCCTTCGAGAGTCACAGAACTCGGTTCAAATTACCTCAATAGCCAGGTCAGAACTAGCCTACATCATAGGCAAACCCTTATTACTATGAAGCTGACTTGTACGGTGTAAGTGATGGTGGCTCTCCCTAGCTGAAATGACAAAGGAATTGACTTCTCCAGAATGACAACCCTATGATTCCCCAATCCAGCCCTCTACCGTCGAGGAGCGGGGTATTTCCTTATAAGTTCAAGTGGCATCCAACTCAAGAGGAGGAGGAGAAAAGAATGGACGGTAGCCAGTGTAGCTACCTATCCTGGGATGCAAGACCAGTGTGGTCAAGTCATCCAGCTGCAGGCTCACATGGTATAACTTTGATGCTCTAACTTGCCTATTTTCTTTACAACATATATGCATACTCTGGCAGACACTTTTATTTTTATTTTCAAGCCTATCCACTTTTTTGGAGTTTTTTTGAAATACTATTCATAACAGCATTTATATAAGGACTTTTTCCTCTTGAGCTAGAAGACTATCCTTCTTTTGAAGCTTTATTGCAACCCACACTCTCTTGTCATTTGACTTCATTGAAACTGGACCAGGTTGGGGCGCACTTCCCTCCCTAGACGAGGACGAATGTTTCCACCCGTGTGCGTCTCAGACTGGCAAATCCAACCCCCTCACCACTTCAACTGAGTTGAGCCAAGTGAAAGGTGCAAGTGTCCAAGTTAGGTCACGGTTGACAAGAATCATGCGTATGTCTCGAAAAGCTCTAGTTAGTCCAATGAGGTAACTTGAACCTAGCCCTGATTTCTTAAAGAATTAAGTCTGAATAGACCTGAAGTACCTTAAACCTAGTTCCCATAAGGTTCCAGTGCAGTTAGGTGCCGTAAGGTCCAACCAAGCTCCAATCTTCGACTTTATTAGACTAGTTTAATTATCAAGCTCAATGAAAGAATATGAATGCTATGCAAATGCTATGTACAATGATGCAAAGAATAATGTAGTTTTTCAAAGAATTTGAAAGCAAAGAGAAAATTTTACACAAAGAATTTTTGCAAATAAAATAATTTTGTCACTCAAAGTATAAAATATGTACATCTATTTACACGGGCGTGCCGCTTTATATAAGACATAAGAATTTAAATAATTGTATAGGTTTTAACAAAGTGACTTATTTAGGTGCATAAACAATTGATAAGAAATTTAATGTATTTTATTTATGATATATATATATGTAATGATGCTTTTATTCATCAGATTTATTTGAAAATAATTTTGAAAACTATAGTACAAAATAATTTTTGCAAATATTTACAAACATTTGAAATCCATTTTTGCGAAGATTTTGCAAACACAATATACATTTTTCATAATATTTTTACAAAATGTTTTCAAAATCATTTGCAAATAGGTTTTCAAAACCTTTATATCACACAAAAAAAAGAATTTTGCAATCAAAATATTTTTACAAAGGTTGAAAATATTTCACAAAAAGTTTTCCAAACATTTCACACCATTTTTCAATTCATTTTGCAAAAATATTTTTAACCTGATTTATTAATCCGTATATACAAAAAGAATCCGAGGAATAAGAAGCATTACTAATTAATTTTCAATGAATTATATCATATTTTTAGCCATATTTATTAATAATTATACAAAAGTACGAGTTATGGCTAAAGTATATACAGAGTATATACGACCCCCCTATACTTAGCATGATCTATGTCCTCATAGGTCGAAGAGAAAAAGAGAAGACATAACTCGTGCTGAGTATAGCAAACCCTATACTGCAACGACTAAAAGAATAACGAATGAAAGAATAACGAGATAAATGAATAAGAAAATGACCGTCCCCCTACATTTAGGATCAAATAATCCTAAGTATAGCAGGTTGTACACAAGGAAGGGAGGGTCAAGGGTGTTAATAAACAGATCAATGAATGAATCAGAGGTGCGGCCCCCCTATACTTAGGACAAAGTACGTCCAGAGTAGAGAAAACTAACACAAAGGGATGACACCTTTTATTTAGATAAAGAAATATGAAAAAGAAAAGAAGAAAAGAAGAAAAGATAGATATATACAGATAGATGAAAAGATCGTGGAGAATATACGCATCACTCCCCCTATACTTAGGGTGAGATATCCCTAAGTATAGGCAACAATAGGAGCGACGAAACTGAACGAGGAAAGAACAACGCGGTGCATACCCCGCTATACATAGGACAAGGTACGTCCTAAGTGTAGACACAAAGATATGGCGACAGATCTAGGGCACACATAACATGCGGGAGAAAGAATGAACAAGGCACACATATATACAAGTGGTGAAGAACTGGTGAAGTACAGGACGGTATCTGACAAGTGGATACCACACTTGCGCCATTGTCTCCCTGTGAGAACAGTGATGCACTCAGACAGTCTAAGACACCCGGATAGGCAATCAGGTGGGTGTCGGCTACCAGGGCGAAATAGATCATGAAATAGATACGGGGGTCTGGTAGCATGAAGCAGTCAATCGGCTCGTAGGGTTAGCATGAGGAAACATAGCCGATACCATAAGACTGGAAGGAAGAAGGAGCAGTACAGAGTCCTCCAGTTAATCAGAGTGTCAGAAAGATATGGAATATAGAAAATAGGAGACAACAAGATATCTGATGGTCATGAGGTCGGAAGATCATGGGGACACACTAAATACCACAAGACATGGCTCAACCCTGTGAGGGTCGTCAAGGTGAGCGGACGCAAAGGCCTCAGTGATCCATCAGACGGATCATCAGTATCGGTCTCGGTAGGCGACATAACAGCTACCAGCAAAAGAGACCGAGGAATCTAAAGAATGTGGCGCAGCGTCCTGCAGACAACCCTTGGGGAACGTGCTGCCAACTAGTAATGGAATACTCAGATATCAAGAGCTCAACCCCGTGAGGACCGTCAAGGCGAGCAGACTCAAAGGAGTCTAATCAGATGGGTCCCATGTTCTGCAGATTGGATATGCAACTCAGGATGGGACCAAAATCATATATATCATATGACTCGATTCCGTGCTCCGCAGATCGGATACACGGTCAGTAGGGGGAACCGAGCGTACAGAGAGTGTCGCATGCTCCCACAGATAGTCCTCGGGGAGTAATGCAATCTAGGCAAGGAATAGTCAGAATGTATCTCTACCTTGTGAGGGTCGTCAAGGAAAGAGAAGGGCTCGAAGGAGCTGGATCCATCAGACGGACCCACATAGTGGTCTCAGTAGTCGAAAAATCGGCTACCAACAGAGGAGACCAATCAGATCGGAAATATGTCGTAGTCTCCCACAGATAACCCTCGGGGAGCTACGAGCTAGTCAAGGAATAATCAGAAAAGATCTCATCCTTACGAGGACCATCAAGGAGAGTGGACTCAAATGAGCCTGGCCAAGTCAGTCACGTGCCCCCAATAGATCGGTCGCACAATCAGAAAGGGAGACCGACTGCCCATATCAGAAGAATCGATCGTGCCCCAACAGATGGAGGCACCATAAGTAAGTGAAGTCAATCGTAAAGGGAGTGTCACATACTTCCGCAGATAGTCCTCGGGAAGTGATGTGAGCTACATAGTGAATAATCAGAGCACATCTCGTCCTTGCGAGGGTCGTCAAAGAGAGAGGAGGGCTCAAAGGAGCCGGATCCATCAGACGGATCCACAACAAATGTGGTCTTGGAAGACGACAAATCGTCTCCCAAGCAGAGGAGACCAACAGAGCCATGATGTGTCATAGCGTCTCGCAGATAACCCTCGGAGAGCTATGAACTGGGCAATGAATAACCATAATATCGAGGCTCGTCCTTGCAAGGACTGTCAAGGGGAGCGATCAGACTAGTGGCCTCGTGTACCGACAAGTCAGGTACGCAAGTAGAGGAGGAGGACAATCGAACACAACAGCTGACTCGGTTCCGGGTCCCATCAAAATGGCGACCCAAGCAGTGGATGAAACCGAAGTCCTAGAAATTGTCATATACTCCCGTAGATAGTCCTCGGGGAGGAATGTGAGCTAGATCAATGTAGGTCGTGGGAATGCTGGCATAGAATCTCAGGTCCTCAAAATAAATAGATCAATCCTAATCAGGAGGGCATAAGATCAAGAAGAGCGACATAAGATCGGGTCAATCTTAATGCAATCCCTCGAAGTCAAACCAATCGGCTGAGATGGCACAACATATCATTAGGACTCCTCTAAGTGCCATGGGTGGATCAAAGAGTCAGGAGATCATGGGTGGGTCAATCAAGAAGATGAGGAGGTTCATGGGGTTTCAGGGCACCATCATCATGAAGCATATATCAAGATAGTCAATCCAAAATCCGAATCAAGACGGTTCGAGCCGAATGGGTAGTTCGATCAATCAGGTCTCATGGATTCCTCATCGAAGCATCAAAATGCATCACACCCTCAATCCGATGTGCGAGACCAAAAATTCCTCAATAATGCATCACACCTACGCTTGTGCCCAAAATCAAATACCCTCAAAACATGCACGTATCTGATCACAATCCCATGGCACATTCATCCCAGCATCCTCAATAGCGGGGCCCGGCTTACACAAATATCTGTATAATCAAATACTCCTCGATGCGGGCCTCATTGATATGCACAGCAATCCCGAGTAGTAGAAGAGTGATAATAGAGGAGATGAGGAGGTCGGTCGAGAAGATCAGAACATAGAGACAATTGGGTGTTCCACACAAAGCGGGAACACCGTCAAAATGGTGGTCCGAAGAGCATGCTCTCCTCGAATCGGAGAAGATGGGGATAGAGATGGTACGGTGGATACGAGGAAGTTGGTGAAGAAGAGGTAAACGGAAGGACTTGGCGAAAAATGATTGAGCTCAAGCGCCAATATCACGACTCGATGCGAATGAGGAGGTATATGTATAAGAAGAGGTAGAGAGACTCGAAGATGAAAAAGATGACTCACACGGACAGGATTGTTGGCTATAGGAAAGATGGAAACATAACAGACTCCAAGTCACAATCAATACGCAAGGCAAACCCCTGATTCACCTACTCAACACAATGGAGACCAAGATGTGATCCTTTTTTTTATCTTGTCGATTTTAGAATTACGTGATCATAGAAAGTTGTACACACCGGAATTTGGCTTTGGGATTGGGGCACTAATCCTTAGCATGTATGTAGAAATAAATGCTCAAACAAGGAGGGGGTTGCTCTCCCCAAGACAAGGGATCCATTATATTTTATTTTTAGGTCCAATAGAGTTAGCAGTCCTGATTTTATTTTGGTTATAACTTTTTATTACTTTTCAATGCACGTGCTTAATGGGGTTCCAATTCCATTTATATCCTAGGTTGGTAAAAATAGAGGGAGAAGGTTGGAAAAGCCATGCAAGTCGGAAATCGATGATGCATGCTAAGTAAGAAGACTTACAATGCCTCCAGCTCTCTCCATGCGGGATGCAAGACAGAATTGAAATCTATGCTACATGAGATGCAATCCGAGGAAATCGCCCTAGTTTAGGATGCTATTAGCGTGAAGAACATTATTTCAAAATTGACTAAGTCTCAAATCGTATCTATAGGTACATGCATGTATATTAGGGTTTGGGCCTTAGTCTACGTCAAACAATCCTAAGCTAGGTCTCATTCACACAAATAATAAAAATAAAATAAAAAAGGAAAAAGCATCAAAACCGTCGAGGCCCCCAAGGGAACAATCCCTCGGGCAATCGACCTCAGGAAGTTGGAGTGGGAGAGTCCTGTTTTATTACAATCCAAATGTCACTCTCTCACATAAATATTCATACAAAAATTAAACTATATTCCAAAATTCTCCCCCATCTGCCTTCGATTCTCTCTCCTGCTGGCTAGTGTAGAAGAGCCAGCTCCGCCCCACTCAAGTGCATAGGTCCTCCTAAGAAGTCCTCCGTCGCGCAACGGTCCCTCGCAGCAAGGTCAAATAAAAGAGATGGTCATAATAATCACAATAATTATCAATAAATAATGGAAATAAATAAATAAATATGGACAAGAGTAAAGAATCAAATAAATAATAAGTATCCCAAACGACGTTTCTCCCTGACAACGGCGCCATTTGATAATCGAATGATGAATTTCATCGGTCTTGCGTTCCACACAGGGCGGGAGCGCAGTCGCTAATGCGACCGACAGAAGATCTCGATCAATCAACAATTAACCCACAATAAATATCAAGCAATGACTAACAAAAATGTGGAGTTAAAATTTATTATAACTCTACATACAAGTGTGTATAGGTGTAAGCACAAGTAGAGGTCGAACACTAGGAGCAGACGGTCTGGGGTAAAAATGAATGTGCAAAATTATTCAATTCTTCTCTTGTCCATGTTATTGTTTTTGTGGAATTTAATTTTATATATTTTTTAAAAAATTTTTGTTTTTATGATTTTTGTGTTGTTTTTATATTTTATATTATTTAAATTTTCTTTTTATATTTTAAATTATATAATATCCATATATAAAGATATATATATATAAGAGGAGAGAGAGATATTATGTGTTGGTATATATATAAATACTTAAAATATGTAAATATAATATTTTTAGGCTTTTTATATTTTTGTATTTTTTTGTTTTTTTCTGGAATTTTACTAATTTTTATGTATTTTTAATTTCAAAAAATATCCATCATTTGGGACTAATTAAATAGACCAAAAATAATTTGGGTTTTTAAAATATAAAATAAGTCTCAAAATTACCAAAATTAATTTTAGTACATCTATATTATTATATAGATGATTATAAAATAAGAAAACTTTTTTTGGTATTTTTCTTGGTTTTTTATATTTTTTGTTGGATTTTGGAGCTCTCTAATTTTTCTCATTTTCTTTTTTTCTATTTTTTTGGTTTTTTCATTTTCTGGACTCAATAACTACAAAAATATACTATATGTAATATTTTTTTAGTTTTTCAAAAACATTTTCTATTTTTTGGTATTTTATAGTTTAAACAGGGCAAAAGTGGCTCCTATTTAGATTTTAATAATTGGGTCAAATGCAAAAATTGCCAATTAAAAATATGGGCGTGAAAGCTTGAGGCATGGACATCTAACCTAATTTTTGCGTATTTTTAGGAGTAAGCTAGGTATTTTTAATAAATACGTGAAGCACAAAAAATAAAACAGCCTGGCAGGGGCTACGTTGCAATTAAAATAAATGACAGGGGCTACGTTGCAAATATGCCAACAGAATAATCATTTATTTAACATTTCAGAGCTATTTAATAATACACAAAAACCGCCAGGGCATGCTTACAAAATTCACGCGCCTCATGTGGGACTACACGTGAGGCGGGGAGGGACCAATATGTAATAAAAATAAGTGCAGGGGTCCTGTGACAAAATTCCCTATTTATTTACAACATAATATTTTATTTACATGATTAAATATTAAATACAAAAAGGTGGGGTGTAGGTTTGCAAATTACCCCTTAAGTGGGTGCGGGTGGATGGCTGGATCTGATTCAATTGCCATGCATCACCTCCTCCGCGCCTGATGACGTTTCGCCGATGAACGCACGACGTTAGTGGGTGAGATCTACGGTGAGGGCTTCTCTCCATCGGACGGCTAGGCTTCAAACTAGGGGGCCTCCATCAATCGAGCGTCTCTGGGGCGACCTGGAAGAACTCGGAAGAAGGTCGCCTGAGGCGACCTTTGATCGGTCAGTGCATGCTCCTCCGGGAAGCTCCCTCACCGCCCAGCATCTCTAAATCTTCCTGGAGGCTCCCTTCATCCAACGACAGCTTCACTGAGGCACCTGGAGCTCCCTTGAGCTCGGGCGATGTCGAAAAAGGTGACGAGCTCCAGGTACATGTTCTTTGTTTGAATCGAGACAAGACGAGTCTCCTGGTGCTCCGGGCCCTGCACAAGAACTCACAACACAAAAAGAAGGCTACGGGGGCCTTGTTGGTGGTGTAGTGGGCGAGGGTGGCTTCGGGCGGAGATCTCCGGCGATGGGTGGAAGATGGAGATCGGGTCTCGAGATCTAATGAGGATCTGGGTGTGCGAAGGCGCCTGGGAAGAAGGGAAATGGCTAAGGAATGAAGTGGAGGTGGAATGGTGGTCCGAAGATGTCGGCAGCACCGTGAATGGGTTCGCCGGAGCGGAGCTCCGATGAACTATGGGTCATCTTTGTTAAGCTATCCTACTGTCCTAACCACTAAATTAATGACATAAATGAAATGCAGGGTATGAAAGCTACCTAGAATAATGAAAATGTACAGCTCGAACCTGGTTAAAACTCCAGGGAGCAGGACCTCCGGCGAGTGGCGGTCGTGGGTGCAACCTCCACCTCTCCTGCCCGCTCAGACCTTCCAGGGGCTTCTGCCTATCACGGAGAAGCTCGCTAGGCCGGAGGCGAGGGCTGAAGACGAAGAAAGGCTGACCAAAATTGAAGGGGAAGCGGAGGTTCTTTATATATAAGCAGAGTGGCACCCTTATTTGTCCGGCTAATAATAAGGAATCGGGTCTATGTACAAGGTGTTTAAGATGCGCGCATGTATGTACATCGATCAGGGAGCAATCCATCTGAAGGAAGCAATGTCAGAAGCTGCCTTTGGCGAACGGGAATTAAGGAAGAAGATGGGTGAAAAGACGGCCATGTCACGTCAGCTGCCTGGAGGTCAAGTTGATCGAGGTCAACCCGCGGAGGGACCTAATTGGTCCACCTCGCCCACTACGAGACAGAACTGATATTTTATTAAAGAAATAAATGATTTTAAAATAGTAAACGATTTTATTAATTTTGGTATATAAATAAAAAATTATTAATTAATGTAGTATTTCATTATGATTTTTATTTATTTTTTGATGTATTTTATTATGAGTTTATTTTTAATGGCGTATTTATAGGGATATTTACATGTATTTTGTATAATTAATTTTTATTTTATATATATTATTTTATTGTTTTATTCTATTATTTTATATATTTATAACTTATTTTTATATACCTAATATATTTTATTTTATTTTTATGAGTTAATTTGCACCTTCAAATAAATAGGTAGATGAATTGTATAGGTATAGTTATATGGTCTTTTGTCTATGTTTTGTATATTTATTTTTATTTTAATGTACTTTAATGAGTTTTTATTTTTATTTTGTATTTTTAATATAATATATGTAATATTTACAACATTAGGAAGAATAAAAGAATTAAAGAATGTATTTCCCATTTATTTATATACATATAGAACATAGGTATTTCATCTATGTTTGGCATAGTTTTATTTTATTCTCCTTTTTATTTTAGGTTTAATTCTCATTTTAATGTACACATATGTTATAAATAATGTTTGCAAAATTATAAAAATATGAATTTGTAAAAATAATAAGTAAGAATAAATTGAATATTTTTAATCGGTATTATGTACAATACGGGCCCAAAACCTATCTTCTGCATATTAACTCCAAAAAAATATGAAACCACCTTCCATTAAATAGATCTTGAAAAGTTATATACAATTAGAGGTAATTTTGCCATGTTTTGATTTTTATTTGAAAGATATGAGTCTGTGAAGTTTGGTTTTTGGCTTTGTATTCTGGGTATAAATGTACAATGTATATTATTTTTGTACAAACTTAATTTTGTATTTTTATTTTACAAAATTATCTACAACTTTAATGTACAAATATTTTTATTTAATGAATAAATAAATATATATACAAAATAGGTGTCAAAATGCATAAATGAATGAATAAAAAAATAAGGCATTTATTGTATCATTGGCCCTTATCTCCCCCCACTTTATTCTTTATCAACTAAGCCAATTCTTGACTTGGTCTCGGGGTTCGGGTCATAAAATATTTTGAATTTATTTCCTTTTCTTTTCTTCTCTTTATTCTATAATTTTGACATTAAAAACCTTATTTTATGTACACTTAATACAATAAATAATGAATGCTATTATGTACAAATTGATGCTATTTACATACATTTGCTGGGGTTTTTAAGGCCAAAATGATAGAATAAAGGTGATGAAATGGAGATTCATCGGGCGGGGATGAAGGTACTGGGAACGGATCAGGTGGCTAGGGATGCGACACGTGGCTAGCCGAGGTGAAGGCGGAAGTGGACGATGGCGATTAGATCAGGGGCCTAATCAAAGAGTCAAGATTTGAAGTGAGATGAACAATATCGATAAGGATGGAAAGTGGTGATCAGAGAGACCTTTATAAAGAGGTGAAAATGTCCACGCGTCCCGCCTTCTGAGAAAGACCTTGATAAAGAGGTGAAAATGGCCGAATTTGGAAAAACTCAAAACATGAAAGTTATAGATCTCGATGAGATCTTAAATTTTATGTTGACTAAAAATGGAAATGAGGTCAAATGAAGGGAGGAAATACAAGGGTAAAAATACAAATAAGTACAATATACAATAGGGGCCCAAAATCCAAATTTCACATACGATCTCCGATTTTAACGAATTTGGTCATGTTTTGAAGGTCTCGGACTGTATATTACTTTAAAAGTGAGTAGACCTAAATCGAATATTGTAAGATAGAGATATGCACATTTTAAGGTTCATGGTATCAAACTTGGATTTGGGTTTTATTGATCAATTTTACAAGTTAGTATTTTTTTGATATTTTCCTTGATTAGTGTTACTAATATATATATTATAGAGTTGATTTTATTAGATTTGGACTTAGTACCAAAAAGATACAAATAGGGTATTTACAGGTGATTTTTTTACAAGTGAATTTGGCTTCTTATTTCATGCAGAGATGAATGATAAAATGCACATATTATTTATGCTTGCATGAATGCTAATTATGCAATATAAGTGGGAAAATGCACCTGAATTGCTCGGGAACAAAGCTCTATTTTCAACTTTTAAAGTGATGAATCACATATTCATCAGAGTCGCATACTCTTGCTACCTCAAAATGTTAGAACCATGTGTGTGAATTTGTTCATCTCTTCCCATACAAAACCATTGAACCATCAAGGCACCAGCTCTTCTCTTAACTCGTCCTCGTGGAGACAGTTATTCCCTTCTAAGGTCAGGTGCTCTTGGTCTTTACAACCGAATGGGAGAGAGAAGTTAGAAGAATGGGAATAGAAGTGGGAATGGATCAGTGCGGTCTTCATTCCCTTGTGAAGTTGGTCAGTGTAATCGATTCTTCACCAAGAAGCAGGCTTTTTCTGAAGCTCAAATTTTTGGTGAATTTTTTGGTATAGGCTTCTTTGGATATTTTATTTGACTTTGTACAGCTTCTGCATTCTTGTTTATGCCTCGGTGGATATAGCACCTTTTGTTCCACCTAATTTTTTTGGGGATCTTGGAAAAGTTGCGTCAATAGAACATTCCTCATCCGAAGCATTTTCTCAATCCTTCTCCAGTATTTAGATATCATTGTTACCAAAAGAAGTGGGTTAGAGTACCGGTGTCGGTAATCCCCAAGAATGGTTCCTGAGCCACCATTGACGAAGCGACCTTGCATCATCTCAACTTAGACTCCAAGATTTTTCAACAATCCATCTAAGTTGAGCTAAGTGCTACGTGCGAGGTTTCCAGTCACGTCACTGTCTCAAGAGTCTTACAGATGATATGATAGGTCCTAGTCAAGCACATTGAATTGACTCGTGAACATAGTCTTATGGAACCTAAAGAATTAAGTCAAGGTGACCTGAAATATCTCCACTTCCAATCCTCAATGGGTTTCTATGAAATTAGGTGTATTAAGGTCTATTCCAAGCTCCAATATTCAGACTATATTTGGACTTGTTCTATTGTCTATAGTATCACAAAAAATGTTATGTTATGTACAATGCAAGCAAAATAATTTTGTGATCTCATTTTCTAATTTTGAACTTTTTGTGGATTTTTTTGAAAAAGTTTTGTATTATGCAATTTTTGAAGAAAGATTTTGCAAATATTTTTTGGAATTTTTGGAATTTGCAAAATTTTAGGTATTTCTCAAAACAAGAAGACTTTTGACACAAAAGGAAGTATGTACAAATATTTACACGGGTGTGCCTCCTTTTATTTACAAGAATTGAAGTTGGAGAAATTACATATTGAATGTTAATTATTTTTGTAGGTATGTATATATAATTTGTAAAGAGTTTATTTGAATGATGTATATATCCATCAAACTTATTTGAAAATGGTTTTACACATGCCTTTATAAACTATGGTCCAAATAATTTTTGAAAATACTTTTTACAAACATTTACAAGCATTTGAAAATCGTTTTGCAAAGATTTTTCAAACCATATTTATTTTTAGAATATTTGTGCAACCATTTTCCAAACCATTTGCAAACATATTTTGAAACAATTTATTTTGCACAAAGAAATGAATTATTTTCAAACCAAACATTTGGACAAAAATTGAAAACATTTTAAAAAAATCGAATGGTTTTTCAAAATACTTTATAAATAAATTTTCAAACTATTTTTCAAACACTTTGCAAAACATTTTTTCCTGATTTATTAATTAGTATATACAAAAGAATTTAAGGAATAATATACGTCCTTTTTATTAGTTACTTTAATGAATTGTATAAGTATATATAGTATTTTAGCCATATTCATTTAAATAAATGAAAGTACGAGTTATGGCTAAAGTATATACATAGTATATACGATTCCCCTATACTTAGCTTGATTATGTCCTCATAGATCAGAGAGAAAAAGAGAAGACAAAACTCGTATTAAGTATAAAAGATCCTATACTATAACGACTAAAGAATAATGAAAGAAAGAATGAGAAGGCGACCATTCCCCTATACTTAGGATCAAATAATCCTAAGCATAGCAGACTATATTTACATGCAGGGAGAGTCGTGGGTGGGAATGAACATTTCATGGTTTTCCATGTCTCCCCCTATACTTAGGGTAAGATATCCCTAATTATAGACAGGAACATCGACAAGAGAAGAGACAAGTAGTGAAACAAAGAATGTACAAGTCACATCTCTCATCCCCTCTTAAACTTAGGATGAAGCATATCCTAAGTATAGAAGCAATGAATGAGGAGAACAAAGCAAAAGATAAAGAACATATAAAAAGAAGAAAAGGAAGAAAAAACTTAAAGGAAGAGTTTTTTAGTGACATTATCTGAATCTTGTGATGCTGCTAAGGTTGTGGATGCTCCTTCATTGCATATCACTTGGACAAAATCGACAACAACCAAGAAAGTGTCATGCTTGAGGTAATCCTTCAATAACTGATCGTTGATGACAAATAGTTGTGCGTCAAAAGATAATTCTGATATCACAATGCTTCCATTTGCACACACTTCTTGCACTTTGAATGGCCCTGTCAATTTACTCTTTAATTTGCTCGGGGATACCTTCAACTTTGCGTCAAATAGCCACACTTTTTGTCCAGTCTTGAAGGTCCTTTGTTTGATGTGTCGGTCAAGCCAACGTTTGACCTTCTCCTTGTACATCAAGGTTTTATCATATGCATAGTCTCAAAATTCCAAGAGCATGTTCAGATCCTATTTTATTATCTAACCACCCTTTTGTGAGTCCAAATTGCATATATTGATTGTCCACAATTATTTATGAATTAACTCCACAGGTAGATGGCATGGTTTTCCATATACAATATGGTAGGGCAACTTCCTCCAGGGAGACTTGTAACAGTTATGTATGCCCAAAGGATGGAGTCCAAGAGTTGGGACCAGTTCTTTCTGTTCGGATTCACAAGCTTCTACAAGATCATCTTAATTTCCTTGTTTGATAATTCAGCCATGACATTGGTCTAAGGATGATAAGGAGACATGAATCTGTGATCGATGCCATACTCCTTCTTAAATTTCTTAACTTCTCTGTTAATGAAGTGACTACCCCCATCTGATATCAGTATCTTCAGAATCTCGAACAACGATATGATGTTCTTTCTCAGAAAGAGACAAATTGTACGGTTATTTATGACTCGAGCAGGCATAGCTTCAACCCAGCAACTTACATAGTCAACAACAAGAATGTTGTGCCCGTATCTCTCACTATTGGAGAAGGGTCCCATGAAATCGACGCTCCAAGCATCGAATACATCTACAATATGAATGAACTTCAGGGGTATTGAATCTTTAATTGTAAGGGTACCTTTCAATCTCTAACAGTAGGTGTAGTACTTGGTGTATGTTGCATCATCATTAAATAGTGTAGGTCATTAGAGGCTACATTATAGTACTTTTGCTACCATTCTATCTCCAAAGTGGTGTTCACTAGATTTGAGCAAGTGAAGATGCTCGAGGACACTGTCATGCTCCTCCTGAGGGATGCAACTATGCCAAATGCAATCTGCTCCTTCCCTTGATAAAAGAGGATCTTCCCACTGGTAGAAATGGATAGTGGACAACAACCTATCCTTCTTGATCCAATCTTGTGGAAAACAATGGAGATAAGGTAGTTCACAATATAAGCATACCAAGGGAGTGAATCCACAGCCAGAATCGACTCGTCGACAAAGGTATCTGTTAGGTGCACTGCTCAGTAGAGGATCCTGCTTTTCAATTCTGGAGAGGTGATCTGCTACCACATTCTGAACTCCGAGCTTGTCTTCCATCTCCAAATCGAACTCCCATAGGAAAAGGATCCATCTGATTAGTCTTGTATTGGCATCCTTCTCCTAATGTAAGTATCAAATAGCAAGGTGGTCATTGTATATGGTAACTTTAGATCCAATCAAATAGGATCTAAACCTCTCAAGGACGAAAACCACAGCCATCAATTCTTTCTCTGAGACAATGTAATTTCTCTGAGATTTGTCTAGAATTTTGCTAGTATAGTGAATGGAAAAGGGTGGTTTTCTTTCCTTTGTCCTAGAATAGCCCCAACTGTAAAATCTGAGGCATCAGTCATGGTCCCAAAAGCGAGAGACCAATCTGGTGGTTGTAAGACTAGCGCTTGAGTGATTAGCTCCTTCAGCTAATTAAATGAAAGGAGAACCTACTTATGAGCATCAAACTCAGTCTCCTTGCACAATAACTCTGTGAGAGATCGAGAAATGCAGTTGAAGTCACGAATGAATCTCCTGTAGAAACTCACATGCCCTAGTAATGACCTCATATTTTGAACGGTCTGAGGTGGATAGAGGTTGGGAAATACATCCATCTTTGTTGGATCGAATTACATGCCATGTTTGGAAATGACGTGACCCAGCATAATCCCTTCTATGACCATGAAGTGGATCTTTTCCCAAGATAGCACAGGATTGACTTCTTGACATTTCTGAAGTACTCTGTCTAGGTGCTCAAGATAGGAATCGAAATGGTTACCATAGACAAATAAGTCATCCATAAACACCTCGAGAAAACTACCTACCATCTTGGCAAAAATTGCAAGCATGCTTCTCTAGAATGTCGCAGGTGTATCGCACGGTCCAAAGGGCATTCTTCTGAAAGCATAGGTATCGAGTGCGCAAGTGAAGGTAGTCTTCTCTTGATCTTCTTGGATTATTGCCACCATGTTGTACCCGGAGTACTCATCTAGAAAGAAGAAGAACTCCTTACCGGCTAGTCTTTCCAACACTTGATCAATGAATGGCAAACAGAAGTGGTCCTTGGTTGTTGCATTCAGGTGTCGGTAGTCAACACATACACGTAGGATGTCGATACCCGAGTAGAAATCTCCTCTCCTCTGTCATTTGTAACCATGGTCAGCCCAGATTTCTTCAGAACTACATGTAGAGGGCTCACAAATTTCGAATTGGAGATGGGATAAATGAAGCATGCATCACACCATTTTGTAATTTCCTTCATGACAACATCCTGCAAATTTGGGTTTAGTATTCTATGAAACTCTCAAGGATGGGTTGGCATCTTCTTCTGAAGAGATGTGGTGTGAGCACAGAGTAGGATTTATCCTGCAAAGATCTGAGACGTGCCAACCAAGTAACTTGCAATTCTTTTCTAGAACCTCGAGAAGTCGAGATTCTTGATCCGAAGTCAACATACTAGTGATAATGATCGGATACATGTTTTGTACACCAGCAAGGAAAGAATACTTAAGGTCTACCAGAAGTGGCTTTAATTCTGATTCTGATCTAGCATGTTTCTCTGTTACTTCATAAACTGTGCTGGTAGGTGGATGATATGCCATAACTTTAGAGATAGTGCTACACCTCGGTGGCTTCTTGTTCAACTGACAGTCCATCAAACAGAATTGCAATGAATCCATCATGTTCGAACTAGCATGAATTGTCTAAATCAAAGAGATACCTCAGCAAATCGGATTCCGTCTCCCAAGTGCCATCGGAGCTTGTGTCGATTATGCTTTCCTAATCCTGCTCAAGAGAGAGAATTTCCAAGGTCCATGTGTTATTGAAAGAGAGGTTTGTATCTATGATCTCTGCAATGAAGTCACAGTTTGCTTCAGGCGATGTTGCATGACTTTCATCAAGTACGACTTTTGGCTCGCTGACCATGTCTATTATAACTCTGTGATTGCTTGAGCTAAACATAGTCTTCGCAGACCCATAATCAACAATGGTCTCTGTGGTGTGCAAGAATGGTCGTCCAGGGATAATTGGGGTCTGAAGCAATGGTGCAGGGAGTCCATATCAAGGACCACAAAATCAACTAGGAATTGCATGTCATGCACCTTTACCCAATGTCTTCCAATAGACCACATGGTCGCTTGATGGTACTATCAGCAAACCGAAGGATCATGCATGTTTGCTTTAATGGAACCAGCTTGAATTCTTGCAATAATGATGAGGGAAAGAGGCTGATGGAAGAACCGCTATCAAGTAGGGTCCACTCGAAGACTTGGTCGAAAATCTCACATCTGATCAAAGGTGCTCCTTTGTCTTTCTTTTGCTGTGGGAGATTTCTGATAGCTGCAACTGTGTCCATGGTGAGTACATGCCTCTCAATTTGTTGGCATCTATTGTCATGGTTTGGCCGATGATTATTTGTACATGCCTCCTTCAAGCCCTTCTTCATAGCAGGCATGTATTCCATGGCCTTCATTAATGGTATCTCAATAGTTAAATTGCTAAGAATATCCACAACTCCAGGATCAGTCAATGCACATTTTCTGTTTTTATTTTTTTGGATTTTTATATTGCATTTGGAAAAGGAATATTTATAGAATTGAAATTAGAAACAGTTGTTTTATTTACAAGAAAATTCTTGTCCGCAATATTCTGAACATCCGGATCACAAAAAGGTGTACATCCTGGAGATGAAGGTGTTGCTACTGGTGGACAAGCAAAAAGCGTAGTCTCTGCTCCGTCGATTGGCGTTGGATCGGCTGCTAATGCTAGCTCCTCCATGGCTAGCACGGCTTTACTTTGATGATGATATATTTTTGGTATTTTCGCTTTTTCTATTTTTTATTCTTTTTATTGATGGCGAAGGTGGTGGATGACAGTCGGCATGGCTCCTCCTTGTTCTTCTTCCCTACCCAAACCTATATCTAGCGCAACTAATGTAGAAGATGATGATTCATATGACAAAGCTTTATTATTCCCTTTGCTTGTGGCATATGGAGTCAAAGTCCTACCACTAATGAGGGTGACAACATTTGATAAAGTCATATTACAATCATCTAACTCTATAGGCACAGATAAGACATCATATTCTACCTGCTATTTCCTCTTGAAATTATTAGAATTTTCTTCAATTTTCATTGTGATAGGAGTTTTAACGATTGTCAGGTCGCCTTGCTTCTTGGTCATCTCTGATAAACCCTTCATGAGTTTGACCAAGCAATCCCATGTGGGGTTCACTGGAACTGCCTCAAAAGTTTCAGCGTATACACCACGTTGTAGTTGATGGTTAGGAGGCTGAGATTGGGACTACTGATGTTGTTGTGGAGGAAGAGGAAGCTGATACTTTTGATACGGAGGAGGGGAATTGTTGCTTTCCAGTCATGTGCTAATGGTACGATTGTTGATGGCGGTTATGGCTGTGGATACTACTGAGACTGTCTCCAGATGCCTTGGTATTACAGAGATGGGTGATTCTGGTATTGAGGCTGAGGCTGAAAAAATGATGCAAAACGACCACCCTGACGTTGGTGGTAAGGCAGGTTGGCTAGTGGCTGGTCTTGATGTTGTCCTGCAGGATAGGTCAGATGTGCATCGTTACTCCATACACCATTGACTTCTTGGATAAGTGGTGATGGTGGTGGTGGAAATGCTGAATCAGAAGATGGAAGGTAGTATGGCTGGTAGACCACCATCTATTGCTGCAGTGGGGCCTGCTCGAGTACCTGCACGTAGTACACGTGCTGGATCGTTGGTTGTTGTGAACTCGGCTGAGGTTGTTGTGGCAGTGAGGTCTCATCCTTCTTCTCAGTAGGTGTCTCTGATGTTGGGGTCGCCGACTGACACGAACTGATGGTGCTTACCAACAGCTCCAACTGCTTGGTTATTTTGTCCAGCTTGTCCAAATTTGGCATCCTTTGTTCGATCACATCGAGCTTCTCATGATCCTACGACTGCTTCTCAATGATATCAACCTTTGAGAGATGGCCCCTAATGACACTAAGGTTGGAGATCTCACCTCTCACTGCCTATGGGACGTCGCCATGTGATCTGACTTCTGGAGGACTTGAGGTTTTCTTTGATAAGCATATGATGAATACAGGGAAGCCTCTCGCTCGGCCATTTCTTCGAAAATTTGACATACCATGTCTTCATCCTTGTTAAAATGGGATCCTCTACATACAGCGACCACCAGTCTCTGGCTCTCTACATTCATGCTCCTGAAAAAGTGTTGGACCAAACTGGTCATCGGTTCATGGTGGGGGCACTTCTCCTGTAGGTCTGTAAATCGCTCCCATGCTTCATGGATAGACTCGTGGGCGGCATGGGAGAAGTTGTTATCCTCGCTCGCATCTAGTTGAGCCGACCGAGAGAGTAGAAGTTGTGAAGGAATGCAGATTTGAGTTCCTCCAAGATTGTCACGACCTTTCCCAAATGATTGACTCAATAGAGGGCCTTGTCTTGTAAGTTGAAAGGGAATGCAATCATCTTCACTACACCCAATGGGATGTTAGGGTAGTGGGTTGTCCGACAAATGCGAGAGAACTATTGCAAGTGAATGTATGGCTCCTCGTTGAAGTTCCCATTGAATGATTGTAGGAGTGCAAGGAACTGAGGCTTGAGCTCGAAATGAGCATGGATCAGAGGGATGCGGATCCACTCGGTCATCTGTATGTCTCCAAGATTATATGTCTCCTTCAATGTAGGTTTAGGGTTCTCATTCCTTGGTTCCTAGTATGGATCCTCATAGGGTATTTCTCTACCTCCCCCTCCTCCTGATGGTCTATTCATTATATCCTTCAGCATATCTTGAAATCCAATCTGGCGAGTGCCTCCTTAGTCAGTTGTTGATTATGGCATGGATGGAAGACAACAACTGAGCATTCACTTGGTTCTGGTCGGGTCCCTGACCCGATTCCATCTTAGGAGGTTGTTTTCCTTTACCTTTTCCTTGAGGTGCCATCTATGGGTCTGAATCAGAGGATATGAATTCTGGATTGGGATACAGGATCGGTGTTATCTTCTATCTACAATATGAAAGAATCCCAATCACACCACTTGAAATTGATTTCCAGGTGTTGAGATGAGTATGGAATTAGTATCAATCCCAGATGGTTGTTAATGGAGTAAAAAGATGTTGATTGAAATCAGCCTCCATTCACAACAGACGTAAGGGGGACAAGAGCGATCTCGATTTATCGGGCGATAAAGGATGATGAAAAGAAAATGAGGAGTCTGTAGATCGGTTCACAAGGTTTGAACACCAGGTTCTCAGGAATTGCCTCGAATTATTAACGATGCCATGTCCATGGAATCGATGTAGTGTTGGTGGAGTCCCAACTAAACCATCCATGGATCGACATCGTAAAGTAAGATAAGATTGATGCAGGAAGAAGGATACGATGATCAAAGAGGAATAAAAAGGAGTGTAAAAATAGTAGAAAGGCTCAAAACGAGCGTAGGTCAAAAGAGAGAACACGTAGATAAAATTTACGTAAATGTGTGGGACTTGATCTTTGAACCTTAATCTAGATCCATACAAACACAATAAAAATTAGGTTCACCAACTCTACACGTATGAAGTAGTAACGGATCAGTTATTTATTATCTTTTCATTTTTAGAGTTGTCATTTCAGGTATATCTTATAACAAGTCCTTAGCATGCTAACCCTATAAGAGACAGCACTTCCAGAAAAGTAATCCAGTACTTATCCTCCTACTTTTTAACCTATAGTATGCACTTTTTGAGGTCCTTATAACCCTTCGTTGATACCTTACTCACCCAAAGAAATAGAGGGAGGAAGACGGTAGGCAAAACCACTACTTCGAACCTCGCTCACAACAGAATCACACATGAGCATGCAAGGACCTACTCGGACACAAACTAATGAGACAGACACACACGTGAGGGCGTGGCCTAAGCACAGCACTTTAGACCAAGTCGATGTTCCACACAAGGAAGGAACACCATCGATGACAAGGCCCTACTCGGCCACTTACAATAGAAGCGTAAATACTTCGGAATTCCATGTGATATACAAGGCAATTACAAACTGGATTTTTGGCTCTAATCCTTAGCGGTTCGTGCCTCGCTCATGGGAGGGTTTTGTTCTCCCGAAAACAATGAGGGCTTTATCAACCCAAGGAAATGTAGTCCATTATAGATTTAAATTAAGGTCAAAGTTTATTTAGCAGTCCCCTTATTTTAGTTTTTTGGATTTTCACTTTTTTAAGTATTTTGCTTAGAAGCACCTAATGATTTTGTAGATTTTTCATTTAAGTCCTACGTGCTCAAAATCAGAGGGAGATAGCGAAAAGGCCATGCAAGTTGATTCAATGATGAAAATTTCATCATTGAGTCTAATAATGCATGCAGAGTTAGAGGACTTACAACACTTCCCAGCTCTCTCCATGTGGTATGCAAAATCGAATTTTTATACCTATCTACAAAGTGGTGTGTAATCGACAAAATTGTCGTAAACAGTAGTTCTTATTAGACGTGAAGAACCATATGTTAATTATTCAAAGACAAACCCTAGAGTTCGATCTTGGAGACATTTTTGATGCCCGCCACAACTAGTCCTGCCAGTGTTGTATGATGTCTCTCTCGATGTGTGGGTTTAAATCCATATAACTAACATTTATTTATTTTACTAGATCTACTCGTAAGAGGCTATAGGAGCATGCAATTATTATTAGGGATGTGGACCTAATTACCAATTCAAGCAACCTACAAGCTAAGGACTCATGCACACAAAACAAATAAAAATAAGGCAGAAAACTCAAATCATCACAAAACAAAGTAAAAGAAGGTGGTGAAAATATGGGAAAACTGTGACGAGGCCCCCAGATGAACAGACGTCTCGGCAATCGACTTTGTTGTGAAAAGTAATGTACAAGTCTTTAATTATTACAAATAATGAATGAATAAATCCCTCTCACCAATAAATAAATATGATCTATATCTATGCTAAGTAGCCTCTTCTTGCCGCATTTGCTGCCTCTCCTACTGGTCAAAGCCTAAAGACTAGTCTCCACCAAACTTGGTTGCATCGGCCTCCTAAGAAGCTATCCTCGCGTAGTGGCACAACAAATACAACAAGAGAGGTATATTAGCGTAGATAATCAAATTATTATAATAAAATAAATGTATCAAAATTATCTATGCACAAGTAATGAATGAATCGATAAATATGAACAAATAAATGAACCAATAATAGAATCAATAACTGAATAAATGAATATAGACACCGAGATACAAAATAGGCTACGCACATTGCTCCCCAGCAACATCACCATTTGATGACGTGGTTTTTCAAGGGGTCGCATGATCTCACAAGACGATACAACAATCGATGCATTGACCTCTCAATAAAGCCAAATCGATCAACAATTAACCCACAATATTAATTAATCAATGAATATAAAAAAGATGGAGTTAAAATTTATTATTCTCTACAACACAATATGTATAACAAGTAAGCATGTAGAGGTCGAACCACGGAGAGCAATTCTGGTAGCCTACGATTATTTCTAATCAATGCATATTATGTGCATGTGTGTCTTTATTCATTATGTGAGTTATATATATGTATATATAATGAAATTAACACTAAATATATAGGTATAGTAATTATAATAAAATCTATATTTAAACATATACACACATAGGTGGAGATATACATATAAGGTACTCACACATTTACATACACGTAGGTATTAATAGTTAGTTTTTTAATGTATATATCAGTATTAGAAATAATATATTTTTTATTTTTTCTAATTTTTAATTTTTTTAATTAAGTATATCATATAGGAATATATAAAGTTATATATACAATATAAGGTTATATACATATAAATACTAATAAACATAAATAAAATGCCAGGAATAAATTTGGGGTTTCAAATAATTTTCTCATATTTTTTATTTTTGGGATTTTTTTCTAATTTTTTAGATTTCTAAAATAAAAAATATCTTAAATCATGTTTTAAAGAAATACGTCGGATTGAATTGAAGATTAAAATTAACAAATAAGATCTAACATTATTCTAATCAATTTTAATAGATAACTAATATTATAAAGAAAATTGAGAAATAGAAATAAATATTTTTGGGATTTTTGGTGATTTTTACTATTTTTGTTGGGTTTTGTAGCTTTTTAATTTTTAGCTTTTCTTTTGCTCTTTTTTATTATATTTTTGTCCTGGAGTGAATAAATACTTAAATACACAACATATAATTTTTTGGAATTTTTCGAAACATTTTCCTATTTTTTGGTATTTTCCAAGTTAGACAGGGACAAAAACATGCTCATTTCATTTTTAATAAATAGCTAAACGCATATAATGCCAAAATAAAAATATAGCGTAACACATGCTAACAGTTATCTAACCCTAATTTTTCATAATTTTTGGAGCGCGGATGCTATTTTTAATAAATGAAATTAAAGCACCAAAAATACATGAACTAGCGAGGGCATATTTGCGACTAATAGATGTCAGGGGTTCATCTACAAATGTGCCAAAAATATACAACTAATATTCACATTTAATGGATTAAATATAATTACAAAACCTGCCATACGTATACAAGCAATTTGCCTAGCTCACGTGGGACGATACGTGAGCTGAGATGGACTAGACTAAAATACTATTTCAATAAATACGAGGTCTTTTCTACGAAATAACCACTTTTATTTATACTAAACATTTTATTTACATGGGTAATAAATAAATACAAAAAGCAAGGATAGATATGCAATTTACCCTTATTTATACGCTAACTGACTGCCTAGATCTCTTCACTTATGTATATCCAGCGGCTGAGACACGCATTGCTTTGCCTCGAATTGAATGACTAGGATTAGAACTGGGCCCAGCCGTTGATCCGACAGTTGCCGCTACTTGGGATGAACGGGAAGAACAGGTCTTCCCTCGTCCTTCGACCGTTGATTTCTTCATCCTCCGGTGGCCTCTACATCTGAACTTTGTCTTTAGATCTCCGGAAGAGAGTCTGCAGCGAGTGATGCCCTTCAGCATGTCTGGGACCCAATGTCAGGGTCTTGGAGCTCGGTCAAAGCGTGTGCGCATGGAGAGACCTCGTCCAGGTTCGAATGCAACCCAGGAGGACAGCATGTCTGGGACCCAATGTCAGGGTCTTGGAGCTCGGTCAAAGCGTGTGCGCATGGAGAACCTCGTCCAGGTTCGAATGCAACCCAGGAGGGGTCCTTTGAATGCAGAACCTGCACGAAGACATTCAGTGGCTCGAGGCGAGTCACAATGACCCATTTTGAAGTTGAACGCATAGGAAATGGATGAAAGGGGCTCCAGCATACAACGAAGGAGGGGCCACGATTGGCATAACCACAAAGGCCTCGATTGATCAAATGGATTTGGGAAATGGATCATGCATTGGGGAATATGTGGAGATGGTTGGCGTGGTCGGAGGTAGTCGAGAGATACGATGGAACACGGCCAGATCTCTAGAGCTCTGGCAAGCTATTTAACCTAAGTTACGTTAAATCACGAACTAAAAGGAAAAAAATGCGGAGAATGAAAGTCGAGGCTAAATCTACCTAGGGAACATAAAAGTGCAGCTCTTATGCCTGTGATAAAGCAAGGAGCAAGGCAGGCTGGAGCATCGTCGATTCGTCATGGATCACTGCCTTGTCCTTGCTTCACTGTCTCCAAGCACGGGGAAGCTCTCAGTTGTCACCTGGACTTCGACACTCACGTAAGAACAAGGAGCAAAGCTCGAAGGGGGATCAAGAAGAGAAGGAGAAGATGATGCTCTTATTTATAGACAAGGTGGTCGATGCTTATTAATCAAGGACATGTGGTCGAATGAATAGAGTAGATTAAATATTTGGCTAGGGTGTGAATTAAGGATGTTTAATCTGTATGAATCACACATCACATCTAGTCGGAGCATCATGAACGCCAGCAGAAAAATGGGCGAAATCTGGGGGCTGACATTCTGGTGACTCAAGGAAGAGAGAGTGGGTTGTTGACCGAGTTCAACAATCCCAACCTCCTGATTGGTCCACCTCAGACACTATAGGACAAAAAGGATGAATTTATTCGGATATAACTGATTAAAAAGAGTAATGGATTTTATTAATTTTTGGGCATAAAATAAAAAATGTTTATTATTTTATACAGTATTTTAATATGATTTTTATTATTTTTTGGTTCCATTTATTGCAAGAAAATTTTAAGGGTACATTTATAGGTATATTCATCTATGTTTTGGGTCTTTTATTTTCATTTTGTATTTTTATTTTATTATTTTACTCTATTAATTTATATTTTTATAACTTATTTTTATACATATAAATAATTTTATCTTATTTTATTTTATTGATGTCATTTATATACTTAAATAAATAGGGGTATATATTATATTGGTATAGGTATTGGTATTTCTATTATATATTTATATAGAGTTTACAAAATTATATAATTATAAAATTGTGAAAATAATAAATAACAACAAAATGAATATTTTAATCATGTAAACTATACAATAGGGTCCAAAACCTAACTTTCACACCTTAACTCCTAAAATATGAAACCACGCATTCATTAAATAGCTTATTCAAAGTTATACAGAAATTAAAGGTAATTTTGATACATTTTGAGTTTTTATTTAGGAGATATGGGTCGGGGAAGTTGAGCTTTTAGATTCTTATTTTTATGTAAACTTAATTTTGTATTTGTTTATACAATATTATCTACAACTTTTATGTACAAAGTTTTTTTTTATTTAAGGTTTTAAACAATAATGAATAAAATGGATCCCAATAATGCCTTATTGATGAACGAAAGAATGGAATCTTATTGTGTATATCTCCCCCTACTTTATTCCTTGTCGACCAAATCAATTCTTGACTTGGTCTCCAGGTTTGGGTTCATAAAATACCTTTGGTATTTTATTCTTTTCTTTTCTTTCCTTTATTCTTTATTATTGCCATTAAAAACAATATTTTATATACAATAAATAGAATAAATAATGAATGTTAATTTGTACAAAATAATAGTATTTACATGTATTGGCTAGGGTTTTTAAGGCCAAAATGATAGAATAAAGGCGATGAAATGGATATTCATCATCATACAACTCTTGAGTCAATGGCTTGACTTGAGACTTCGTACTTAACATGTAGCTCAACCAATATGGGTTGTTGAAATATCTTAGCATCTAAGTTAGGATGATACTAGGCCGCTTTTACAAGGATGGCTCAGGAACCATTCCTAGGGTATGTCGAAACCAGTACTTCAAACCCTCTAGTCTTTTGGTAACATGGCATCTAACAATCAAAATATATTGAAATAAAGCTTTGGATGTAGAATGGTTTGCTAGCATAACTTTCCTAAGACCCCAAACATGGATGAAACAAAATATTCTATATACATCGAGGCAAAAAATAATGCAGAGCAATACCAAACAAAGAAATACCTAAAAAGAAGCCTACATCAAAAAAACTTTGAGCGTCCAGAAAAGGACTGCTTCTTGTGGAGACTTGGTCACACTAACCGAGCTTCACAAGGAAATGCGACTACACTGGTTCATTTCCACTTCTTTTCCCTTTCTTCTAACTCCCCTGAACCTTCATTATGAACTAGAACGTACCTGAACTCAAAAGTAAATATCCATCTCCTTGGGGACGAGTTACCAGAGGATGAGGCTAGATAATAGTTCAATTGTTTGTCTATGAAGAGCTAACACGATTCACATAGTTCAACTGTTTTTCTGTAAAGAGCTGACACAATTCACACACAGTACCTATCATTTCAAGGTTACGAGAGTATACATCTGAAAGGATGATTCTGATTAGGTTGTTGGATGAAACTGAATAGAGGAACATAAAGCCTAAAGGTTGTGTTTCAGAATTCCTAATTTGTATGTGGTTTCGAGAAAATAACAATCTAAAGGTCTTAATTAATCTCCAAAGTTTGGTGTTATTAAGATAAGTTTAAGAGTCAAAATAATTATCAGTTCTTTCTTTTTATTTTCTTTTTTATTTTTATGCACTCATTGTCATAAGTGTTTGCTAAGGACTAGCAAAGGCATGTATAGAAGGTAATGAATCTCCATTTCAGCACATTTATTTTTTCCATTTTGGCCTTAAATACCTAGTTAAATGCATGTATATATCATTAATTTATGCAAAATAACGCTCATTATTTGACTTATAAATACAGTATAAGTACATGTATTTAATGCTAAAATAAAAGAATAAAGGAAAGAAAAGAGAAAAATGAACTATTGAAAATATTGAAATACCCTAGACCCCAAGATCAAGTCAATATTGACTTGATTAGGAATAAAGTACAGGAAATAGCGTCAATTAATTGTACAAAGAACACACATAAACCCTAATTTCATTATTCAATAAATAGCCATTCTTTCATTATTTATTTTCTTTTTACAAACCTCAAATAATGAAATGTTCTGCATGAACATTGTACATAAAAATATTTAGAAAAATTCAAAAATAATTGCACACAAAAATAACACAAAGTGTGACTGTGACACACAGATGAAAAAATCATAAACAAAACTTCATAGATCAAAAATTCTCCATACAAGTTCAAAATGGAGTAAACTCAACTTTGTTGTTCGTAAAATTAAATTATCTATCTAATGAAGGTAGTTTCGTTAAAATGGAGTTAAGATGCAAAAGTCGCCTTTTTAGGATTCCATTATCCCAAATACCTGATTATTTTATTCATTATATTCATTCTCCGTATTTTTACTTTTCCTATATTTTTTAGTTAATTATATTTAAAATAAAAACATAAAAGAAAAGCATTAAAAATACATTAAATAAGTAAGGTGTTAGAATATATAGGCATAATATACCTATAATATATATATACGCCTATTTATTGAAGTACATAAATAAAATCAGAAAAATAAAATAAGAATATGTAAATAAGTATTCAAATATATTATAAATATATAAATTATGTAAATATAATAATAAAATACAAAATACAAAACAAAAATAAAATACCTAAAATGCAAGTATTTATACTTATAAATACTTGTAAAAATGAAAACATATAAAGTCATAAAGATAAATACAGATAACAATAAAATAGTTTGAAAAATAAGAAACATTTTTTAATGTTTTAAGTTTTAATTAATAAAATCATTTACTATATAGTATTGAATAAATAAATCATTTAACCATGTTTTGTCCTTATCTGGCTGATGTGGACCGATGAGGGCCAAGGGTTTGTTGACCTCGGATCAATTGTACCTTTGGCCTAGGTCTGCACCTATCAGACGTTGACTACCCCTCTTTGCCGATTTTTGTTCCCATGATACATTATTCTATGCACTGAGATTTCTTCATGAAAGATCTATTCAATACATCCCTCTTCCACACCAGATCCTTACCTTAATCAATCGAGCATCGATTCGTATGCCAACCCTAATGAAACCTCATCTTTTATATAACTTATTCTCCACCATTTTTGAGTTGTGTTCCCCTTTTGATATTCATTTGACCCCTTGGTTTTTCTCTAAGGAGCTTGCCTTTAGTGATAGTAAGTGGTGCTTCGCATTCCACAGTGAGAACGAGGTTCATCGAGGGAGGTTCCACCCATCCCCGGAGCTTCGCCTCTTGGCAATTCTGCTCCCTGATTTTGCCACAATGTACGAGCTGATTTTAATGTCTTTGGATTAGTTTTAATTCCCACTTTTATTTCTCATCTTCATTTGATGCATTTACTTACTATTTTAGCTTATGTTTCTAGATCATTAATATGCCGGAGCTTAGAGATCCGACCATTGTATCCATCGTTCACCCTTGTATGGACCGGTTCTGACCACACAGACCATACCATCTCCTTTACTAAGTATTTCTCCCCCTCTAGACCATATCCATTCATCCTGGTCTCTCCTTGATCTGGCAATTGGGTATGCCTCCTCCACCTTCACTGGCAACCCTCCACCACATTCTATTTCATGTTGAATCCACTCAATAAAAGCCCATATCGCGTTGCCCTTGCCTTGTTCTTCTTCCCATGTAGGTACAATGTCTGGAAGACCCCATCTGAGGGGATGTAGATAAAGAACAAAACCTCGACGTGCCATCCTTCTTCCTTGAGCTACAAGACCCTATCATTGGGGCCCGAACATTTCTGAGGGCATCAGATGATGTGGACCACTAGCAGGAGTGTGTGGAGCATCAGAGCATCAAGATCCACAACAGGAGCGAGGAGATTTTGTAGGAGGAAGCTCGCCCAGGTGGAGCATCTTCCCAATTCTTCCAGGTCCTCCTCGCCGTCAGATCAAGAATGCCCTTCTCGATAAAGAAGTTACCATCAAATCATTCCCTACAGTAGCTATCATATCTCCTCGAAGATCTAATCAGGGTCACAAATAGTGAAGGAGTCTCACTCCATCTTGGTCGTCCATCCATAAAGTAAAAACCATCAGGTAACTGGATAGCGTACATGGAGAGTATTTTGCATTGTAACCCCTCTGAATTTTGCAATTTTTTGTTTAGTGTTCAATCTTTCATCCGCTTTGTAAAACTTTTGTATAAATTGCACAAAGGATATTTTACTTTCAGCTAATTATAACTAGATCATGTACCAGGCCAGCTTACGTGCTCGTGTGCATAAGGCGCCTGGTCTTTTTGCATCCAAGCCCTTGCATCTTTAAATATTTGTATTTATTACTAAAAATTGTGTATTAAGTGTTAGATTTTAGGATATTTTGCATGCAAGGTCCTATCATTTTATTTTATTGCAATTATATCCCTGCAAGGTTGTATATTTATTTTTTGCCATTTTTATTAGATAACTCGTGTATGTTTTAGATCTTGGGGAAAATATGGTAGATGCATGAGGCCATGCTTATACATGCTACATATTTTGTTTGGCATTTTATTGTATTTTAACATTTTCTAAAAATCGAAAAGCAGTATTTTAATCCTCATGTAATTATTAAAATCAAAAAAATACAAAACTACATTTTAACATTCCAGAAAAATTAGAGTTATTATATTACTATATATTCTGCCTACAGACCAAAAATCACTAAAGGTAAAAATAAACTTTAAAATAAAAACCTTAAAAATACTATAAAAATCAGAACAATTTCATATGAAATCCCAAAAAAATTGTTTTTGTCAATATTTTTCTTTATTATATATGTATATCTTAGAAATAGTTTTAAGAATTTTTTAACATGTTATCTATTTTTAAAACCCTAAAACCATCGATTTAGTTATTTTATCCCTATTTGTGATGTTTAATACTTTAAAAATACATTAAAAAATAGAAAAAATTCTATAAAAATATCAAAAATCAAGAAATATATTAAAACACGACACATTTTTATATATTTTAATTATATTTATATATATTTAAAAGAGACATATTAGTACTATATATTATATATTACTTGTACAAATTATTACTATTTTTACATATAAATATATATTATATCTTAAAAATAAAAGAGAAATAAAACATAAAATTAAAAGAAAGTGAAATTTTAAAAGTATAAAAAATACAAAATACAAAACACTTAAAATTCCATAAAAATTAAATACAATAAAAACCCACGTATCTAGAAAGAGATAAAAGTACAAAAATTATTATTATTATTAATTATCATTAATTATACCTATCCATCATTATTCTCAGTGGTTCGGCACTCCACCTTACTTGCCCTATACACATTTATTCTAAAGTATAATAAATTTTAAATCACATAATTTTTCATTTTCGTATGCATATTATTGTAGGTTATATGTTTGTCTAATCTGATTGGTCACGTGCTGAGAGCTGATACAGCGATTGTCGAATTTGACTTGTCGAGCACCGTAAGCTCCTCCATGATCGGACGTTAGGCACCTCTGTTCAGTCATATCAACACATGGTCATCTTAATAATCACGCAGATGTTGATTCAATGGATGAATCATATGGGATGGTACTTGGATGGTGTATAAAGAGTTATATTGAGGACACATCAAGCACCGTTAAATGATTGTTAAGAAAAGATCTCCAACATGAGGAGAAGATGGCAATCCCTCTCTAATGGTTGATATCTGACTGGACTCTTGATTCAGTCCTCTACATAGGAATAGAGATTCATAGGTGTCAGATAAATTAGGTCAAAGAGTTGACTTAACGAGATCGAGATAACAAGACCTATGCCATATGCTTTCATGATATAGGCATGCATCCTCTGACCGGAGGCGTATGTATTACTATATATCTAAGTATGTGCATTAGGTAGACTGTTAGGTTGATGGCCTAATCAAGGTCTATACATCAGCTAGTTGGTGTGCATACAAGGGTATATGAGTAATACGAACTCTCAAAGGGATCATACACATTCACTATTGAACCAGAAGACATGAGATCACCAAGAAAGTATTTGGGACCAAACCAATTCCATGCATGGTCGTTCTGCTTTGGATGCATGACAAGAGTATAGGTATGATATATGCTTTTGGAAAGCATATGATTGATACCAACGCCCAATGACCATTGAGAAACGTAATGATGAAATCCTGGAGAAAACAATCTAAATATGATCTAAAACTCGGGTTTATTATAGGTTTCCAATATACATGACGTATGGGTATTAGTAATACTCGAGGACGATGTGATCATAAAAGATCTTATAACCACGACACTTCTATTCCGATGGAGTGATGAATCAAGATTGGATTTTAGTGGCTCCTCTCATTAGATTAGTAGCGCGACCTTAGTCAAAATGTTGTTCATTGATCCAAATATGATTCAGATGCAATGAGAAGATTAGATTTACAATTTGATTTAATCAAACATCTTAGAGAGTTCACCATGATATGGATATGAGGTATGATCTCACTATTGATAACTAGCATTTTTCGCTAGTCAGAAGATATCCTCACAGAAAGCGAAGATAAATTATCACTAAGGCAACACACAAGCAAGTCAATCAACAATTAACCAACAAATAAAATATAGCAATACAAATAAAAAATGTGGAGTTAAAATTTATTATAACTCTACAAATGATGCGTATAGATGCAAATGTGGAGGTCGAACACATGAAGCAAATGGTAGATTGGGAAATAATGTCCAAAATTTGTTCCTCTTCTTATCTATTTATTTATTTATTTATCTTTTTATATGGGTATTTATTTTTTTTATATTTTTATGTATTTTTGTTTTTTTAAATTTTTCAATTTGTTTTTAATTTTGAACTTTTTTGTTTTATATTTTTTTTAAATTTTCTTTTTCTTTGTAAGAGATAATTACGCTTATATAAATAACTATATAATCAATACAGAGAAATATATGTAAAAATACATTTAGAAGTAACCAAATTGGAGAAATAAATGTTTTATATTTTTATATTATTCTAATATTTTTGTGATTTTTGAATAATTTCTTGCAAATTTGTAGGTATTTTAAAGTAAAGAAGAAGGCAAAATAGTGAATAAGATAAATAGGTCGAATGGTTTTGGAATTTAAAAATAAAAAAAGGATTTTTATGCAGCAGACTTATAAACTTTGCCAATTACCTACACCGCCTTTAAAACTATATAATTCCTCATCGACCCCGTAACTCTTACCCCATGAACCCTTCGGTTAATTTGTTCAATGCCTGCGGGGGTTCTTGAGGTAATTTACAGGGTTGATGGGGTAATTACGTTATGCAAAAGGTTGTAGAGGTAATTTAAAAAGTTTAAAGGGTCTGCTTGGTAAAAACCCCTAAAAATAAAGACAAAATTTTGAAAGCTTTTCTAATTAATAATATATAATAAAAAGAAAATTGCATATCGTTAATGAATAGTTTTAGAATTTTCGAGGATTTTTTATTTTATAAAGTATTTTGGAGCTTTTTGATTTTTAGTCTTTTTATTTTTTAGTAGTTTTTGGTCTAGAGTTGTAAAATGCAATAATACACAAATGTAATTTTTTTGTAATTTTACAAAAAGGTTATGTTTTTGGTCATTTTTAATTGAAACAGGGTTAAAAATATGCTCTTTTTGTTTTTAGAAAATAGGAAAAATGTCTAAAATGCAAAAATAAAAATATAGCCTGAATATGTATGTAATCAGGCACTTGATCTTATTTTTTCATATTTTTCTGAGAATGGATGATATTTTTAATAAATAGAAAACAAGCACAAAAATAATTAAACTATAAAAGGTATTTTTGTAATTAAGAATAAAGGCGATGGCTACAGTGCAAATCACTCAAAATATTATATCTAATATTTAAATTTTATGAATTAAACCAAATTACAAACCTGTAGGGGGTTGAGTACAAAATCACCACCCCACGTTGGAAGGCATATGAGGTGACGTAGCACAGACCTAATGGTAAAAAGCAATAGTCTCAAAGGTTCACATGCAAATAACCCACAAAATTTTAACTAAATATAAAGAATTGCAGGACAAAACAAAAAAAAGCCAAAATGGGGGACTAGATAAGGAAATTACCCCCAAAGAGCATGATCAAATGGTGGAAAGGAGCTCACTTATCCACGTGACAGTCATGCAACGGTGGATGATGCTTCAGCACGGATGGTTGGTATTAGACCCCAGCAGCTGATCTGATGGTTGAGATAAAACACATTCAAAAGTGGTTGCTACATTTGGCGGTTGCTCCTGATCCAACAACAAAAGAGGTGGATGGAATAATAGATAAAGAACTCACCCAAGGAGAGATTCTATCCAACCGTACATGCAACTCCTACAACCTAGAGGCCTCACTATGTGTTCTCCTCATTCACGTAGTTGTTGTGAGTCTCTCAATACCCTCAAAAATGTTTGGGCCCCATTGGAGGGGACCTAGAGATCTTCATCTTCTGGAGGTGCTCTTGGAGTTCTACTGGGGCTCAGATACACCCTTCTAGATGTTATTCCTGCAAAAAAGATCAGCAAGATAAAGGCAAGAGATTGAGCATTTATTAGCGAAGAACGGTGGTGAAATGGTCATGGATGGGGTGCTCCAAAGATATGGCGGTGGAGGGAGCACAGATCCTTCGATCCGGAAGATATCAAAGAGGGTTGACGGGTCGAGTGGATGGAGAAATGGTTGAGGAAGGAAGTGAGTGCAGTTGGCGAGTCAGAAACATGGCGGAATCACAATTAAGTGGTTGTCGGAGCTGGTATCCAGCGAACTATGAAGGGTAGATTTAACACTAAAATGCGCGATCAAAATACAAGATAAAACATAGAAATTAAATGAAAGAATTCATTCTACATAGAAAGCGAGAAAAGATGCCTCGAGCAACGATGGCTACGAGATGGCTACCTCACGGCGGCGACTGCCAGAGATGGTGGAATCAGCCTCTACTTCGCCTCCTCGATCAACCTAGATGATGGGTGAACTCCCTGTCAGGGAGATCAAACCATGAAAAAGGAGGGAAGAATGCAGAGCAAAAGCGATTCAAAAATTCAAGGAAGAGAAGGTGGAGCTTATGTACAGGGATAGCGACATTGAGGTGACGATCAAGGTAGAGCGGTTGATTCAGATGCTCCTAGTTCGAGGAATCGTTGGCGCGTGATATGTGGAGAATCGAGGAGAAAACGTTGAGAAGGAATCAACCCAAATCGATGATTGCATCATCGAGGAAAAAAGGGAGAAGAAGAGGGTCAAACGAGTTTTAGCAATGCTATGACTTGGGTCAGAGAAGTTGACCCAAAAAATAGGGGCGTGGCATGATTGGGCCATGTCACCCTAAAAGACAAAATAGGAATTAAATTTGAAAATAATACCAAATAAATTAATAAATGATTTATAGAATTTTTGGTTAAAACATAAAAAATATTTATTATTTTATGTAGTATTTTATTGTGATTTTTATTTATTTTGTGACTTAATTTATTACAAGTTACTTTTTGAAGGTTCATTTATAGGTATATTTACCTATGTTTGGTATATTTTATTTTTATTGTGCATTTTTATTTTATTATTTCATATACATAATTTATCTATTTATAGCATACTGAAATATACACAGATATATTTTTATTGTGTTTTTATGATTATTTTGTACACTTAAATAAATAAGGTTACTAAATATATATATGTATATGTACATTATATTCTTATATGTGTTTTATATAGTGTTTTATTTATTCTCTTTATGGAATTATTTTATTATAAATATGTACATATTCTATAAATAATATTTACAAAATTAGAAAATATAAAAATAATGAAAATTTTATAGAATAAATAAAATGAATATTTTATTCAGGTATATTGTACACAAGGGGTCCAAAATCAAAGTTTTGCATCTTAACTCCAAATTTAATGAAACCACCTTTATTAAATAGCTAATAAAAAGTTATTTACAATTAAATGATTTTGGTACATTTTGATTTCATATGGAGAAGATAATGGTCTGAGAGTTTGGTTTTGGATTTTTATTCTGAGTATAAAATGTACTATTTGTATTACTATTTTGTAAAGTAATATGAATTATATTCATATTATTCATGATAATTAAATCACATTTAATCATCAATTTCCAAAATTCTTGGATACATCATCAACAATAGAATTATTCTTGAACTCTTTCAAGAATAATGTGCTTTCTCTGCGGATGCTTGGAGATAAGGACATGACGATCGTACATTCCATGTATAGTGACTTGGGGTGATGAATATCCATTTCATCACCTTTATCCTTTCATTTTGGCCTTTAAACCCTAGCTAAATGCATGTAAATAGCATTATTCTGTACAATTGTACATTTATTACTCATAGTATAAACATTGTATAAAATACATTGTTTAAAACCATAAAGAAAAGAAAAGAAAACGAAATAAAATGCCAAAGGTATTTTATGACCCTGAATCCCAAGACTTAAGCATCTTGATGACTGGGTTTATAAAGAATAAAGTGGGGGAGATAACGGTCAAAAACATCAATAGAACTTTAATTTTTATGCTTCAATAATGTATTTTTGGGACCCATTTTATTCTTTATTAATTACACCTCAAATAAAGATACTTTCTACATTAAAGTTGTAGATAAAAACAGATATAAAATTATAAAATTTATTTTGACACATGTAAGATAATTAAATATGATGTAAATGCCAAGAGTATGATTAACGTGTATATCACTATACATAATAATCATAAATATTATAAATGTGTTTAATAATATGTTGAAGAGATTTAGTTGTAAATAGTATTTACGAATTAAATGTTGATGTGAATTGAATTCACATTGAACAATTATTTGTAAATGCAATTTATATTTTATATGGGATGGTTGATATTGATTCATAATTGTCAGTGGCATGAATGAAATTATCACAAAATAATTTGGAATTATTTTGGTGAATAATTATGCAACAAAAGTTGTTGCATATGTGGAATATTTGGTGAGATATGAGATATCACAAAATTAGAAAAAGGAAGACACCTTCCTATTATAAAGGGAGTAAGACCACCATTGAGTCCTAATTCAATGTCGCCATCCACTCTATGTTCGGAAGGATGATTGTCCTCTTTTCAACTTTTTCCACATTAATTGATTTTATTCAAATTAAATTATATTGATGAATATTCAAGTTATTTAATTTATTTTGTTGTTACACATTTATACAACAAAGTTTTGGCTAATGATTTGAAAGCACAAATTAATCTACACTATTGATTATGTGTGCACATGGATTGAGATCCATGGATATCCAATTGTTATAAAAGAAAGGCTAGACCTAGATCCTTCTCTTACAACAAAAGAAAGCAAGAAATCTCTCTCTCTCTCTTTCTTTTCTCGTACACGCCCATGCTCTTTCTCTCTCTCTCAATATTGTGAGTGACTACTAGATTCACCAAGAGAGCCTCGTAGTTATCGCATCACCATTGTGCCACCAGATCAACTACTCGTAGATCTCCACCTTCTTCATGCTCCATGCTCGTGAGGAAGGCCACAAATTTCATGAGACAAAATTACTAGGTTCTATGCTCGGATCTTCAACTACGGTTATGGGAAGCACGTGTCTCATCCACACACTCACAAGTGCATTCATCGTCGGATCGGACTTAAGGCAAGAGGTCTCTTCATTTAGAGACATGCGATAGCAATCACGCTTCAAGAGGTAATCCTTTGACTCTTTTGTGATATTGATGAAACGATTTGAGAAGTGGTATCATATCGTGTGGTTTCATCTAATTAAATTTTTTAAATTTTGTTGCTCATTGCAACCGGTATGCCTAGTTGTCCTATATCGTATTTGATGCAATCTACACACTTCTGTGATGTGCTAAGGCTTAAACCCTAGCCTTCAAACAAATCATATGATGTTAATACATGTAATGACCTACCAATGACATTAACCTTGCGTGATACGATTTTAGGCATATATAGTTATTAATGAAGGCATGATCTTATAAGATAGAGAGGCATGCTCCATCTTATATTTAATATGATTGATATCGAATGTAATATATATGAAAGAACATTGAGTTAGATCAATCAATTTAACTCATTTAAGACTTTATAACACAAAGACAAACAACCACGTGTGCTATTGTCTATGACATATAATTATGTAATCACAAAGGGCATATGCAACTTAACGAGGAAACCCAACCAGGTGTAAACTTTTATCAGAGTTGTTTTGGACTTGAGATTTCCACTGATCAAATTTCTCTGAATCAAATTCATCTCCAAATTAGAAGAGGGCTTATCACAAGCTAAGTAGCATATACAACAATAAAGGAAATAAAATCCTCAGCATCTGATGTTGGAAGGGTGAATGGAATAAATACTTAGGTCTTCTTTTACAAGTACTAGAGGGCATCATGTCTCTTCATGAAAGGATGCATATTTTTCGATAAAACAACAACTATTTAGTTCCAACTTAGTTAGAAAGAGGTGCTTCCACGACAGTCTACATGATGATAAAGGAAATAAATCCTCACCACCTGGTGTCGGAAGATTTAATGAAAATAAAGCCATAGGTCTTCTTTTATAAGGCTTAAACCTCCATGAAAAAGATGCTTCTTTTCAAAAAAATAGTTATTAACTTCCAAGTTAGTCACATGGAAGTACATGTCAATTACATGAAAATAAAATTTATCGACTGTAGATAAATTTAGGTTATTGGAATTAGACTATGGGAAAAACAATCTAACCCAAATCTTGAGTCAAGAGACTAGGTCATGGTTTTCACTCAATTGGATTCCCATGTAAACATCACGTGCAATATGCATACTTGGTTGATTGATATGTGTTGTGCTTGGTATTCTTCCTAAAAAAGTTTCAAAACTCCATCGATACACTATTCAACCCCCATGGTATCATGATCCTTAGGAGCTCACGGACACCTGTAAATTTTTTTCATTCTTGAAAGTTTTAGATTGTTTAAGGTGGTGGTTGAAGAATGTCGGCTACATTTTAAGCTATGGTGGATTTAATTTGGACATCAAAAGAATTGTGTATGGATTCTTGAATACAAGACATTTTTTACTTATTTAATCTCTCGAAATTTAGGGCCATTAAATTCGTATTTGAACCACAGATAATTTTAATCATTGTCATATAAAACTTTTCGCATTTGAATTTTAGGAAAATATTGACTATTTATATCGAAATGAACTTATTTGTGATTGGCTTATTGAAATTGTCTTGCACTCATATTGCAACTTTGAAAAACTAAAAATACTCTTTAATAGCTCTTTCTATATAGCGATTTTTTCATAATTTTTTAATCCCATTCTTTATGTTTGAAAATTACAAATAACAGTTTGTGCTTATATAATATGTGATTTTTTAGTTTATTCCTAACATCTTTAAAAATTAAAAAAAAGTTTACTTCCTTGCATACAGGCACATCCATATTATTTTTACTTTTTATTTTCTTCACCTATAGCATACCCCTAACGAGCCACTCCCTTCCCCCCTTAATCTCTCTACCACCACCTTTACCTCCTAGTATCCCTTCCAACCTTTGACGACCCTCCCATCACCTCTAATGTTACTCCAAGCATCTTTCATTACCTTCTTTCTTTACCACACCACCTTCCCTAGGAACATCAATCCCCTAAGCAACATCTAAGGATCGGCACTCTTATCGTTGTTACAAAATGAGAGATTAAAAATCGGGTATCACATATCCCATCTCTCCCTTGTAATTTTCAAATTCATAATGTTGTTGTTGAGTCCATCAGCTTGTCCAACTCAAATTTGAGAAGGTCAACCTCAAAAACCCAATTTTGATTCCCTAAATCAATCCATGTTGTCATCAACACAATCAAATCACTCTTCGTAGGGAATCATCTGTCTAGATCTAATTCTCATCCACGGCCAAATCCAATAAAATATATCAAATAAATCCAATTAGATCCCTCAACCAATCTAAATCTCCCAAGCCCTACCCTTGAAAATTTTTGCCCACCTCACTCCCTCCCCTTCCTTTCACTAAAATTGGATAGAAACCTAGTTCAATCTAGAGCCCCAATCACCCCATTTCATCTGACCTAGAAAGGACTCAAGGCATTGAGTCATTGAACATAAGAACAGTCATTCACATGTGAACATTATGCTGCCCTATAGGAGCCCATCATTTTCAACTTTGCCTTCAGCATGTCAGCAAGTCCATCATTCACCATCATTGCCCACAACCACAACCAACTATCCAAAAATCCAACATCAACAATATACTTCAGCACCCCAGCCTCCTACACCACTAGAAGATATATCCCTCCTTACAATTAAACACTGAGCTCCATCGATAATTCTTACCCTACTCTAGCTACCACCTTCAGTTTAAGCATAGCCACATCACATTAAAGAGCATTGATGAAGTAATATCATTCAATAATCTGAAAGTCTGAACAATCAAAATGAACATTCCTCCGACCCAATGATGTCCCTGTACACCCACTATCACAGACTTCCCTCATCCCTAATCGAAAGCTTCATTCTCCCCAACCCTGGCGATGCACAAACCCTCCATAACACAAGATTTGCATTGGGTATCTACATGTCGATGTTTAGTGCACCCTCGTTATATAGCAAACGCAAACATAGTCTTCAAGATTCACTCATCACCCCTCCCTCATCAACCTAACCTTCTCACCTCACCACCAAAGGCCTATAATCTTTATCCCTCAAAACCTTTGTCTTCTCAAAATGGAGAAGAGATCTATTGTAACTGTTAGAATCAAACGCACTAAGCACACACAAATATGGAGACACGGATTTACGTGGAAAACCCTACGGAGAGGGAAAAACCATAGGGGCTCTCAATCCCTAATCTCCCTCACTAGAGATTAGGGCACTCTTCACTAAAAACTTATTTTCAAATGAGGGATGAGTACAATATATAGAGAAGGATGGGTAAACGGTCTCTCATCCAAAGATCCGTTTACCCATATAAGTATAATAACTCAACACCCCCCCTCAAGTTGGGCATACATGTCCACCATGCCCAACTTGCCTACATTCAACTCAAATTGTACCATAGGCAGCCCCTTTGTGAAGAGATCAGCGACCTGATCAATAGATTTCAGGTAAGGCAGACACAACAGTCCATCATCAATCTTCTCACGGATGAAGTGTCTATTAATCTCCAAATGCTTTGTTCTGTCATGCATTACGGGATTGTTGGCTAAATTTATTGCAGCCTTATTATCATAAAACATCTGCATTTGCATACTAACTTTGATTCCCAGATCATGGAGCAAAATTTTTAGCCATAGAATTTCTGTAACGCCATTTGCAAGAGCTTGGTATTCTGCTTCAGCACTTGATCTTGAAACCATATTCTGCTTCTTACTTCTCCAAATAACCAAATTTCCGTACAAATATACAACATAACCTGAGGTGGATCTTCTATCATCAATGGAGCCAGCCCAATCAGCATCAGTGTATCCATCAATAGTGACCTCATGATTCTTCTTGAATATAAGACCTTTTCCCGGTGATCCTTTTATATAGCATAAAATCTTATTCACCGCATTAGCATGAGAGGTAGTAGGACCATGCATGAATTGACTCACCACATTTACGGCGTATGTAATATCCGGTCTAGTAAGGGTAAGATATATCAACTTTCCCACCAATCTTTGATACATGTCCTTTCCGGCATCATCAAGAAGGTCACCATCCTCTTTATTCAGTTTATGGTTTGCCTCAATAGGATTAGTAGTAGGCTTGCATCCCAACATGCCACAATCTTTCAACAAGTCCAAAGCATATTTTCGTTGACTCAGACACATACCTTCTGGAGATCAAGCCATCTCAATACCTAGGAAGTACTTTAACTTTCCCAAGTCTTTCAATTCAAATTCACCTGCAAGTATTTTCTTTATCCTGGAAATTTCTTCTTCATCATCATCTGTAAGGATCATGTCATCGACATACACCAAAAGAATAGATCTTTTTTCATCACTCCTCCTTATAAACAAGGTGTGATCTCCATTCACTTGAATATATCAATTCCTAATCATGACCACACGGAGACGTTCAAACCAAGCTCTTGGTGACTGCTTTAATCCATATAAAGACCTTTTTAGTTTGCAGCACGTGTTATCCTTATCAAATCCAGGTGGCATTTTCATATACACTTCTTCTTTAAGATCACCATTCAAGAAAGCATTTTTCACATCCAACTGATACATCTTCCAGGAAAAATGGGTTGCTAGACAAATAACAACCCTGATCGTATTCATCTTGGCAACAGGAGCAAATGTCTCCAGGTAGTCAATCCCATATTTCTGGTTGTATCCTCTAGCCACAAGCCGAGCTTTGAATCTGTCAACATTCCCATCCGCATCATATTTGATTGTATAGTCCCATTTAGAGCCAACAAGGTGAACACCCTTAGGAGCATCAACAATATCCCAAGTATTATTTTTAACCAAGGCATCCATTTCTTCCTTCATAGCATTTATCCATTTCGGATCCTTTTTGGCTTCATCAAAATTTTTGGGAACATGATGGGCATCAAGAGAGGTAAAAAAGCATTTATATCTTGAACTCATGTTAGTATAGGCAACAAAGTCCTCCACTGGATAACGAGTAGAGGCTCGAACATTTCTAGTAGATTTTCTCATAGCAATGGGACGCTCATCCAGTAAAGGGTTGGCATTCTCAGTATGAATATCAGGAGGGAGAGGAGCACTTGTAGAGCTTTCATGGCCAAAATCACCCATGGAAGGGTTGACATCATGGTCGGAGGAAAGGTTGACACCCTGGTTCGGTATCATCTCTTCTTCGTTTTCCATCACATTATCTGATCCCTTTCGTCTGCTATAAATCTGTCCAAATCTGCATGCATTTTCACTGCCTTTGTCTTTATCTTGTTCATTGTTCTCCCCCACATGGATAGATTCTTGTATGTCACCAAGAAAGTAAATCCCATTCTCATTTTCCTCAACATTTGTACTCACAGACTCCCCTTGAGGAAGTCTCTTAGGGAAGTAGGACTCATTCTCAAAGAAAGTAACATCCTTACTTACATGAAGACGACGTGCCACGGGGTCATAACATTTGTATCCTTTTTGAGTTCCAGAATACCCAAGAAAGATGCATTTCGTGGCTCTTGGATCCAACTTACGCCAACCTGGTCCAGAATTGTGAAGAAAGCATACACATCCAAAAACTCGTGGGTCCAAACTGAAGGGAGAGGTATCTGGATGGATGACAGAGAAAGGAGTTCTCTTCCCGATTACGGCAGATGGTGTCCTATTGATTAGATAGGCAGCTATCAAGACGGCTTCTCCCCAAAAATTCTTTGGCACATTTCGCTGGAGTAGGAGTGCTCTTGTGACATTCAATAAATGACGATTTTTCCTTTCAGCTATCCCATTCTGTTGTGGCGTGTAACTACATGAGGTTTCATGGATGATACCCTTCTCATCAAGAAAAACATGTAGGGAACTTTCCATGTACTCCTTGGCATTATCAGTCCTGAGTCTTCTTACTCTTGTTACATACTGAGTGCTTACCATATTTATAAAGTTCTTTATAGCAGCAGGAACTTCACTTCTATGTAAAAGGTACACATAACTACTTCTTGAAAAATCATCAATGAAAGTGATGTAGTACATATGGCCACCCATGCTCTTCACACTTGATGGATCCCAAACATCAGAATGCACCAATTCGAATGCACAAGTAGATTTACCAGTAGATGCAGGAAATGTAGTTCGTGTTTGCTTTGCAAATTGGCAAACCTCACATTGCAAATCATTCTCAGACAATCCAGAGAATATCTCAGGCATCAACTTTTGTAGAGAAGAAAAACTGATATGACCAAGACGGTCATGCCATTTTCGTACCAAAATAGAGTTGTCCTTTTCAAGGCGAGCTTTCATCACAGATGTAAGGGCTTGACCCACTCGAGCTGGAAGACGATATAATCCATCCTCAACTAATCCAATTCCAATCTTCTTTCATGTCTGTAAGTCTTCTAAGACACACGAATTGTGATCAAAAATCAACTTGCAGTGCAATTCTTTAGTAATCTTACTAACTGACAAAAGATTTATTGGGAAATCGGGAACATGATGTGCATCAGTAAGGAGGAAACGATCAACAACAGAAATCGTTCCTTTTCCAGCAACAGTAGCTGGAGACCCGTCTGCAACGGTAACTTTCTCTCTTCCAGACGATAACTTGTAATCATGAAATCGGAAGCACCACTGTCGATAATCTACTCAGATTTGGTAGAGCAAGTATTGCTAGTTCTCCTCATATTAAAAGTTGAACCATTGTCTGTCGATTGCAAGGAGGCATGTTCTTTCGTAAATGATTCCTTCAAAAAAGACTGTAACTCCATGATGGTATCCTTTGTCAAGTCAGGCTCTCTGGAAACTCCAAGCATCATATGATCATTAAACAACAAATTTGTAGCCTTTAGATTTTGACTATTTCTCACAGACATTTAATCATACACCTTGAGTACAATAGGAATAACAGTTCAGCACAAAGAACTTCAAACACAGAAGATCTCAATGAGGCTCTTTGTGGCTTTTTATCGAACACCTGGCAGACAACCGTAACAACCAAGTATTCTCCTGCAAAAGAGGGGCAGAAAATGTTCCCAAAAACCAGGCTATACGCCCACAACAGCACTTAAGAGCACGAGGCTCACACCAAAGGTTGTTCCCCCAACAACCAGGGAACGTACCTCACAACACCAATGGAGTTCGGATCAATTTTAGATGCCAAAATATAGCATAGCAGCAGCAGCAACAGCCTCTTGCGGGTGGATTCCTACCTTCACCACAACTCCAAAATGCGTGGAGTGGTTTCCGCAACACAATATGGTTGACCGACAACGAGAGAAATCGAAAAATCGCCGCCAAAAGACAGAATCCAGCACCGTAGAACCAATTTCCAGCACTTCGAGCAGCAGAAAAACACATTCACATACCTCAACGAGGCTCTGATACCATGTTAGAATCAAACGCACTAAGCACACACAAATATGGAGACACGGATTTACGTGGAAAACCCTACGGAGAGGGAAAAACCACATGGGCTCTCAATCCCTAATCTCCCTCACTAGAGATTAGGGCACTCTTCACTAAAAACTTATTTTCAAATGAGGGATGAGTACAATATATAGAGAAGGATGGGTAAACGGTCTCTCATCCAAAGATCCGTTTACCCATATAATTATAATAACTCAACAGTAACAAAAACATAATAAATATAATATAAAAAGCAAGTATAGTGTTCCTCTGGGTAGGAATGTTAACAACATCACCTCCAACTCAAGTTGCATGCAGACTCCTTTAGATGAAAAGTCATAAAAATGGTGATCTCTTTCTTAACAAATATAAACTCAGCATTGCATTCGCATGCCATGTACACGTATATGTAGTGGTCCAAACATATAATATGTTTTATTTGTTATATTGATCAAAATTCTTAATAGTAATATCCACATAAGATATTTGCATACATTGGCAATATTGTTGATCTTTAAGAATGAGATAATGGTTGTGATGTAAAAACATACTTGTGTCAAGGACTGGACAGGTGACTATCTCATAGTGGTGGCCAGAAATACTAACACCCCCACACCCATGCACGTATTAAGATAGAGAGATATACACACTCACAGCTTTGCAACATCATTTATGTACAAGGGTGTGTGTGCGCACACACATACACACATATACATGCACACACAACAAGAACGTACATATTCATTGATATACATGTAGAAATATAAAATACAATAAATGAAATCAACGAACAAGGGGGAAATTGGATTGACATGGATATATGCTCCAAAGGGGTGGGGTTACACACATTTATGTAAGCGCGTACAACAAACATTATGGTCAAAAGAATATGCATTTATGAATGTTGTTTCGCAAAAATAAGTGAAGAAATAGAAAATCCTCGGTTATACCCAGCATCGTAATCTCTCATAGTACGTGATTGCAAATTGATGGCCTAAACTCAGCACATATTGCTCACAAAGATTCGTATGCCCTCGATTGTAAAACTTAACTGCTACATATTCATGCTCACAAATATGTGTGATAAATGATAGGTAGAGTGTGTCTTTAACAACTTAGCCCATTGGGTTTACCGTTATTATCATTGTCACCATTACTACAATCGATTTGGACTTTTCCTCGTAAATAGTGAGGCATCATTATCGTATCTTGTAGAAAATGGTGAATGCAAAAGCATATCATAGATAAAGAAATATAGAATAGTGTAAAGAATATCGAGATTTTATGCGGATCCCTACTCCATAATAAGCGGGATGAAGTTAGGGGAAAATCGACTCAACAGGATGTTTCTATTCAAAATTTTCAATTATTACAATGGGTGTAATTCTTCTTATAGAACCCCACAAAAAGGACCAAGTCCTACTTGCAAACGAAGTGGGACTAAACTGATGGATGTGGTGACCCTCGAAAGATCCAATTACCCAAATCTAAGCATACTCAAACACTCTCCCTCAAGCTAAAGCTTGCAATGCTCAACTTAGGCAAATTGAAAGAAATCACTCTCTCACATAATATAGGACAATACTGACAATATCAACTCAACTCATGCTCTACTGGTTGCCTATTGAGGACATTGTTTCTCATGTCATGCTGCGTAAGGATGAACTGAAGGTCTAGAGTGTGAAATGAGTCTCCTCATCGAAGAATGTTTCTCTGTATTGCATATGTCATAGTCACCGGAACTAGAATAAGTCTCCTCGTCGGAGAACATGTGTTATATACTGCGAGAGTCATTGAAACTGGAAATGAGTGTCTTCATCGGAGGACTTTAGCCCAAAACATGTCTCCTTCACTAAAGAGCACTTCATCTCATTGAAGGGTCAAATAAATAATGTCTTTAATTATACATACATAGATATATGAAGATGTCTATCTCTCACATGGACCTTGAAGTGGTTCTCTCTCATAGGAACTTTGGAAGGATCTCGTACTGAAGTTCACGACTACTAGAGAATGGATTCTAAAAAAGAGTCTCCTCGTCGAAGAACCGGGTTTCCCTCATGCGAGTTCGCATAATGGGATCTCTACAATGGAGTCCTTATGGATTGCATGAAAACCCTGAGTTCAAATCAAGATGGAGACCTCTCACATAGTGATTGCACACATGTGCACCACGAATTCGATAGAGTCAGAAATATAAATAATTTAAAAAACTGAAGAGTCTGAATCTGACTCATAGAATCTGATTTTGGACTACAGAACTCTACAAAATACACCCCCTTTTCTCCCATACTTGTCAGAAAAATGTCATCAGTTAAATTGGGAGAAGAAATTAAATGCGGGGACCAAAAACCAGTCTCTATTTTTAAAAGTTGTTATCTCTCTCTTTTCCAAATACTTCACTTTTTCTATACATGTCATCCACCCATTTTTTTAGCCTTTCATTTTTTTTCTTGGCCCAGTTGAGCCCAATTCCTTGCAAGCCTCCCCCCTTTCTTTATTTCTGGGTATCACACTTAATAACTAGAGTACACATTTTTCCTTTTAAAAGGGAGGGGTGTCTTGGGCCCCTTTCTTGCACGAAAACTAGGCTTCTCCCAAATGAACCCATCTCATGAAGCATGGTGCCACCAACTAAGAACTGGAGATCTAGAGGGAAAGGTTGATCTGGGGAAGTAGCATCAAGTCATACAATATGGAGGAGGTCAAGGGTGGTGGTCCGATATCACCACTTGGGGAAATGATGATGTCGCCAGTGCGGGGGGCTTCTGGAGTCACTGCGAAGGATTGTGCCATCGCATAAGGTGATTACGCCAGCATAGATGGAGATGGATCAACCCTGGAGGATAACCTAAGATGGAGTTGTGCTGTCAAGATGCAATATTCAACGGTAGGGTACAGCATTGGGTTGGGCTAGCCCCGATCATGACTCGATCTGCCAAAGACCGAGCACAACCCGATGTACATACAGGATGGGCCCGTGCCTCCATTTTACTCAAATTTTGATTTCGGGTCAAGCGCAGGCCTGAACCTGTGGGGGCCCAGGTTAACACGACCCATCCCGCTTCATTCTCAAGTTATTTTCTTGATACTTTGTTGTTGTTTCCAAGAAAATTATTATCTTTGATACCATCTTTATACATATGCTACATACTTGTTGAGGAGGTGATTCCAATCTGTGTTTGTTGTCAATTTCCAAAACTCTCTCACATTCTGGTTGTGGATTGCAACCTTATGTAGTGTATTATTGATGAATCTGTGATTCATCACTCTAAAAGTGAGTAATTAAGCTCACTCCAAAATTCATATGCATTCTATCCATTATCTTCATTAGTTAGCATTCATGCATGTATAAATAATAATTGCATTTTATCATACATAATTGTATAAAATGAGGAGCCAAGAATTCCAGCCCAATTGACATGTATAATAGGCTATTTTCCCTAATTTTTAATTAATTCATGGCAACTCCAAATCACCTGAGACCACTCCATTGTGTACATATTACAAACAATAATAAAGAGAAAATACAAAAAAATCACTAGCTTAAATAAGTGGTCCAGAAACTCAAATCCTAATTTCAGGATTTCTAGACTAAAACATTGATATCTTCCTCATACAGTGTCTAATTTGATCCTACTCACTTTTGAACTAATATACATTCAATTACCTTCAAAACAAGACCAGTTCAAGTGAATCGGAGCTCATATGTGAAACTTGGGCTTTTGGACGCTCTTGTACTGTGTGTATTTTACCTAATTTTGACCTATTATTTTATGTGCATATTTAACCCCTTCTATATTATTTCTTTCGCAATTATTTTCTTTGATAAAAGTTTTATTAAAATGCATAAAAATCTAAATCAAAATGAACTTGAAATCAAAGAAACTAACCAAGTTTGAGTGTTCACTAACAGTCTTTACAAAAGTCATCTTTTTCTTATTTTATTTTATTTCTCCTAGTTCTTAATCAATAACAATCCAAAAAAAGTAATGTGTGAATATTTGTCCTTATTTTTATCGTATTTTTCCCCAATTTTTATCTTAATTTAAAATCATAAAAAATTGCAAAATCCAAAAATCAAGATATTTTATACACAGAGAGTACCACCAAAAATACCATTTTGTGTAATTGACCAATTTTGGTTTTGGTCTCTTCACAAAAGTTATAGTCACCGCTGAGTATCTCCATCACCGACCCCCTTTCCTAATCAGCAGGCGGCGCCACCCCTTCCAACCACGCCCTCCAATCCTGCGAAGCCACCACCAATCCCCATCAACCGACCTCCTTCCAAATCACCTTCCTTATCAAGATACCATCTCTGATCCTCCCAACACATCATCTCCTCCTGCCATCTACGACGCCCCTCGCCCCTACTACAAAGTGAAACCCCATCACCTCACTTCCACTTCATCCACCGACTACACAAGTAAAAGAGGAGGTCAGTGGTGATAGCCTGACCCCCTTTCTTCCTCGACGAGATCATGGGGCGAAGATTCCTGTTGTAGCTTCCTCAGCTGAGGAGTTGTTTCCCACTCTAGTTTAGAATCTATCGAGCACGTCACATGCTCCGCCTTCACGACATGCCTCACCAGCCGACTCCACTCTAGAAGCCCTACCCCAACCTTCGCCTTCGACTGACGACCTCGACCAGAGGGGCCTGAGCCCCTTCTCCTCTTCATCAATAGGGTCGGCCATCACCACCAACACATCCTCTCCACCCTCTGGTCATCACCAACATCGGAGGCTTCGCAGGATACAAGAGGGTCCATCGCCCTCTACTCACCACGATCTAAGTGCCAACGCAGCCTAGCTCTAACGCTCCTCCAGGTGCTTAAGGCTTTGTAATTTAAGCACCTCCACCGTTCACCTCAACTTCATTGCACGCCGTTGGGGTTTAAAGCTAAGACCCTCTATGTGTCATGCACGGGAACTTCTACAAAGAACGCCTCCCACATGATCTTCATGTGCATTGGGAGCCAATTTGCATAGAGCCCCCAGGTTCGCCAAATTCCACAAGCCATCCCTGCCACTCCAGGGTCATGTTCTAAGCATGTGACCTAGGACATTTTGCAGAAAGCCCAAATGGGGTTATTAATTACCTTTTAATCCATGTACTTCATTTTCTTTAAGTTATTTTATTTTGTAATATTGCAAACAAAACCTAGTGTTCTTCTATAATTTTGAACCTTTTTATTGCATAATTTAATTATTTAAAAATTATATTTTGATCCTCAATTAATTCTTCACATTATCGCATGATCTTTATATTTGTATGCCATGTGGTTGATTATTAATAGTTGTTTTTGTAAAAAATTGCGTACTCTCCCCAATTTGTGCTCAATAATTCATATAAAATCAACCATTGCTCGAAAAATTAGCAAAAATTCATGAATAGTATAATTAATTGTATTTCACATTGTGTCGAAAAGAATTGTATTTGTTTGCATAAATTGCTCTATAAAATCATTTTGTGTATTTCACTGATTAATTTTTAATAGATATTGAACTCAACATTTTTAGAGTTTAAGATTTTTTAGCCAGTTCATTTATTGATCTATGCTGGATAATTTTAATTCCATAAAATAATTAGGTTTATTATTTATTATAATTAATTACTGAAATTCACCTTATTTACATTCATTAATTTATTAAATATTCATTTTTCATCCAAAAAATAAAAAAATAGAATGCATTCATTTCATCATTATTTACCTCTTGGCCAAGTTTCATAATTTTTTGACATCGTTTGATCAATAATAATTTTTCTAGACCTTAAAATTGGCCACATTTTGCATTTGCATCCATCGATTGCATAAAAAATACCAAAAATATCCACCTCAAAAACCATACAAGAACTTTGATAGACATTAATCTAGGTTGTTTCGTTGCCTCCTCGAGTTTCACTCTACAGCTTTCCCAGGCTAAATAAAAATAAAACGGCTTCAATTAAAATTTATTAATTAAATTAAGTGGTTAATTTCTTGATTGATTCCGATTACCTGCCTACAACGAAATAACAAAGTCGTTTATTTTAAATTTGATAATTCCAACAAATACAAGAGGGTTTCATCAGACTCGTCAGATGACGTTGCTGTCGGGGAGGCAAACGACTTAGATTTTTGTCTAAAAAATTAGTGTTAGTTTCTCCATACATTCAAGTAGTCTTACCCCCGACCTCATCATTGTATTCATTTTTTATTTTTATTATTTTTTATTTATGCATTTATTTTAGTTTATTTTCAGCATTTATTTTCTTATTTTATTTTTGATTATTTTGCGTCACCCTCTTACACTCCCTATCTTATTTTCCGTGTAAGGTATCCGACATAAGTGAAGCAATGTTCACGAAACCAATGCATCTTCACAGGCTGAAAAGCCACATAAAATTAAGATCGAGTCGAGTCATGAAAGAGCGTAGAGTCTAGGATTTTAATTTCTGTAATTTTATTTTTTTTTAATTAATTTATCATTTACAACGGTGTCTATTTGGACTCTCGTACATGTAACGAGACTCGAACTCTTTCTCTGTGGTGTGTCAGACATGTTTCACTCTCCGGTGAGGATGGGCCCGACTTGAGTGGTTCATAGGTTAGACTTGCACTACGACTATTAGAGCTTCTAGGATTATTTTGTCTATGCTCGTAGAACCTAGGACCACACTTCACTTTAATTGAGATGCCCATTGGATCGTTCAACTTAGTTAAAAAAATTAACTCAATTCTTCACAGCTAATAGAACTTTCTACTAAGTGTGATTTTATCGGATTGCATTCTATATAGAATAATTTTCAAGTCTTGTAATGAAGATTGCGAGAAATTGTTGTAAGTCTTCTAACTGAGCATACACTATTGTTTTCCATGTGCATCAGCTTTTCCCAAATACCTCCCTCATGTTTTGTCACCTAAATTTTAAAAGGAATTCGGGACTGGACGATAAATGTGAATTTCTGCTCATCAAAATTTTTAGTGATCACCTAAATAAAATTGGTATTGATAAACAAGGATGACTTTAATTAAACCATAAAATTGAGAAATGTTTAGGGAGAGCAACCCCGTCCTTTTATTTATTTATCTTGCTAAGAGGTGAGGGACGCACACTTAAGGATAAAGCCAAGCTTTGGGATTTTCATTCAGACTACTGATTCTATAAAACCAATTAGCTCCTTCTCAGTGAGGAAACACGGGTAGCCATTTACAGTCCATCTTTCCTTAGTAGAGTGGGTGGTTTAAAGGACACTACGTAAGGCTCCATCTTTAAGTAACGGTTAGCCATTTTACAGTCCATACTTGCACCCATACTGGATGAAATTACGTGCAACTGGTCCTAAGAATTTGGTCCAATATTTAGGGAAATACTGACACCAAACAGCCTGCCTAAAACTATGCAAGATTTGAATTATCACCAATTAAAATTGATAAGATAATTGGCCGAACTCGTGTTGCCATCACTGTGTGAATTAGTGAAACTAGAGTTTGGATTGTGTTTGTTTTGTGCGTAGATTCAAGATAATCATCAAATATCGCACACTTGTTCCTACATCATGAATCGTAATCCTCTTCCAAACCATTTGAAATTGAGAATGGAGGATTGTATTAAATTTTATTCGGACCCCGTGAACCTTTCACTGACCACGACAAACTTACCCTTCTCAAAGGATCAGAGACACTCTTACCCCAGACCACCTTGGGTTCGTGGACACTCTTCTCATGAATCATCATCCTATGATTCTTTCATCTTCCTTGAGGGAGGTCAAACCCATGCTCTCTCCTCTATCCTCATCACATCAAGGAAGACTCTCACCTCGATAATTTTTGTTCTAATTCTTTCAACTCTACTGATTCTGATTTTTCACATTTTGAAGATGAAGAAGAAGAAATTTAAATAAGATGCCTCCCAAGAAAAATAAATCATGAAGATGAATTGAATGAAGACCCTATGCAGATATTACTAACATGATTATCCGCATCTGAGCAGCAACACCTTTTGCTGAGGTAACAACTCAACCACCTCAATGTGGGGGTGAATTGCCAATGGAATCATCTTATAAACCTTGCCAGTACAAAGTAAGAAATTATCTGCAGCCGCCCAACCCAGAAGTGGATTATGAACTGAAGCCACCCATCTTGAACTAGCTTCTTCAATTTCATGGAAATACTGTTGAAGAACCATATGAATTCTTACAAGATTCAGAACATGTATGTTCAAACCTGAGACACCGCAGAATTAGACAGGACTACATTCGTCTCACTGTATTGTCATTCACTTTAAAGGGCAAAGCAGGCTACTGCATGAAGAATCTAAGAGTGACAGTCACCACATATGATCAATTCAAGGATCGGTTCATAAAGAAGTTCTACCCTTTGAGTAGGACTAATCAGATGAGGATACGCACCACCAGCTTCTCTCAAATGCCTCATGAACCATTCTGTGAAGCATGGGATAGATTGAAAGACTTGTACAAAAGTGTTTGTGTCATGCTTTGGATGATAATATCTTGGTCTAGTTACTCTATTATGATCTCAGCTACGAGACACAAGGATTAGTAATCACTGTCTGTGGAGGCAACTATACAGCACGAGGTGTGGATACCATCTGGAAGATATTCGAACAGATGGTTGAGACTAGCCGCTTAGAAATCACCAGTGGGGCGTATACTGACTCCCTCAATTCACTCCAATCTAAAGGAGGGAAATAGAATGTTGCTGAAATAAATGAGGATCCGATTCCAAACATGGGCATCATCGTTGACAAGCTAGTCGTAGTGGACCAGATTCACAAGAGGATGAATGACATCGACAACAGGATCTCCCAGTTTCCGAAACAGATGGAAGAACAGACTGAGAAGGTATCCAAGATTGGGATACCTGTCGTGATTACATCTGTTGTTCCCATTTACCAAGTACATCAGGTCCAAGAACAATCGATGTCTGGGCCACCTCAACTCTAGGTTCAAGACTAGTCATATGCCCAATCTCTCTAGTAGTCATCATCGCTAGTCGAGATCGTTGAAGAAGTACCACCTCTGGTGTTTGAGGTAAACGGCATTTGGTATACTCAGGACCTTACATGGTAGGGTAATACAAGGGATCGTCCACCCTACTAATGTCCCCTGACGTTCTATAATGCCTCATTCCGACCCGCCCCGTAGCACGGTAAGAACACAACTCCACCCAACATTAGAGACTGCAACAGCCATACGGCTGCCAGGGCCAATACCAGCAGGCACCCCAGCAGTACCAGGCGGCATTGAGTTTGCACGTACCCTCCTAGATAACAGATCTTCAATCAATTTTCTACGCTTAGCCTTATACTACAAATTGGATTTGTACCTATCAGAAAATCATCCTCTCTACTCCAATTTATTGATCGATCAATGAAGAGACCTAAGGGAGAAGTGAAGAACGTTGTTATCTTGGTTGAGGGGGCAGAATACAAAGTGGACTTCACTGTCATTGATGTGGAAACCCCCAATCACTGGAAATAATCTCATATTATTCATGGACGACCATTCTTGAGGACCTCAGGAGAACCATTAGATTATGCCACAAGAATGATGAAGTTCAGATCCCCAATTAGAGAGATGAACTTAGAGATGAAGCAAACAAAATGGCAAGGACTCGACTCCAGATCTAGCACCGAATATGCAGAATCTTCAGAGGCAAAATGCAAGATGATTAGCACAACTGGACCTTGGCAACATATTCCAGAAGGATAGATCGAGACCCTCTCCTTCGGAGAGTAAGTAGTGCACATTGTGGTTTATCAGGTGTTGTCGAATTTTTTTAGAGACAAATGCATATACCCTTGATGACATAGAGATCCCTTTGGATCTATCAGTTCCATCTTCTTTGGGACTGTCGAGGTATATAGATGACAAGTCGGACGCAACTTTGGCTGAATTACCGCATTATTTTTACAATATAACTCCTCATTCATTAGAGTTGAACCACTTTTATCCAACATAGAGCCGAACTTAGATGACATTCAGCTGGACCTAATTAATGATTCAGATTTTCCTGAACCAAAACCATTTCCTCCTACATTAAATATGTATTTCTTGCAGGATCCAAAGAGAGATTTCTTGTGATCATTAGCTAAACATTAACTACAAAACAGGAGTCTAGGTTGCTCGAGGTTCTTGAGCGGAATCGCAAGGCCATTGGATGGAAAGTGTCGGGTCTTGTGGGGATTAACCTCACTCTCTGCTCGCACCAAATATATGTTGAGGATAATGTGAGACCTTCCCGTGAATTTTAGAGAAGATTAAATCCTAATATTTAGGAAGTGGTTAAGAAATAGATCAAAAAATAGTGCAAAGCATGATTTATATACCATATTTCTGATTCCAAGTGGGTGTCCCTGCTTCATGTTGTTCCGAAGAAATCAGGAATCCAGATGGTTACCAACGAGGAGGGTATAGAAATTGCGACATGAGTACCCATGTCGTGATGTGTATGTGTCGACTACAGGCGCTTGAATGTCGCGACCAAGAAAGATTATTTTCCTCTACCATTTATTGATCAAATCTTGGAGAAACTTGCAGGAAAGGCATTCTTCTGTTTTCTTGATGGGTACTCAAGCTACAATCAAGTAACCATCGGTCTCGAGGATCATGAAAAGATCACATTTACATGTTCATTTAGGACTTGCGCTTTTAGGAGCATGCCATTCGGGCTTTGTAATGCCCCGGGCACATTTCAATGGTGCATGATCGTCATATTTGCCCAAATGGTGGGTGACTTTTAAAAGTTTTCATGGTTGACTTCTCAGTCCATGTTGATTCTTTTTATACGTGTTTAGCGCACTTGGACCGTGTCCTCAAGAGGTGTAGGGATGTCAATTTTATTCTCTCCTAAGAGAAAAGTCACTTCATGGTGACGGAGTGTATTGTGTTGGGACACGTCATCTCCAAAAAGGGAATGGAGGTTGACCCTGCCAAGTTCGATATGATCAAGAAAATTGAGCCACCAACCAACGTCAAGTCAGTGCGATCATTCTAAGGGCATGTCGGATTTTATAGAAGATTTATTCATGATTTTTCGAAGATCACCCACCCACTAACTGAGCTCTGAGGGAAATACACCAAGTTCACTGTAAATCACAAGTGTCTAGAGCCTTTGAGCTCCTGAAAATGAAAATATGTGATTGTCGATTCTACTAGCTCCTGACTGGTCTCTTTCCTTTGAGATCATGACTGATGCATCGAATTTTATGGTCGAGGCTAGGCTTGATCAAAGACATGATGGGATACCATATGTGATTCACTACGCGAGCAAAGTTTTAGATCCTCCACAGAAAAATTATACGATGACTAAAAAGGAAATGCTCACAGTAGTTTAGGCCCTTGAAAATTTCCTATCATATATATTGTGCTCAAAGGTGACAATTTTTACTGATCACACAGCAATCAGGTACCTAATGGAAAAGAAGGACGTGAAGGTGTGCCTTTTGAGATGGATCTTATTAATCCAGGAATTTGATTTGGAAATTAAGGATAAACCTGGAATAAAGAATGTTGTGGCTGATCATGTTTCTCGAATTGAGCAAAATGATAATCATGATATTGGACCTATTTGAGATACCTTCCCAGACGAGTCAGTTTATGCTACTGACTCACTCCCGTAGTACACCGACATAGTGAAATATCTTGTCTCAAAGCAAGATCCCCTAGATTGGCCCGAAAGCTGGATTGATCGACTGAAGTCGAATTCAAGGAAATGCCACTGGGACGATCCGTTCCTTTTCTTTAAGGGACCAAATTGCATTTGGCAAAGATGTATTCCTTGGGAGGAATACCAGAGTGTCCTAACACATTGTCATCCACTTGAGGATGGAGGACACCATTCAGGAAAGAGAACTGCGTACAAGGTACTCCAATGTGGATTTCACTGGCTGTCCTTATCTAGAGATGCCAATGATTTTGTACGGTCGTACCCGATTTGTCATAGAATGGGAGAGACCGTGGGATATAGAGATGAAATTCCCATGCAACCGATAATTTTTTTGTGATGCTTTTGCGCATGGGGAATTCATTTCATGGGTCCCTTTCCCTATAGCAATGGACATGAGTACATCTTGTTAGCAGTTGATTATTTATCAAGATGGGTAGAGGATACCCCAACACGAATCGTAGATAGAAAGACTGTCTGTAAGTTTATCAAGGATAATATCATTGGAAGGTATGGGTTCCCAAAGTTTTGATTTTTGATGGGGGTAGCCACTTTGTGAATAGAGAAATTATATCATGGCTAAGGACTGCAACTTCGAGCATAGAATAACCAATCCATATCACCCACAGTCTAATGGCATGGCAGAGATTTCTAACAGAGAGGTGAAGAGCATTCTTCAGAAGTTGGTTCATCCCGATAGGAAGAACTAGTCCCAGCTTTTGGACCAGGTTCTGTGGGCATATAGGACAACCTATAAGACTCCATTCGGTACTTCACCTTTTAGGATGATCTATGGCAAGCCATGCCATTTCCCCGCGGAATTAATTCGCAAATCTGAGTGGGTGATCAAGAAGATTAATTGGAGTTGCCATCTTGGGAAGCTGTGCCATGACTTCAATCTGAATGAGCTAATAGAAATCTGAAACCGACCATATGACAACAATGTGATCTATAAGGACAAGGTCAAGAAATGGCATGATAGACACATTAGGCATAAGACCTTCGTCTTTGGGTAGAAAGTATGGTTGTTCAATGCTCGGTTGAAGATTTTTCATGGGAAACTCAAATCAAAATGGATGAGTCCCTACATTGTCATTAATGTGCATGAAAAAGGAAGTGTTGATATTGCTGAGCTCAAAGATGGTGCACAACCTTTTTCAGTGAATGGGAAATTGTTGAAGCCATATGTAGATTCTAAAGAACAATTAGCCTAAGTCGAGGTCATCAACTTCATGCAGAGAGAGCACAGTGAAGACTCATCAGAATACCTACATGAAGAGAAGTAGTTATATATATGTTGCACATATCATCTTTATTCTTCACACATTTCAAATGTACACTCTCCAGATCTCATCGGACCTCCCACCCTTCTTCCATACTTAGGCTAACCAAGAGCCTAAGTATATGGGGACCCGATGCCCACTGTATATACTCTCTTCATCCACTTTTCCCATTATTTGCCTCATGCTCGCTCTTTTTCTATACTTAGACTGTTTATAGCCTAAGTATAGGGCGGCGGGCCGATCTCTATTTTTTTCTTTTTTCATTCTCTTAGCTTAGCCGGAGCTATATCTTCTCTACGTTCTTGTGCTCTGAGGATATAACACTCGCAAAGTATAGGGGTGTATATTTACTTTGTATATATTTTACCCATAGCTCGTACTTATGCATAAGTCTATATTCATATTTACAGGGTCGGTAACTAACTTGTAACATCTATTAAAAACTTAAAATTAACTTCGTGTTATGTAACTAACACTGCGTGTGTAACCAAAGTTTTGAGAAAAAAATGGCTTCTGATTCATTTTTGGAAAAAAATCTCTTGCATTAAAAAAAGCAAACAAAAATAAAAAAAGAAAAAATAAAGAAAAAAGAGAAAATTAAAAATCTTGAAAAAAAATTTTGCATTTCGCGCATCTGAACTTCATCTAGCATTTCATGCATTAGTGAAAAGGCCTTGGGTTCTGAATCAAGTTATGAGAAGAAATCGAGATGGTCTAGACTTGTCCTTAATCCACCTAATTTTCAGAGGAACATCACCAAAAAAGAGGATTTTAGAAGCTTCATGTCTTTAACTTAATTCTTTGAATTCTGCATGACAATGTGCAGAGTTTGACTCTTAGTGTCTAACCTGGTTGCCTAATTCTAGATATGACTCTTGAATAGGAAATTAATTTGTACTCTCTCACTATGCACTTAGCTCAACTCAAATGGGGTATTGGAAGAGTGTGTCTTTTCCGATAGCATGGACATCTAAAAATCAGAGTACGGGTTGAAATAAAGCTTCGGAAAAGGAATGGACGGTTGGACACAATTTTTTCTAAGTCCCCAAAGCATGTGCGGAAAGAAAAACTCTATATCCATAGGGGAACACCAATATCCACGCATAACTACAAAAAGTCCAAACAAAAAGAAGACAAACAACAAATAAATATTTGACCAAAAAGGTCCAAGCTTCAAGACAACCTGCAGATCTTGGTGGAGACTTGGCTAAACTGGTTGGCTTCACAAGGAGAGATGACTACATTAGTCACCCTCCAGTTCTTTTCCCATTCTTCCTTCTTTTCGATTGTGAACATAACACGATAGACTTTAGAAGGAAACATCTGACTCCCCGAGGACGAGTTATTGGAGAGGAGGTTTGCATGGTAGTCTGGCATTCTTGATGGGAAGAGCTAAAACCTTTCACACGCATGAGGCAGTTGTTCAATGTTCACGGGGTATGCTTTGGGAAGAGGATTGATCTAAGATGACTTCTTAGCTGAAATTGTGACAATGATGACTAGAACTTGAAGAATGTTGATATTAAGATCCTAATTCTCATAGAAGTTCCGCCAAACTAATAATCCAAAGGTCGGGTCTAGCTCCATTTTCACCTTCTGCTCATGGTCTTGGTATGGAACCCAATCTCATTTCACCTCACTTCATTTATTTTGATGCTCGGGGACGAGCATGGTTTAAGTATATAGGATTGATGAATATGTTATTCATCACTCAAAAAGTGATTAATTAAGTTTGATTCCTCAAAATTCATCTGTATTTTATTCATTATCTTGCATAATTAGCATTCATGCATGTATAAATAACAATTGTATTTCATCATACATAATTGCAAAAAATGAGGAGCCAAGAATTCCAGCCCAATTGACTTGTATAATAAGCTAACTTCTCTTATTTTAAATTAATTCATGCTAACTCCGAATCACCTGAGACCAACTCCATTGTGTACATATTACTAACAAGAATAAAGAAAAATACAAAAAATTCACTAACATAAATAAGTGGTCCAGAAACTCAAACCCTAATTTCAGGATTTGTGGACTAAAATATTGATATCTTCCTCATACAGTATCCGATTTGATCTTACTTACTTTTGAACTAAAGTACATTCAGTTACCTTAAGAAAAGTTCAAGTTTTTCAAGTGAATCGGAGCTCATATATGAAAGTTGGATTTTAGGCCTCATCCCAATAGTTAGATCACATGAGAAGCTTATTAACATAAAGTGGAATATCAGTTACACACTTGGCATAAAAATTAAGCATACTATTATTCAACTAATGGGAATATACAAAGATAAAATCAAGAATAGATAAATGCATGCACAAAGAAAGTGCAAATTGCAAAGAGCATCACATAACAACTTGGAAATGGGTAGAGCCTGAACCGAAATTGGGCCCAAATCCGTGGGCCTTGGGTTGGTTCTGGATCGTTGATTTATTAAAAACCACATGCCTCAACTCAACTCAAGGCCCGAGAATAATTGGCAGGCCCAAGTCAGGCTTTCCTGGGTTGGGATGAGTCAAGCCCAATGCTCTACCTATTCATCGGGCTTGTTATATGAGTCTTTTACAAGGAGGGCTTTTTTAGTGAGTATGTGACATGCATATTGAATTGGTGATCTGAAGGTCAGAGGTGCTATTGTCGACAATTTGGAAGTATTAGTGTTACGTGCAGAACCTCTTAGTGGAGTTGTTTTGAAGATGCCGCTCTCGATCTCACAATATTAGGGTATCAACGAAATCCTATATTTCTCCAACATCTGCGTGCATGGAGATCTGTGATGAACAATGTGTGCACTAGAAGCACTGAATCTAGCGCGCTTGGAGAATCTAGGGTTCGGTGAACCCAAACTGATCATGGAGATTGTCAATCAAATTGATGTAGGCATTGACGATGGTCGCTCTGATCTGTAGAACTTTGAAAAAATCTCGAACATGTCAGAACGAGAACTGAACCTGATCTGATATTAAAAATCGTGCATACTAGGGGTTTCATAAGAATGCAACCGATCAGATTGGCGTTGACAATAGATGCCTGTAATTAGGGTTTCAGAAACTATACTCAAAGTTGAATATTTCACGAACATAAGAATAATATTCAAGATCAAATCACCAAAATCAAACCGCTCCGATACCATGGAGAAAACGATGAATGCGGAAGCGTATCATAGATGAATGAATATAGAATAGTGAAAAGAGCACTGAGATTTCATGTGGAACCTTCCTCCATGAGTGGGTTGAAACCACGAGAGAGCCACCTCAATGAGTTGATGTTCCTATTCAAGCCTCTCAACTGTTACAATGGGTATGGAGCTTATTTTATAGCTCAATTAAAAAGATCAAGTTCCGCTCATAAATAATGTGAGACTAAACTTATGGATGTGGTAATTGAACCCTTGATTCATCCAATTACTCATCTCCGATGCACTCTAACATCTCTCTCTAAACATGTCATCACATCCATGACTGGAACTTGATATCTAATTGTTTGCATCAATCCCCTCGCTTGTTGCACGTCTCATGATCTAGTCTACCCCTTCAAGTAATAAGCAATCATTGCTACTATCCATGCCTAAATAGTTTCCCCATCGCCCTCTTTTTGGCTATTGAAACGCCAAGCTAATTTATGGGTGTCACCTGCATGATTGGAACATTCAATCTTCCAAAGAAAGCTACAATCTTTAATACTTGGTCCAGCCTTCCAGAGCAAGATCCAGTCTTCCTGAATAGGGCTTGTCCTTCAAAAGCAAAATCACCTCCTTGAGGTCGGTCCAGATTTTCTTGGATAGGTCCAGAACTGCTCCAGGAATTTTGAGGTGTCCTTCAAAAAGACTACATTTAGCCTTCCAAATCTACATCCATCCTTCTAAAGCTACACCTGATTTTTTGAGATCACTCAACATTCAACCTTAACAAAGCCAATCCGACAGACTTCAAGCACGGATATCACCAAAGATCATACAGCACCTTTAACAACTAGTGCAAGCCTAGTAGCTTTACAAAATGATCTGCACCATAGGTCGTGTTCCTAATGGAGCCTGGATCCACTTTTTCCTGTCATATTTCAGATATTTAATCTACACCATCACGTAAACCCATGATTATTACCGCCTATAAGGGGAATAAATGGGATTCTGGTATAAACTAAGACAGCGCAGAGCCACCTGTAACAACATGCACCAGCAACTCATAAAACATCGTTAGTGTCCAAGACAAGTCGATCAGCTTTACCAAATAACATGTACCAGGGGCAGCGTCCCTAACGGAATCTGGATCCACTCTCCATGCCATGATTCAGATTGCCAATTTATTACCACCATGAAACCATATATTCATTGTCACCTATACAAGGGGGAGATGGTAGATTCTAAGGTAAACTAAGAGAGTAAAACGCCACCAGAAGAACCCGATGATGGTTACCAACAATAGCCACCACTGAATCATCATCACAAGAAGCAAGGAAACAAATATAGAATTTCATAAACGATATTTCCAAAATGAGATTAGTATGTCAGCACAAGTAAATAAAAGAAGGATTTACACTTTGGATGCGACAGTTACATAAGTTACATTGAGTAAGAAAGAATGGTGATATGCAAGAGAACAAGCGGGTCAATATGGCAAGATTTGTCCTCGCAAGCTTGATTTACAGTCCTGCTTAGTGCTTACACCCTGCTCGAGTTCGCAGAGGGAATTCTAATGTGAAAATCGAGCAAGGACCCACAAGGAAATAAATATATAATTTCATTACTAAAACTACAATATTTCCACTAATGCAAGTGAACCACCACGTACCGAACAAAAGTATTGCACTTTTGATATCACAATCACGAAACTATACATGATAAAAAGTACAATGGAATTGAAAGGAAATAAAAAAGATTGACGTAGGATATATTCATCTTCTGTTCAGCAACTATTCAGTCCTACACACTGCTCAAGAGTTCATGGTGGATATTCAAAATTTCAAATGCAAAGAGTGAGCACGGGAAAAGAGCAAAAGTGACAACCTACATGAATAATTTCCATTAAGCACCCTCTCAACCAACACATTTTAATTTACCAAACATAAAGAAAGCTAGTATTATAACAACTGAAAGACCACTGGTACAATTCCGACCCTATCCAGGTTTTTGTTTACAAGCTACACTTGAATCTAGGCTTTTCTCTTCACATGTTTCTGTTACTTATATGCCATGGGTTGGTTATCACTTGTAGCACAATGGGTACATTTCCACTATCGGCATGGACTTCCATTCTCGACAGACTTCCTAAGAGCACACAGTCGCCCCGCTAAGGCTTTGTGCTTGCCTTCAAGACACAATGAATTAGAGACCAAAGTGGTACAAAGGGATCTCATCCTTTGAGGTAATCGTGTCGATGTAGGTTATACCATACCATGTATGTACCAAGCATGTCAAGCTGGAAATGGTGTACCATGAGGGCACAATCATGCCTGGCTGAAATTAGCCGGTAGCTGTACCCTATATTCCAGGATAAGTAGCTTTGTCACGGCAATTTTACTGGTCTGTAAAGGTACTTTCATTCCTGTAACACCACCCTCTGGATAGCCACCACAATCGACGGCACATGGCATTGGTATTTTACCAAACTTATCGATCCACAATAATCAATGCATCCACAATAATCATTCTCATTCATATATAATAGAGTCCCTAAGAGAGACAGTACATAGAAATGCTCCAAAGGCGCACATGAATAATCCTCCCAAAAAATGTAACTTACAATACAATGTATAATCCTCCCAAAAAATGCAACTTACAATACAATGTCTTTCTCAGATGAGAAGTACAATGTCAAAGCAAAAGAACTAAACTACACAAAAAGTAGTACCCTATCCGGTGATATGAAGGTAGAAGTTCGAAGTCGATCCTATAACACTACTATTGCAGTTCAATTGTACCTGTTGAGTTTCAACAAAAGTAATGGAGTAAGTAATTACCCAGCAAAATGCTAAAGAGAATGGGAAAAGCATTAGTGAAACTACACTTCTAACTGTCTACAGAAACAGGTGAGAAACAAAGAAATACATTAAACTCATACTGTGGCCTTTAACATTGATATTTATCTGGGACTTTGCTAGACCACACTCAACTACTCATCCAGTCTACAACTGACAGGTGGAACTGATTGTTTGACTGGTCATTTGCTTTTTAGTCGATCTATTTTAATTGCTACGTTGTTACCCGTTGGGCATCGCCCGATGGTGGATAGGATACAAATTGGATATAAACTATTCTCGCACAGTCCACTTCAAAGGGGGGATATGGCTCAAATTCCAACATGTTCCTTCACTAACCAAGTCACATACACCTCTGACGATAAAAGTGTTCATGGTAGAAGTACCAAGCATCGCTAGGTTAGTACTACCTGAGAGCCAACTCCTAGTTAAGTATGAAGTCGAATAAGTTAATCTTATCATCTGACTAAAAGGTTACATCGAGCAAGAAGGCCTTAAAAACAAAGACACGATGGTCTAAGCATGATACTTCACTTAAATCATCTATTAGGGTTGCAGCTCAATAAAGAACTAACCCAGATCCCAAGGGTGTATGTGCAATCCCTTATGACACCTATCTCCATCAAAGAAGTTAGCATGAGAAGCACATCCAGAAATGATAGTCGGCAATCCAAGGGAAATTTGTTTGGCCTACATGTACATCAATAAAATGGAGAACACATAATCTTCACATTTGATGCAACGATTTGATAACTTAAGGTAAAAAATCTTAAATCATCATCATTGGAATACTTAATCCAAAAGAAAGAGTGGAGTTTTAGATATCACTTTCAACAACATTTGAAGGGAAGTTTTGGAATACATTTTCTTATGCCCCCCGATAGAAACAATGTCCAAAGATCCCTTCTTAATTAAGTTGTAAGATCAAAAGATGTAGATGATAGATCACCTCGACCAGCTTAACCCATATACATGGTGATCTCTTGTAGTCTTAAAACTTACTTTTTTTCACAACAAGAGGGGGAAGCAAACACAGGCACCCACCCCAAGATTTGAACCCTGGTCTTTTGGGTGTGTAAATATATATTTATGCTTCTGTACTATTTCCTTATTTTATTTCCTTATGTCCACCTTATGTATTTTATCCATAGGTCTCTCCTCTATATGAGAGAGCCTAGTGTTCACATGAATAAACAACTTTTATTATGTTTCCCAACATGGTATTAGAGCGGCGATCCTAGGCCAGAACTCTCGTACCCGAGAAAATCATAACCCCACTCGCCAAGCCCTCTCCCTCTTTCTTGTGTTGCCGCCGTTGTCGGGCGCCGCCGCCGCCGCTGTCACCGGCCCTCTTCGTCGTCAATGGCCCTCTCTACAACCTTTTCGACGGTCCTCTTTTCTTGCATCGAGGTCCGCTCGTGTTGATGGATTTGATTGCATAAGTCTACACATGCAATCAAATCCATATAGTCTGTGTAGACAAATTTCTATTGGTCTAGAAAACCCTAGTTTTCTTCTTACGACTTTACGTTAGAGAGCAAAGTTGATATCCCCGCCACAAGCACTTTAAGAGGTCCAGTGCCAATTGTCAAGTTAGACGGGACGAACTACGAGCTCTGTGCCATGCAGTTCAAGAGCCTCATGAAGTATACAGGTAAGAAACATATTCTTACCGAGGAAGAGCTAGTTGAGAAAACTGGGATCAATGCCTTGTGGGAGGCAGATGATGTGTATGCCAAAGTTTGGCTTTCTGGTACATTGACATTAGAGATCGTCAGTGACATGTTACATCAGCCCACCGCCAAGGCGATGTGGTATATCCTCACAGCCACTTATTCCAAGCGAGGAATGAGACAGTATCTACAGCTACAGCACGACGTATTTACCATCAGGCAGAATAGACAACCACTTCGTTCTCTATACACATCCCAGTGTGGTATGTTTGAGAAACTCCACAGTTTCATGCCCCTCTCATCTACTCATGAGTAGCAGAAGTCATACAGGAAAGCCACTATGGTTGGTGTATTCCTAGCAGCACTTGACCTAGAGTATGAGGCGGCCTGCTCACATATATTGGTGGACACTACTATCCCTCCCATGGAGGAAGCTTTCCGCAGATTCAGCAGGATCATGGTATCCTCTCCGGTCCCAGCCAGACATCCTCTATGATGGCAGCTAGGGTTGTCAGGAAAGCTCGAGCTTGATGAGCACAACTCGGACTCGGCTCGTTAAGGGCTCGCGAGCCGGACTCAAAACTTTAACGAGCCTGAGCCCGAGTTGGGTTTTATGGCTCATTAGCTTATCGAGTCGAGTCCGAGTTGGGCATTGTTCAACTCAGAAACTCGACTCGATAACTCGTTTCCCCTCTCAATGAAAAGTTGAAAACATATATATCGAAACTTCCACATTGAGTTTGATATAAATAAAGGTTAACATTTTGCTTGCCCAAAAAGCTACAGAAAAGATTATAAAAAATCAAAATTACAAATGTCATTTGCATAATTTAATGTATAAAATGTAACAATGGCTTGTAAAGACGTTCATGAGCCTGCTCATTTTGAGGCTCATGAGCCATCTCAGAAACTCATGACTCGATAAAAGGCTCGTGAGCCAGCTCATTTTGAGGCTCATGATCCAGCTCAGAAACTCGAGGCTCGATAAGAGGCTCGTGAGTCAGCTCAAACTCGACGAGTTCGAGTTGGTGATCCAGGGCTCAACTCTTATCGAGCCTGAGTTCGAGCCTTAGGTTTCATATCGAGTTCGAGTCCGAGTTGAGGCCAACTCGGCTCGTTGAACTCGATAGACACCCCTAATGACAGCCTCTCGCGGTAGGGGAGGCTCTTCTTAGTTTTGTGCATGTAGACCTCGTGGTAGAGGAGGTCGTACTCGTCTGTCATGCACTTATTGTCGCAGCCCAGGGCACACGGAGGACGCATGCTACTCCAAGCATGGTTTTCCTGCATCGGCTCGTGTACCAGAGCAAGCATGCCCTCTTGTTGTTTCTTCTTCGGATCGGAGGTATGATGATCTTGTTGCTCGATTGGGGGATATTATGCCTCTAGGGAGTTCTCTAGCTTCTTCGCCTGCTCCAGGAGGCTACTCAGATTTTGCAGCTTCTGCCTCTACCAGTATCTCTGCCACTGCCAATACCTCAGGTAGCATCTATACTCTTACTAGTTGTCATGGATCTGATAGTACAGAATGTATTATGGACTCTGAGATGACACATCACATGCGTAGGGATAGAGATCAGCTTGCATCTTACCAATAGGTTCTGCCTGGCAGAACCGTTGTCATAGCCGATAGTACCCAATCCTCGATCACAGGACAGGGGGAGATCAGTTTGACACATTCGATGTGTCTGCAGAATGTGTTGCATGCACCAGACTTTTCTATGAATTTATTCTCAATCGGTCATATTGTGAAGGAGTTACATTGTCGTGTTATTTTTAAACTATCATCTCTTGTATTTAAGGACATTCTTACAGGTAGGGTGAATGGTCGTGGTCGTGAGCAGGGAGGCCTCTACCGACTGGTCCGAACTCTATATGCCGGTCTATCTTCTCATTCTACAGGACCCATCTCTCCTTTCATTAGCACATGTTCTTTGGTCACCTTCCCCTTCAGAAGATATGTCATGTTCTCCCTCAGATCTCACCTTGCTCATCCTTCCATTACGAGGTGTGCCAATTGGGGAAACATCATCGATCTGTGTTTGCAAGTCATCAAAGTCGGAGCAGTAACTCCCCTTTTGAGTTATTTCATGTTGATATTTCGGGTCCGACTCCTATTCCCGATCATCAGGGACACAGGTTTTACCTTGTTGTAGTTGATGATTTTTCTCCTTTGTCATGGGTCTTTTTATTAAAAATAAGTTTGAGGTTGAGGATGTGAACAAAACTTATATCAATGAAGTGCAAGATATTTTTCCTCTTCTGTCAAATATGAGAGAACAGGTAATGCTTTGGAGTTATGTACTCGAGCACTTTCCCAATTTTTTCATCTCATGGTATTGTTCCTCAAACAACATGTACCCACACTTCTCAACAAAATGGTGTTGCTAAGAGAAAGCATCGCCATTTACTTGATGTTACACGAACTCTTCTTATCCAGAGTCGTGCCACACATTCGTTCTAGGGTGATGCGGTTCTTACGGCATGTTATCTCGTGAATCGCATGCCATCGTCTGTTCTGGGTGAGAAAATTCATTTTTCTCTAGCATTTCCAGAGGAGTTGTTCTCACTTACTCCTCGTGTTTTTGGCTCTGTTGCATTCGTTCATCAGTTGTCTCCAAGTCTTGACAAGCTCTCTCCTAAGGTTGTCAAATGTGTGTTAGTTGGGTACTCCAGGACTAATAAGGGATATTGATGTTATGATCCATTGACTATGAAATATTATGTTAGTGTTGATGTCACGTTTTTTGAGTCAGTGATGTATTTCTCCTACATGTGGCAGATTGACTTCATCAGATTCAGATAATGAGGTCTACTGTCTATATGCCACCTCTTCCCATGAGTTCATTACCACCACCACCCTGATGCAGCGTGAATCGGATATATAGGGCTATATTTATTTAATTTTGTATGATAAATTAGAGTCTCATTTTATTTAATTATGTCATCGCATTTTTATTATAAATAAAGTGATCACATGTGATCTCAACTAATTAGTTAGAAATTTGAATTTCTTAGTTAGTCGGTTAGAGTCAAATTAGGATAAGTTGTTTGAATTTTGATTTTTGAATTTCTATTTTTGGAATCTCATCCCTCCTATATAAAGGGAAAATAGGCTATTGTTTTTGACAGGTCAAAATATATGAAAATTTGAGATTTATCTCTCTCTCTCTTGTCTCTCCCCTTCCCCACGTGGTCTTCACGATTCTCTTCTCCAACATCCCTCGTTTTCCGACGAGCTTCTCTTCTCAACCCCTCCATTTTCTTCTACAAACAATCTCCACCGATCAAAATTATTTTTATCCGTCGCCCCATTCTCCATTTGCGTCAATTGGTATCAGAGCATGGATGTTGAATCGTTCTCACGATTCGACGATCCTGTCGCATATTGGAGGATGAAGCTCGAACGAGCAACCCTATCACATGGCTCACATGCACGTTCGCGTCAACAAAATTTCAAGAAGTGCCTCCGAACAAGTATCAAGGTTCAACAATGGATCGACTCGTGGTACAACGTTGATATCTTTATGGTACAAATTGACGACGAACAAGATATTGTCATCGACCATTATCTGTGCGCTGCTCAGATCGTTGTGGATGGAAAAGACGACAACAACAACGATGTGCTCGCTGTCCGGACCATGTCAGACAAAAACAACAACGTCAAGGATGATTTGCTCGCTGTCCCGGCCGTTTCAGAGGAAGAAAACGTCGACCTGCTTGCTGTCCAGGTCATTCCAGAAGGAAAAAATGAGAATCTGCTTGCTGTCCAGGTATATTCAGACTTGCAAACGCCCCAGAAATTGATACACAACCCACCCGCAGCCCTCTCGCGGACCCCCGCTGCAGCCCCAACCCCTCCCAGTGTCATCCCCGTGCCACCAACCCCCTCGCACGCCACCACAGACCTGCTGCAACCTCCTCCCGTCCTCCCAACACCGCCTCCTTTCCCAGCCCCAGTCCCAACGCCCCCTGCCCCAGCCCCGACACCCCCTCCCACCACCCCACCACCCCTGAATCCATTACAATGCACTCCCCAACCCCCGTGCCCCCTCCCGTCACCCCCACACCCCTTGCAACGCACCCCCCAGCCTCGTCACCTTGATCCCCAGCCTCGTCAACACGGCCACCCGCCAGCGCATCGACCGCGTGCCGCCCCCGCGAGACCCCACTAGCGCGCCGCCGCCATGAATCCCGATAGCCCACCTGTGCGCCACCTACGCAACGCATGCATTGCTTACAACTTCCACCTCGACGACGTCGGCGCCGCAGCTTGAAGGGAACCCTAGCTGTCCCCGTGAAGAACGAATCCCTTCAATTTAGGGATCCAAAGGAGCTGATTTGGGAAAATTGCAAAAAGACACCTCCACCCAAATTTTTAAAGAATAAGGTTGGTGGTAACTTAAGAAGGGATGAAGGGGTACAAAAATTGCAGAGACGCCCTTCAATTGAAAAAGACTACAAACGTAACATTGAAAAAGATCTAATTGAAGGAATTGCAAGCTACAATTTCAAGGATCGAATTCTCCAACGGCGCATCGAAGATCAAGCAATTCGTCGGGAGACGAATTTTTCAAGCGGAGGAGAGTTGATGCAGCGTGAATCGGATATATAGGGCTATATTTATTTAATTTTGTATGATAAATTAGAGTCTCATTTTATTTAATTATGTCGTCGCATTTTTATTATAAATAAAGAGATCACATGTGATCTCAACTAATTAGTTAGAAATTTGAATTTCTTAGTTAGTCAGTCAGAGTCAAATTAGGATAAGTTGTTTGAATTTTGATTTTTGAATTTCTATTTTTGGAATCTCATCCCTCCTATATAAAGGGATGATAGGCTATTGTTTTTGATAGGTCAGAATATATGAAAATTTGAGATTTATCTCTTGTCTCTCCCCTTCCCCACGTGGTCTTCACGATTCTCTTCTCCAACATCCCTCGTTTTCTGACGAGCTTCTCTTTTCAACCCCTCCATTTTCTTCTACCAAACAATCTCCACCGATCAAACTTATTTTTATCCGTCGCCCCATTCTCCATTTGCATCACACCCCCTACACCACCTCCATCATCTCCTCCTATACCGCCATCTCCCATGCTCCATGTTCTACCATTGCCACGATACTATACTCGTTGGCCTGCTTTTGCTCATGGTCATAGCTAGTCATCCATCATACCTCGGGTTTGTTCTGAATACATTATTTCTAACGATGGGTCTAGAGATGTGCTTGAGCGGGAACAAATGCAGGAGACGGATATACGGATTGAGAAAATTCCCAATGACCTGGATGTTCCTATAACGCTTCGCAAGCAGAAGCGTACTTGCACCTCATATCCACTTGCTTCCCAGGTTACGTTTGATCGTCTTATAGAGGAATTCTGAAGGTTTGTTGTTGCCCTATCTGTCGTAGAAATACCACGAAATTATCAGGAGACATTGAGAGACAGTCGTTGGCGTCTAGCTATGGAAGAGAGATGGTTGTTCTACATTCACGTGATACATGGAGCTTGGTCTCTGCTTCTAATGGAGCATCTGTTGTCAATTGCAAATGGTTGTTCACTATTAAACACCATGAAGATGGGCACCTTGATCGCTACAAGGCCATGGTGGCACGAGGATTTACACATACTTATGGAGTGGATTATCTGGACACTTTCTCTCATATTGCTCGTCACTCCACTCACGTGTCCTTTCAATTGTTGTGGTACGTGATTGACCTTTATATCAGTTAGATGTTAAAATTGCGCTTTATATGGAGATCTCTAGGATGAAGTCTACATGCAGCAGCCTCCACGGTTTGCTACTGAGGGGGAGTGTCAGCAGGTTTACTTCACAAGGCCATATATGGTCATAAGCATAGTCCAAGGTATGGTTTTAGAAGCTCTTGGATCTGATTGAAAAGCAAGGGTTTAAGAGGTCAAATGCAAATCATTCACTGTTCATGCAAAGAACACCCAGAGGTACGGTTGTTATCATGATGTATGTTGATATACTTGTTACAGGATATGATGTGCAGGGGATAAAGAAGGCAAAGGAATTTCCGGGTCGTCAGTTTGTTACTAAGGATCTTGGCACCCTAAGGTATTTCGTAGGGTTAGAGTTTGTTAGGAATACGTAGGGTCTTGTGATAACCTAAAGGAAGTATGTTACAGACATGTTTGTTGAGACATGCATGATTAGGTGTCAACCCTCTACTTCTCCTATGGATCCTAGCATGAGGTTATATAGTGATGATGTAAATGAGGTTAATAGGAGATATATAGAGTTGGTGAGAAAGCTCTTCTATTTTACTATCACTAGACCTGATATCTCTTTTGCAGTGAGTCGGGTGAGTCAGTTCATGGAGCAGTCCCAACAGGTACACATGGATGCTATATATATGATATTGAGGTACCTAAAGTCTTCTCTAGGTGCAAGGTTGTTATTCAGATAAGAAGCAACTCTTTCTGTTTATGCATGTGCTGATACGGAGTATGCAATAGGAAGTCTACTTCGAGCTTAGTTGTGTTTGTTGATAGTTCTCTTGTTTCTTGGAAAAGTAAGAAACAGACTGTTGTTGCTAGGTCAAGCGTTGAATCTAAATATAGAGCTATGGCACAAGCAAGCACAAAGACGATATGGGTTCGAGCAGTGCCAGCAGACTTGCATATAGACGTACCTCTTCCTATGCAGTTACAATGTGATAATCAAGTTACCCTATCTATTGCAAATAATCCCACATTTCATGAAAGAACACGGCGCATTGAAGTATATTGTCTTATTATACAAGAGACATGATTCAGAAGGCTTGATTTCTACCTCTCACGTCAGTTCAGGAGATCAAACAGCAGATATCTTTACCAAGGCTTCGTTCATAGGACCATTGCAGAAGTGTTTATTCCAAGATGAACAAGATTGATATTTATGATCCATCTTGAGGGGGAGTGTAGAGATATATTTATGTTTATATACTATTTCCTTATTTTATTTTTCTTATGTCCACCTTATGTAAATTTCCCATAGGTATCTCCTCTATATAAGAGAGCCTAGGATTCCCAAAAATAAACAACTTTCGTTCTTTTTCCCAACAAGGTGGTAGGCACATGGCACTTAAACAAACCATTGAAAGGAGTTCTAGTCTTAAAACTTATCAATTTTTAGCTTATTTAGAATGCAATGAAGGTAAGCAACATTTTCAAGAACAAGAAAACATCGAAGGGCCCTAGGAGTACACATACATATGGGGCCTTGAAAACCACAAAAGCAAAATAGAAAGGGTTGAATTTGTTACCTCAAATGATGTCCCCTCAAGGTCTCCTTACGCGGGACCATACCCTAGTGATGTTTCTGTGATAAGACATACTACAATGAGTGTGACCTTTAGAGTTAGGGTCTATTTTAAAGAAATAATGAAAATGAGGGCTCTAAAAAGGTCACATTACTTTTTTAATGCTAGGAAGGAGATGATCTTGACTTTCTCTTCACATAGACAACTTCGAACCGATAATCGACCAAATACTAATAACCTGCAGTTGTCCTTCGACAACCAAGGTGGCAAAACTTCGACAAAGGGTAGGTAGGATTGCTTGTGAGAGTTTAAGTGAGTACTAGGGCGGTCTGAACCCACCTAGTTTTTTTTGAAAGGAAAAAGGGTGGCATCCCACGTTGGGACCCACCGTTAACTGTGTGTGTGTGTGTATACGTATGTGCATTACAACCGCTTACATCGACCAGGACAAGCGTAAAGCCCTACAGTATTCAATAACATTTTCCGTATAACATCTTTGGCCCTCAAAAATGATGTTATTCCTAGCGCACCATATCGCCCATGATAAAGCAAATGGATAAGCATTGTCTCCGTGGCCTTGACCACAAACCACTCTAATGCTTTCCCAAAAGCCGACACAATCATGCCCATCAAATCAATTCAAGTTGGCTTTGTTCCAAATCTGACTAGATGAAGAACAAGAAAAAAAGGCGATCAACGTCCTCCACGCATCCCCACATCTAGCATAAGGATCCACCTCAACCCCAAACAGATGTCTCAGGCATGTCTGAGTGAGAATCCTACCAAGCTGAAAGAACCACAGAAAGATCCTGATATGGTTAGGAACCTTGCTCCTCCAAAAGATCGTGTTATCCACAACAACCTCCTCATCCATAATCTCCCCTTCATCCACCAAAAATCGATATGCCTTCTTCATCGAGAACCTGCCATCACCCCAAATATAGTAATCCATGTCCTCTGGCAGTCCCTCCACCTGCGCCAGCTTCGCCTGCAATGCCAAGAATTCTTGAACCCTGCAATCGGACAAACCCAAGGAGAACGATGGAGACCAAGCACCAAGCATCCAGATATCTTTTACTGCCACCTCCTTGTTATCAACCAGCTGCATGAGGCACGGGTACCGATCGCCCAACCCCACATCACCCGCCAATCATCCCGTCAAAATCGAAATTCCAATCCATCCCCAAGAACCGGTCTCGTTTCAACTCCAACTCCAGTATCACCTCAGTACTCCCCTTCCACAGCGACAATGGCAAACGCCTCCGAACAACGGTTCGTGACATGGACACCCCATATAGTTTCCTCGTCAGCCTACACACTAGATCTTCACCTTTTTCCCATATGTAGACCACCCACTTAGCCATGAATGCTTTGTTCATCTCTATCATCCGAAAAAATCCCAAACCTCCTTTTTCCTTCGGTGATGTCAACTTGCTCCAGTCCACCGAGTGCACACCCTTCCTCTGTTGCCTCCCATCAAACCAGAAGAATCTCCTCATCAAAACCTCGATCTTCTCTCGAACATATGTAGGAAGCAGTCTCGTGGAGCAGAAAAAAAATAGGAATGGCTGAGAGAACGTGCTTCAGAAGAATCAACTTACCACCTTTCGAAAGCATCAACGCCTTCTACCCTGCCAGCCTCCCCTCCAATCTTTCCAACAAAATCCACTAGTCCCGAGCTTTTGGCTGGCCTGCCACCAAAGGCAACCCCAAATAAGTAATCGGCAGCATGGTCGTAAGACAGCCGAGAATCGCCACCGTACTTTGCACCTCTATCTCATTGAGGCCAAAAGGAACCACCGTTGATTTTTCTCGGTTATTCTGCACGCCAGATAGATCTCCAAAAATATCCAAGATGACTGATGTCCAGCGCATCTGCACCTCATCAGCCCGCAGGAACACCATAGTGTCATCAGCATAATGTAGAAGAGGGACGGATATGTCCTCATAAACAAGACACCAACAACCTCGTATAGACAGCTTCATCATTACCGCCACCGCGTCCGCCACAATCACAAACAAGTGCGGAACCAAAGGACATCCTTGCCTAATTCCGCTCTACGGTTGGAAAAAACCCCCCTCTGGACTGCTATTGACTAGCACGTCGTGGGAGACCGTTGTGACGCATCATTTGCCCACAAAATCCATAGACACAAGAAACCTCTCTTCTCTAAAGAAACCCACAAGAATCTCCCGTCTATACTGTCATACGCCTAGGAAAAATACACCTTCCAAATCAACCCCTTCATCTTGTTCCTTTTCCAGTCCGTCAACATCTCAAACGTCATAACCAAGCCATCAACCATAGCTCCCCTGGCACAAAAGTCGTATGTTCCGGTGAAATAATCCCATCAAGCACACCCTTCAACCTATTGGCAAGGATATTTGCAATAATCAGATAAGCAACATTAGACAGAGCAATCGGCTTATAATCTTCCACACCGTTTGGTGTAACCTTCTTTGGAAGCGGAAAAATGAGTGACTTGTTCAATCTCTCAAAACCACAACTGCTACCTCGGAATTCCGCAAGAACCTCCATCAAGTCCAGCTTGATCACATCAAAATTCCCGGTAGAAAAGAACTAGGAACCTGTCCGGGCCTGGTGCCTCATCTGCATTCAGCTGAAACAATGCCTACTTTGCCACCTCCAAGAAATCTCTCACCAGCGAAGTCACATCCGACTCAGGGATATGCAAGGCATCATTCCCCTTCCATCCCCATCCTGACCCTCCCATGCCACCTGCTGAAGACCAAGAAATGTGATTGCAAAGCCACCACGTCGCTCGATCCCCCTCAACCACCTCCCTACAACTGAAATCGAGTGAATCATGTTCCTGTGTCTTCTCCCGCTAGCCAAAGCATGAAAGAATCTCGTGTTTGCATCCATCTGTCGCATCCACTGCTGCCTAGATCTCTGCCTCCAAGCAACCTCCTCCTTTTGATCTTCCCTGAAAATCTCCTCCAAGTAATTACCCCTCATGACCATCTTGTTAGCAATCAGGGCCCTCTCATCCATAAGCATGTCAAGACGATGAACCTCATCTTGAGCTAACTGCTTTTGGGCCATGCGTTACACCCTCTTCTCCATGTTGTAGTTTATCAGGAACTTCCTGAGCACCATAAGCTTGCTAGCCATCCTGAATGTTGTCGAGCCCATCACCGAGCATTCGACTCAAAATTTCACCACCATCTCCTTGAATCCATCCGCCAATAGCCACGCCCTCACAAACCTAAAGAAAGAACGCAGGCGGTCAAACTACTCGTAGGAATACACTGGTCAAATCCTTAAATGGATCTTGATTCAATTAACTTCAAACAATTTCTTGATTTACGTAGCTTGGAACTATGGCTCTTAAACTCGTTGGAGAAGTATCGATGAAAATTCTTAGAAAAATCTTGTTCTAGAACTAAGTAAAAAATGTAAGCGATCATTTATCTTAAGCAATGGTTATTTATATATCAAGGAAGCATGATGGAAGAATGAGTCCGACCCATGTAAGAAGGAGAGTCAAGGAGTTGACTGTACTTCTGTGAATTCTACGCATGACATCCAAAGAGTTAGATGAATGTCAATACTACAACAAACTGATATTCTGATAGTGTGACAATCCAGACAATCTAGACAATCTAGAACAAGGTTTTAAATCTCGATTTCGATTTCGTTTGAGATAACGAAAAAAATGAAACAATTTCAAAATTTTGTCAAAATTTCATAAATTTCGGCAAAAATCGGCCCAGATTTGTGAAGGAAGGGCCCATATCGGGATTTTGATTTCGATTTCAGTGTAGTGTCAAAACAAAATTTCGCAAAAATTTAAACATTGATCTAGAATTCTTAGAGGACTCGGATAGTGCATTGGCATACTCTATATCTACATATCATCATTGAAATCGACTTGCTTATTAGATAAGTTAAAGTCGGATAATTGTATCTCTTTCTTCTAATAAAGCTTGTAATTAGTTGTACATGTTTTAGAAGACTAGAAAACTTAATCTTAAGGTTTATAGTCATCCATGGGAATTGATGCAATTGTTGCAACAATCTCTATTGGATAGATAGACTACTTATTTCTAGTGGGAAAGCCCTTAGTCTTAGAGAATGATTCTATGACTTAGAGATTGATTAGATTCATTGTTTATTTCTAAACTTGTTAAAAAATAGACATACATTATGAGATAGATCTATCATAAAGAGTTATGATGGATATATTTCAGATAATAATATAACATCTAGAGGACTCTATTAAATTAGAATGTTAATGAATGGTTCATTGACATTTCTAATATTGAAATTAGACCTTAAAAGATCAAAAGGATGATGAAAATCATTAAACGATCATCTGGCATCAATATTAGGACATACGTCTGTTGATGAGAGCGATAGACTAGTAAGAGATAAAACCTTAGATTGTCTAAAAGTTTAAAACTTATATACTTGTGAATACTATATTCAAGAGTAAAATTTCCAATAAAACCTTCTTTGGGAATGGTGTAAAATGCAAATGTATTCAAGACCTCATACATTTTGATGTATTTGGACTCTCTATACCATAATGAACATTAATGATATGCGATATCCATTGATGATTATTCGTGGTATGAGATTTCTTACACATTAGAAACCTTTGAAATGTTCAAAGATTTCATAATTTGGTTGAAAATCAAAGTTAGAATGAAGATGAAAAGAATTTGTTCTGACCAAGGTAGCAAGTACGTATCAAATGAATTGAAATGAATTCATTAGAATACCTTATAGAGAAAGGAATATTGTTCCTATCTCACTCCTCTCAATACACCTCAGCTCAATGAAGCTGTAGGGAGATGCAACTGGATCATATGTGATATGATTTGATCAATGATGAATCTTAGCATAATTACCTCTTAGTTTTGTGGTATACGTAGTAGAGACTGCGATATATATATATATATATATATATATATATATATATCCTTAATAAGATTTCAAGCAAATTTGAACCCAAAAACCCCTCATGAGATATGGCTTGGAACAAGTCTAGTGTTAGACACTTGAGGATTTAGGCTTTGCTTGGTCCATGACAGAAACATGGATGCAAGTAAGCTAGAATATAGCACTAGAGGTTGCTACTTCATTAGATATATAAAGGATGGTATAGGAAACTTTATTTATGACCATGAAATTCTTAAAAGATTTCTTCTCTAAGGATATGATTCTTAGATGATGACTTCCTTAAGAATCAATATAAGAATGAAGTAAAGGGACTCATCAAATCCTAGGAGGATAATGAGGTGCCTAAAATCAGAAACTAAAAGAATAATAAAGATGAAACATGCATACCTTTTAAAATTAGTTTGAAGGTGGTAAGAGTAGCTAGAGGGTATGATTACATGTGTCATAGAAGTATGACAATAATTTGACTTCATATGATGAAGCTTCTAAGGATCATGACATTGAGAGATGGATGTTAGCAATAAATCTAAAGTATACTTCATAAACAAGTGTTACGTATGGGCCATCGAAGATCCACCTATAAGGGTCAAACCCATTGGGTGTAAATGGATCTTCAAGAGGAGGGAACCTGATGAAAATGTAGAAACCTTCAAAGCACGACTGATGAATGCGATTTTCACCTCTTTAACAATCGATAATTGTAATATAGGAGATGAAAAACGATCTATCAAAAACTACAATTCTTGAATATTGTGGAGAAATTTTTACTTGATAAGTATACCAAGGTCGAAAACAGGGAATGAGCTTATTTTAGTTATACATTTTTAAAATTAATCAAAGTAATTAATTAATTGCAATATTGATCTCTGAGTCAGAAAATAAAATGAAAATGAAATGAAAGAGATGCAATAAGGAAGATACAATGCAACGTGAACAAAATAAATAGAGAGGAAATGAATCATCGGATCTCTGTTATTACGTAATTTCAATCCTCAATTCGAATTAATCACAGATCAAAAAATGATTAAATCCAGAAAAGTTTATCAATTTAATTTTAGGATGCAAGGTAAAATAGTTTATCAATGAATAAGAATCATGCAAACAAAGAGAGGTCGATTATAATTTTCAAAGAAATTGAATCTCCAAATTTTCTAAAACATATTCCTCAATGAATAATCAATAAATTTAACAATTTGTCCTTGATTAAGCCCCTACAAAAATAAATTCCCAAATTAATAATGTTCAATCATCACACGAATATTAAGCAAATTAAATATTTCATCCCACTCCTTAGGGAGTAGGGTTCCATGTAAAAATCATGTTGTTCTTCAATGTTTATTTATATTTCTCTGATATTACGCTTTCGCATTTGTAGTTCCTAACAAGTTAGATTGAGGACTCAACCACACCGTCAAGTGATTATCAAGAAGGGATCTCCAATCTGAGAAGGAGATGGCAATCCTTACTCCAAAGGTTGACATCTGATCAAACCCCTTGATGCAAATCCTCTGCATAGGAATAGATATTCGGAGGTTTTGAATGAGTTAGATCAAAGAGTTGATTTAACGAGATCAAGATAACTAAGACTTATATCGTATACTGTCACGTATAGGCACGCATCCTCTGATGGGAGACAGATGTATTATTATGTTTAATTATGTACATTAGATAAACCATTAGGTTGATGAACTAATCAAAGTCTACACACCGACGAGTTAGTGTGCATACAAGGGCATATGAGTAGGACAATCTCCCAAAGGGAATATACAGTCACTACTGAATCGAAAGACATGAGCTCACTTATGAGATATCGGGATAAACCAAATTCCAACATTGGTCATCTTGTTTTGAAAACAATATAGGATTTGAAGGTATGATATATGCTTTTAAAAATCATATGATCGATACCAACTCCCAATGATTGAAAAAAAAACTTAACGATAAAACACTGAAGGAGACAGTTCAAATAAGATCACAACTTTGAGTTTATTCTAGGTCTTCCAGTATGCAGGATGTATGAGTATTAGGAATACTCAAAGGTGGTGTGATCTTAATCGAATGTATAATCGTGATACTTCCATTCCGAGGGAGCGATGAAACATGTTTGAATTTAATGACTTTACTCAGTAGATTAGTTATCAATTATTACTCCACATGTTGGACATTGATCTTTAGATGATTCAGATGCAATGAGAAGATTGGATATTCTGTCTGACTTGATCAGACATCTTTGAGATGTTGTCTAGATATGGATATGAGATTACATCTCACTATTCAAGTCACTATACATGGAATATACAGTTGTCATGTCCTTATCTACAACTATATGCTCAAAAGGCATATTGTTCTTGAAAGAGTTCAAGAATAATTCAATTGTTGACAATATCTTAGCATTGGAAAATTGATGATTAAATATGATTTAATTATCATTCATAATATGAATATGATTCACATTATTTGGACACGGAGAGAGGCGTCTAAAATAATTAAATTGGATTTAATTATCATAGATATGACTAAAGTCGATAGCACTATCCATAATAATTATATTAATATTATGATTGTGATTCATAATGTCACAGAGAGATTTAATTGTAAATAAGATTTACAATTTAGAAGAAAATGTGAATTTGATTCACATTATACAATTAAATGTGAATTGGATTCACATTGTACAATTAAATGTAAATGTGATTTACATTTAATATTGGATAAACGAATATGATTCATAATTACCAATGGTACAATTGAAGTTGTCACAAAATAATATGGGATTATTTTAGTGAAAATTCAAGAAAGAAAAGTTGTTGCAACATGTAGAAAATATGATGAGATTTCATAATCTCATCAATTAGGAAAGAGGACGAGCTCCATTCCTAATAGGAATGGGCGATCACATGGAGAGAATCTCCATGGCGGCCGTCTACCCTAATTGGGAAGGAGGTTCTCATTTCCTTATTATTCCACATTGAATTGATTTAATTAGAATTAAGTATTGGATAATGACTTTAATATATTTATTCCTTTTAAATTAATTAATTTTATTGCAAATTGTTGCAACAAAATCTAAGCCATTGATTTGAATTAGGAGTGCATCCTAGCCATCTTATTTTGTATAAGAGAATGGCCAACCCTATGCTCTTCTATACACAATTTAACACCCAAGTTGAAGCAATAAAATCGCTCTCTCTCTCTTTATCTCTCTCATACACGTCCATGGGCTCTTTTTTCTCAACCCCAAGTAGTTGTCCACTTTCGGGTTTGTGGAGAGCATCGTCATCATCGTGCTGCGAATTGACTGCTCGTAGATCTCCGTCTTTTTTGGTGCTTCATGCTCGTGAGAAAGACTATGGATTTCATGACACGAAATCAGGAGATTCTTCACTTGAATTGCGGGAAGCACACATCTCATCCATATGTCGGCAAGTGCTCACTCCGTCGGATTGGACTTGAAACATGATGTCTCTTCATTTAGAGACATGAGGACCACGATCATGCTACAAGAGGTAACCATAATACTTGTTTGTGATATTGATGGAACGGATTGGGAAAGGTTCCCAAGCTATGTGGTTCCATCGAAATTTTTTAAATTTCGGATGCCCCTTACGACTAGTGCGACTAGTTAATCTAGATCGCATACGATGCAATTCCACGCTTCCATGATGCGCGAGTCAGTTTTATTAAACTGACTCCATTCATAAAGAAGACTTCCAGGGAAAGGATCTGAGGCATATAAACAATGATATTGTTGCACTCATCCATAAGTAGCAGCAATTACCGAAATCGAAAACCGACATCCAATCAGCCTGATTAACAATCCATTGTAGATTATCTCTAAGGTGTTGGCAGACAGATGGTCAGTTTAGCTTAGGGAGTTTATCCCTCCAAGTCAATATGTATTCCTCTCAGGAAAATCAGCTGCAAATGCCTTTGTAATAAGCTCTGACATCCTCTCCATCTGGTGATCTTGTAATGAAACGGCATTTCAGGTTGTCTTGGAAAATTCATTATATAGATTCCAGCCCTAAAGAACATAGCTTTATCATGAAAAAAACTATCGTCAGTGGAATTCTTTAAAACAGAACGAGGGGACTCTCAAGGAGATCCTATATTGCCTCTATTATTCATCAACTCTTTATCAATCTTAATGGTGCCGGGCTAAATTTGCGACTCAAGGCAAGATTCAATGCTTCTCATTTAAACTAAATGACTTTGTCATCATTAACATTCAATTTAAGAATTACTTACTTATATTTCAAAAAATTGAGGGGTATGTCAACTCTACAAATTTTCTCCATTATTTTGGGGTTAGAAAAAAATCACAACAAATCATTGATTCATTGTCTTAATCTTAACATTGAGCGAAGGGTAAAGCGTCTCTTGGGCCGGTAAGTGGGATCTTTTCCAATTAACTACTTAAGTTTTCCTCTATCCACGTGGTCATTAAAAACAAAATTGGCAAACCTTTGTTGAAAAAATTCATCCAGAAATTAAAGGGTGGAAGGCTAAAATGGTGTCCCTTCAGCTAGAGTGTCTTCTAAATTCATTGTATATGCCTTTGTCATATCACATGATGTAATGTCAAAATCTCCCTCAATATATCGTCAAAAGATCGACAAGAATAGAAGGGACTTCATATTAAAGGGAATTACTATGAACAACCACCAACTCAAGGTGGCTTGGGAAAAAGTGTCAACCGAAGGTGAATGACAGTTGGGGTGTCACTAACCTAAGTAGCTTCAATAATTCTCTCCTCGCTAAGACCATGATTCATATAATTGAGGGGAAAAGACCAATGATCTCTAACATGATAAAGCATATGTACAATAGTGAAACATTATTCCAATCGAGAATATAAACACAAAGAGGGATTCATATGTTTAGAGATACATGAAGAATGGCGGAAGAGATATCAACCATGCATGCTTCAATGAATTAAACTCTAGGAGGTAAACTAGCATCTGGAAGAAAACCTATAATGGTCAGCCAAAACTAAAAGATGCATGCCCAAACTTGCAGACTCTAGCTTGGGACACAAATAGCTCAATCTAAAAAGAGGCAGGTACCTTACACTCGGAATATAACCTTAGACTCTAGCGTTGTTGAATAGAACACCTTGGAAAATTCCCAGCATAGTCATCTCTTTGTGATACAAATAGATTTATCTTTATTTCAAGGAACTCGGATGGTATAGAACACTCTTTGAACAACAAAATATATGACTGATTCCAAAAATAAGGGCCAAACATCATCTTGACATGATATTCTATAATAGGCCTCAAATTTCAGCGAAATTCGGTCGAATTTCTGTCGAATATCGATATTCAGTCGAAATCGAAATTCGACCGAAATGACCGAAACGACCGAAATATGGGGGTCCTAATACAAAAAATGACCGAAATGACCAAAATTTCGGTCGAAATTCCACCGAAATTCCATCGAAATTCTATTTTGATCGATACCAAAATGGTGACTGAAACCGACATTTAAGGCCTTTTCTATTCAAACACTTATTTCCTTGCAAATCATATTTTCTTTGGGCATTGAGCCATTTTTTGATGAAAAATGGGGAGATCTCCTAAGGTGGGAGTCACCACGTCCACGCTTTCATTAAAAAAAGGAAAAAAGAAGAGTATATCACGTAGAAGTCCAAAAGTTATACAGAGCGTTAAAATGCGATACATTGGGCATTGAGCCATGACAAGCTAACACCACAAGACAAATTATTCAAAGGGTAAATTACAAAAAATGCCTCAATTATGCATCAATTCACAATTAAAGGCTTCATTCTCAAATGTAACAAAGAGGGCATTAACTTTTGATGTTAGGATTTAACATCGACATACAAAGGTCGCGAAAGCTTATGAAGACATGTATTTAAGACAGAAAATCATTCTTTGTTAAATTTGAAAAATAAGGCATCTACTTAGGAATTAGTTCATATTTGAACTCTTTTTTGCAATTTATCCTTATTTAAACTCGAAATATCTTCCATTAACAGATGATACCTTCATGAAAATGATTTGAATTTGTGGATCATCTTTTTTGTGGATGTAAATTCAGTCACAAGTCGCAACTAGAATCTTTTAGGATTTTCATCAGTTGTGCCCCTCCGAGATGTTGCAATTTCAGTTATGCCTCTCCCTTTTTGGGAATATCAGTTGTTCCCCTGACTTCTTGTCGTTCTATCACTTGTGCCCTTTCGTTACTTTGACCGTCAATAAGTTAAACTTAACCATGGTTTAACTATGCCGTCATGTAGTTAAGAGGAAAAAATCCAGAAAAAATCCCTCATCTCCCTCCTCACCATCCAATCCTTCCTCCTCCTCCATCTCCATCTCTTCAGGTGTTCACCATCAACACCAGTATGTCAACGAGGAGGCATGGGGGAGGAGCTCTGGGAGGGTGGGTGGGCTCGAGGCATGGGGCGGGGGGTGAAGCTCGGGGTAGAGCCTGGCAACGGGGGGAGGAGACGAGGGTAGGGGAGGCATGAGGGTCAGGGGAGGCGTTGGGGTAGCATGGGGCGACGAGAGGAGCCCGGGGCAGAGGGAGGACTTGAAGGCGGGGGGCGCGAGGGAAGTGGGAGGTGCTGGGGCAGCATGGGGCAAGGGGAGGAGCTCGGGGCAGAGGGTGGAGGCTAGGGGGAAACGTGAGGGCTAGGGAGGCACGGGGGAGCTCAGGGCATCGGTTGGGGAGAAGGGAGGCAGGGGGAGGCACGAGCGGCAAGGGGGAGCCCAGGGCATGGGCAGGGGAGGAGGCGGGGGTAGGGGGAGGCACGAGCAGCAAGGGGGGAACTCGGGGCAGGGGCGGGGGGAGGTCAAGGTGGAGGGAGGACTTGGAGGTGGGGGTTGGCACGCGGGAAGCAGGGGGTGGAGGGGAGCTCGGGTCAGGGGCGGGGGGAGGAGGCAGGGGCAGGGGGAGGTGCGAGCAGGGACAGCAAGGGCAGGGGGAGAGCTCGGGGAAGAGGCGACAGTGCAAGGTAAGGTAGGAGCTCAGGGCGGATGGAGGACCTAAGGCTGTGGGGAGGAGGCGGCGGAGGAGCATGAGGTTGGGGAGGAGGAAGAAAAGGGGAGGAAGAGGATAGGCAAGGAGAAAAAGATGACGAGAAAATGACATTTTTACCTTTTATTTTTATTTAATTCCTGTTATGTCCCCAAAGATAACGTCTGTTTGCATTGGGCATGGACGGCAACTAACCCGAGGGACACAAATGATAGAACGGCAAGAAGTCGGAGGCACAACTAATATTCCTAAAAAGGGAGGGGCATAACTGAAATTGCAACATTTCAGAGGGGCGCAACTGATAAAAACCCAATAGTTTATATATTAGCAATACCAAACATTCTCCATCCTATTGAAAACTTCTTTATTATTATGGATGGAAGGCATATAAATGACTCATCTTGATAAATAAGTTTGATGTTGGCATCAACTTGGTGGTTCATTTGGAAAGAGCGAATAATGACTCAGCTCACAAGGGAAAGTAATTTCTTCCTCTTCGTTGTTCTAGGACACTGATATAACCTAAGTCCCATTGGTTCTCCTTCACCTCTTTTTCTTAATAAGTTATGTTCTCTCTTCCTATATTACAGTCATGAGCTATGCAAAGGTTGTGGATTAATAATGGTGTTATGCAAATCTAAACCTTCCCTTCTAATGGTATTTTTAGTTCTCGAAGTATAAAAAAGATGACTGAAATGGTTTTGACCATAATGGTAGGATGGATCAATTATATTGACCAGAATTTGTCTTAAGTCGAATGAACCACAACTTTAAGAGGAAATTGATTAATTAAGTAGATATTATATCTGGCTCTTTTCAAGCTTGTAATAATCGACAAAATAGTTCGACTAGTCGATGACATTAGTCGACTGGAGGGTGATGTTAGTCGACTTGACTAGGTCTAGTCAGCCAATAGTCGATCGAAATCTAATGAATCGGCTAGTAGCCTGATTTTTAATGATATTTTTATTCCTCTATTCTCTTTTGTATCATTGTTAGTAGCTTAATACTCGTTCTTTGTTAATAGTTAATAACGTAGTATGTCATGTTGCATCTTATTGTTTATGTTTTATCTTTGTATCTCATGTTTATATTGTGTATTTAGTCCATGCTATCATGTTGTATATTTACTTTATGTTCTATACCGACAACAAAGCAAAACCAAAAAATCAGGACGGGGGTGCCACCCCCTGCAATCCCCGCAAGATCCATGTGATGGTAGCGTATGGTGGCACGGGGGAGGGGGCACCGAACGGTTCTTCAACTGGGTTGAACCGAACAGATGGTTAGGATTTAAAGCATATCAATAGTTTATGTTATTCAGTTATGTATTATTATTAATGCTAATCCTATTGGTTACTATAAATGTCTACATAAGGCTGATTTATTTTTATATACTCTTCGTTAATGCTATTGATTAGTATGTTTATGCGATTCATTTTTTTTAATGTTAATTTTCTTAATAGTTGTAGTATTCTTGTTATGTTTTTATGAATGTATTATAGTATTGAAAATGTCTAAATCTAGGCAAGTATAAAGAATATATGTATAAAAACTGAGGTGTATATTTAAAATGATTTAAAAATTCAAACTGACTAAAGCCTGTCAATATGATTAGTCATCTGACTGGCAATTAATCCTTAGTCAGTGATCCTGACTATGGACTTCTACAACCTTGGCTCTTTTACAAAAGACCTTTTGAAAATAAAATCTATCTACAAATCCTCTTCAGGTAATCATCATCTTCTAATTCAGCATTTAACAATCATCTCATTAGAAGAATCAGCATAGAGATCACTAATAGATATAATAACTGCACTTGCCAGATATCAAAGCTTTGTCCTAATAATTGTAATCAAGAATCAATTCATGTATGAAAATTAATTTTACGTAGCAATAATAATACATTTATTGAGCATAAAATTAGCATACCACATTATCAAGACCACATCAAGGCTTGGAGAATTCACAAACTTTTTGATATTGTAGATATTAAAGAACTAGTCTCCTGGAGGCATTTTGTTGATGGAACTCAGTATTATTTGGATTTCCCTATAGGGGTCTCTCAAGGGCCATTGTTTCTCCTTCCAGATATTAGACAAGGTTCCCTTTATGGTTCGTGATGATAAACTGTCATCCCATTCAATCTGATTGGATGCCCACAGCTTTGACATGTATATTGGGAAGAGTAACAGTGAGCTCAAAATTATGGGTGTAGTCAATATTTCCAAATGAAAAAGGAAGTTATGCTCATTTCGATGACCATGCTTGCATTGAAGGTGCAGAAACCCCCTTGATGTGTCCTTCATAAGATGTCAATGCAGGAGCAAAGGCTGCACAACTGGGAGTATGTCAGAGTATATGATGTCGATAACGGATATTTGAGGGATGTACTTTGTGTACCCTTGATTGTACCCTAAGGCATACCTCAACCCCAACTCTCGTACTGTAGAGTTTCTGCTTATTTTACTTCTTGCCCCCACCCTTGGTTTGATTTGGGTTGGTCATGGTGGGGACCAAGGATTTCAATGCTTGCTAGCTCACCACGGATTTGTGCTTGAGATTGACTTTGGCATTGATGACCCTGATGACTCGTATCCAAACATTAGACATAGTCTTGGGCATGAACTTGAAGAGGGGTGTCCCAAAACTTCCATGAGCTCAGGCCTCGAGTGGAGCCATGATGGTAAAGTTATCCAAGGGGATAATGACACCAGGTATCTGGTCCCTAAAACTATTTACCTTTAAAATCAATGACATACCAAAGGTATCCAACATAATTGTATATATATGATAAGATGTTATTTTAATGTTATGACATCTAGAGCTAAGTTATTTCCTTAAAATCTCTAAAACTATTTTGGAAATATGATGTCTGTACTTTAAAATTGAAGGAATATTGATTAATGAAATGCTGATAGCAGGAAAAATCTTTGGAAAAGAATGTAAAACATTGCAAGAACAATTAATACGTTAACTTACAAGAAAACAACATTTTGATATTGTAGATCTTAAACATTCCATGCCTCAAGAAAAGTTCCAAAGTTAACATAGGAAGTCTCTCTTTTCATGGCTCCCAAACCAGTCATGTTTTGAGAGGCCTGTACAAATTAAACGTACTACAAATATTAGAATATGAGTATACAATTAAAAATGATAATAAAAAGAAGAGAAAAACAGACTTATACACCAACGTTAGTTAAGTGTAAAAAGTTAAAAAAAATCCAAAGAGAACAATAGACCTAAAAATTTCAAAGAGAACTACAGACAAAGCCAGTATCTTCAAAACAAACAAGCTAGGGTAGGAAACTATATGGGTGGATTCAGTTGAATTAGAGGATAGAAAATAAAGTAAAAAAATGTGTCAATATTGTGTTTGAAAGAAAAAAGGGCTCAGCCCGTGTAGGTGAGGGCCCAATTTTTTTGTCATAATACGAACACAAAAATGTTCTAATGATGCGAAGGCGTGAGCATCTACTTTGCAAGATTATACCTTTAGGCATCGTTTTCCCTGTGTATCACAGATAGGATAATTCTGAGGACAGCAATATTCTGTATCCTTACAACAAACAGCGGACTCTAGTGTGCAACAACTCCAGGATAAACAAATCCCAAAAGCACTCCAACTGCAACAACAGGTACTTCCAGCAGGGCAATAAGTGAAAAGGTTGCACTTTGTTGGACCTGGTTGAGGCGATGGTGGATTTGGAGATGTTTTCGTCGGGTAAGAAGCTAATTGATTGATTCCACAAACTCCTTGAGAGTTTCCACTGTTACGAAGCATATGCATATATCCATCTATTCCCCATCTTGTTCCCCATGAATTTTTCACGATCCAATAATCAACACCATTTACAGACCCATAACCTACGATCAGCACTGCATGATCCAAAGCAGTTGAGCAAGGGCCATTAAAGATGCCCTGTAAACAATTGATTGTCACTACAAATTAAAATTAAGGCCTCTTCTATGACAAAAATCAAAACTTCGGACATGTATACCTTCGAGTACAGCTGAAAATTCCTTTCACTGCCACATATACCAACGCTGACAGGTTGTTTCGCAACTGCTTGAAGCAACAGGTCTTCATTGCTTGAGGGGATATCAGTATAACCATCTATTGTTACAACATGCCGGTTCACCTATGTAGCATGAAAAAAAATGTTAATCTATTTTTAAATAAGTAGGTGAATCCAAACCAACAGCATGTGCGGCCATGCCTTCTCCTTGAGACACTTTTTCTCCGCAGCCTGATATGGGTAATCTTCCTCCGTGTCAATCCCATGATTTTGTATAACCCATTTGAAAGCATAGTCCATAAGCCCTCCTTCACAACCATTGTTAAATTCTTTATCACAATCGCACAGCTCCTGCTCAGAGAGACTAACAAGAGATCCAGTAACTATCTGATTTATTCCTTCTATAGCACCAGTGGCAGAGAAAGCCCAACAGTCACCTGCAAGAGCGCAAAGACCTCAGAAATCAATTTGTATACGTCATATATATACTAAATGAAATCAGAAAACTTTGCTAGAAAGCATGGGGTCCTCTCAAGTTATTTATAATCAAGATACTAAAATCCATGGGAAAGCAGGAGCATGAAGCGCCTTCTACGTTTAGTGGGTTCATCAAAGAATAAGACCAACATTGTGTCCATCATACACACCGTCGGATAGCATTTTTGCAGGAGGCAAGTATAAGCGATCAGCTTAAGAAGAAAAGGTGTTTTCTTCTTTTGCTAACATGGAGAAACAGTAGTCTATTGATAGTGCACCAAGTATGTAAAAACTCATGTTCGTCTATATAATATGATTCAATAACCACAAATACTGGACCAAGATTTTTCTTTGGTTTGCCATAATCAGTAAGGGAGGGCAAAAACTGAGGGCCTTGCACTCTGTTGCAAAAAATAGAAATATATAAAGAATACTCCTACAGATTTTTAATAGGGATTTTATCACTTGTGCCCCTCCGAGATATCGCAATATCAGTTATGCCCCTACCTTTTTGGTAATATCAGTTGTGCCCTTCACTTCTTGCTATTTTATCACTTGTGCCCCTCGGGTTAGTGACTGTCCATCTACAGTGCAAACGGACGTTAACTTTGAGGATATAAGCGGAATTATTTTTTAAAAAAAGGTTATGTAGTCATTTTACACCTTTTCCTCATCCTCTTCTTCTTCCTCCTCCTCTTCACCATCCTCTTCCTCATCCTCCAACCTCCTCCTCCTCCCTCTCCGCCCCCGCCCCTGCCCCGCGCCGCCCAGCTCCGCCCCGAGCTCCCCGCACCTCCTCCCAGCCTGCCGCCACCGCCTCTGCCCCGTGTCGCCCAGCCCCGCACCCCCTCCCCTCCCTGGCGCTGCACCTCCTCCCCTCCCCGGCGCCGCCCCCTGCTCCCCCTCCCCCGGCGCCGCACCTCCTCCCCTATTCCCCCAACGCCGGAGAATCGATGTCAGTCCCCGCCTTCTCGTAGTGCACAGTGAGCTTGGGCTTCCACTCCCGGTAGCAGTTGGACACCGGAGACCCGCCAGGATCCCCATGCAGCTCCCCAGGCAAACTGGGTACCTTCAACGTGCTGCTGGCGGGTTTGGAGTTGGAGGCACCTGGGAGACTCGTGTCACCTTCTGCCAAGTAGCAGGTGTACGTTCTTGGGATCTTTGCACCGAGATTGGATTTTAGGCTCGACCCAACTCCCACAATCGTGGCTTTGGAGCAGAGGGGGCGGATGGAGGGCGGTGGGGCATGTGTGTGCTGGGAAGGAAAGGATGGATGGCTCAAAGAGAGGAGCTCCATCTCTTGGATCAAAGAGATGGGTCGAGTTCTTTTCCAGTGAGATATTGATGGCACTTGGCAGTGTATTGAGTGAGAGAGAAAGAGAAAGAGAGAGGAAGATGGAGAAGAAACTAAAGCAACGAAGATGGAGATTGCAGAGGTAGGTGTGGAACCTGTGGAGGATTGCGGAGGACGAATAATGTCCACACGTTCTGTTGTTACATGGGGGAATAGGGGAGGGAAATGAGCAAGTGGGTTCAGTTGGTCTCGGAGCTCGAGGGAGGAGATTGGGGCGGACCGCGCCGAAGGTGTGCGTGGCTGTGGAGGGGGAGGCCCAAGGGGCGGTGGGGAGCATAGGGCGGCGCGGGGCAGGGGGAGACCCAGGGGTAGCGGGGAGCAGGGGGCGGCGCGGGGGAGGAGGAGGCTCAGGGGGCGGCGCGGGGAAAACCGGAGAGGCGGAAGCAATCGGACGCGAGGGCGGAGGCGCCGCCCGTGCCGGGATTGGGTGGATGCCTCCTCCGCCCCACTTCCTCGGCCCAAACTTTCCTCTACTTTTATTCTGACCATAATACCCTTCTTAACCACATCCAAGGTTTTAAATCTCGATTTCGATTTCGTTTCGAGATGCTGAAAAAACGAGACAATTTCGAAATTTCGTCGAAATTTCGACGAAATTTCGACAATTTCGGCCAAAATCGGTCTAGATTTGTGAAGGAAGGGCATATATCGACATTTCGATTTCGATTTCGGTAGGGTCTCGAAACCGAAATTTCGCCGAAATTTCGTCGAAATTTCGGGAAATTTGAAACACTGACCACATCATGGTTTGAATAAACCATGGTTATTTTAATTTTTTGACAGTCAATCTGACGGAAGGGCACAACTGATGACGGAGCAAGAAGTGAGGGGCACAACTGATATTACCAAAAAGATAGGGGCATAACTGATATTGCAACATCTCGGAGGGGCACAAGTGATAAAATCCCTTTTTAATAAGTTCAAAATACTTATTATGGATTGAGAAGCTACCCTGAATAGAAACCTTTGTCCCCTTTTCGGAACTTTCTGCAGGTTGTATATAGGTTTAAATTAGTAAATCTATTATCATTGCATTTGGAAGCTTAATTGGCTTCAATTGGGAAGCTGATTATTTGGGGCAAAGTTGGAATTCCCAATTCGAAAGAGGGAGTTTGGGTGTGGTTTTTAGTACCACATGGATGCCATTGATATAAACCATGGGAATACTGAAAATTACTGTCTACTTTTATTATTGTTGCTTCTGGTGTCATCACGGGTAAATGAGGAGGGTTGCGTTAGGTAGCCGACAGCCAGCGTAAAATAGTCAGAGACAACTTCCTAAATAGTATTTTTTTTCTAAAAAAATACTATTTAAGAAGTTGCCTCATGACAGTCGGATCTTTTCAACATGAATTTAAGCAAACATATAGATTTCGTTGGGGCGTTCCCTACTTGTGACGTGTTGCATTGCCAGAATGCAATGAAAAATTGGCAAGGGCCGCTACATCGCAACCTGGATGTAGTTCAAAATTTGCAAGGGTTCTCGCATGAGGAACGCATGCGGGTAATTAAGCTAGTTCCGCTGCATCACCGTCTGGATGCAGTCCAAAATTTACAAGGGTTCTCGTATAATGGACGCATGCGAGTAAAGAAGTTAGTCCAAAAGAGATTGCAACGGAAGTTGCGGATTGGTAGTTGGAATATTGGCACTTTAACTAGAAAGTTGATGGAGATAGTGGATACGATGGAAAGGAGGATTCATATACTATGTCTTCAAAAGACTAAATGGGTTGGAGAGAAAGCAAGGGAAATTGAAAAGACGGGCTTTAAACTTTGGTATTCAGGTAAAGATAAGGGTAGAAACGGTGTTGGAGTGCTTGTTCATAAGGATTTGAAGGATTGTGTGGTTGAGGTAAAAAGATTCGGGGATCGAATTATTTTGCTAAAATTGGTGCTTAAAGAAGAAATTTTGAATATCATCTCAGTTTATGCACCGCAAATTGGTTTAGATGAAAGGAATAAACAATCTTTTGGGGAGGATTTGGATAAGAGTCTTCAAGAAATCCCACAAAGAGAGATGATTTGCATCGATGGAGATCTTAATGGACATGTGGGGAAAATATGCTTCAGGGTATGCTACTGTTCATGGAGGACATGGTTTTGGGGATAGAAATGAAGAGGGAAAAGACATCCTGGATTTTGTAACGGCATATGATCTTTTCACTTAATGGTCTAGTGGTAGTACAGTGTGTCTACCGCACAAAAGACCAGGGTTCAAATCCCACTCTTGCAGTGGTTGCGTTAGGTAGTCAACGGCCAGCATAAAAAATAGTCGAATCTTTCAACATAGATTTGAGCAAGAATCCATGTAGCTGACCCTACTTGTAGTGGGAGAAGGCTTAGTACATTATATGATCTTTTCATAGCAAGCACTCTCTTCAAGAAGATGGAGGAACATTTAATTAATAAGAGGGGACCAACTAGAACACAGATAGATTACTTTGCGTTGAGGAGTAGAGATCGGTTGTGTTGTAAAACTGCAAAGTAATCTCAGGAGAGAGTTTGACAACCCAACATCGTTTGTTAGTCTTGGATATATAAATGAAAGGACTGGTAAAGAAAAAGAGGGTTTCTAAGATAACTAGAACTAGATGGTGGAATCTTCCACTGAAGCAAGCGAGCTTCAAGGAGAAGGTTTTAGAAGACTTATCTTGGGATTGTAGCGGTAGTGCAAATGAGATGTGGAGGCAGTAGCATCTTGTATCCGAAAGGTAGCCAAAGAGATGCTAGACGAATAGGTTTTGACAGGATTTCATTTTTGGTTCAGGGGATGTGGGCGCGAGTTAGGGCGCGTAGGGGCGACCCCGTGCGCGGTCGCGAGCGAGCGACGGTGAGAGTGTGTGATCAAGGCGATGGCGAGAGGGTGCATTCCGATCATCTGCATGCGGGCGCGTGATGCAACCTAACGGAGTAGTGACTAAATGGCAATCCAAAAACGTGAAACTAATGGACTCGGTGACAAAAAACAAATAAATTGATATGCGATGCGCAAAATCAGCAACAAAAAACAGTCGTTACGCGAATACTAGCACAAGTTACTCCACAAATTCAGGGCAAACTAAGGAGTTAAAAGTTCCTAGAAAAAAATATCACAATATTGCAGCGATTAGGAACCTCAATGATTCACCAAACCAAATCAGCAATATACCAATCCACAAACTAATAATTATGCGGTAGAATATGGTAAACGGGCGCTCATACCACAACCGGCAGGGGGAAAGAGGCGGGCTTCAGATCTGGTCGACGGTGGAACGGGCTGTAAGTTGATGGTTACGTCACCAACGGGCAGGGCACAGCGCGGGCGGCGTCGAGTTGGATCGGCAGGGGCTGGCAGCGATGATGAAGTGACTGCAGGGGGGGTGTCAGTTCTGGGAGATGGGTTGACAGCGGAACTGTGAAACCCCCGAAACCCGAACAGGGACTAAAACGCAAATCTTGACTGAGTCTGGACTTAATGCGAAATCTGTACTTGCCCAGTGATCAAAAAATTCGAGTAAGGAGTCTATTGCATAGGCTCGTCGATAGCTTTCCAACGAGTCCAAGAACGTTAAAATCCGACTTTGGGAGCTCAAGTTATGGTCATTTTAGTAAGGAGGGGTACAAGTCACTTTCAGATCCGAACCCGGATCCGAATCCGGGTCGGACCCGTATATTCCGCCCTCCCTCCCTTCGTCAACCTCACCCAAATCGCCCAACATCTTTTCCTTCGACCTCCAGCTCTCCTCTCCTCCATTCTTCCCCCCTCTCCTTCACCAAGGGCCGCCGGAGCACCTTGGATCGACGACCCAAAGCCAGAAGGTACGATCCTCCTTCCTCTTGCTGCGAGCTCCACACGATTCCTCCTCTTGTACGATACATTGTCCTCTTGCTGAGGGTTGCACACTAATTTTAAACCGATATAGTTGTTGTCATGTTGTGTGATGGTGGGTCATAGTTCGATTTTGCTGAACTTCAAGTATCGGATAGTTAAATCTCAATCTCTGCACCTTGTAAGTCATCATGAAACAATGGTATGGAAGACGAAAATAGATACACAAATGGAGTATTATTTCAGAGATGAAAACCTGGAAAAGAAAAAGGGGATGCATCTTTGATTTCCTGTTTGATCACTTTCAGTTGTTGCTGGTCATGTGGAACATTTGTTGCCACCATTGGTTTTGTTTCAGCCTGATGCCATTCTTGTGCTTAGATGTACAATCTTTTATTTTAGCAAGGTAGCAATCATACATATATCCTCTCCCAGTGTTCAGCTATGGTCCATCATGACCAGAATGATGTATGACAGTCAGTCGTCCATTATAGCACCTATAAACTCCATGCTTCGACTGTGGTGGGTTGCCAGGGCTGTTGCACTTAGAAGAGCCATCAACCTGTCCCATGTGCTATGAATTCTCGTACAAAGTTTAATGAAAAAAAATGGGGATAGAGAAATAAATCGAGCAGGAGGACAATTCCTGTACAAAAGACCCGCACATTGAGGTTGGTTGGTAAAAAGGTTTCCTTCTCTACATTATGCAAATCATGGGGCTTTTGGTCGTTGAATTCTCGATGACATGGTTAGAATTTGTCTTAATCTAACTACTGCTACATGGGCTAACCAAAGTTTATAGGTACTGACCTAAAATTTCAGCTCATCCGAATCAACACAGTACATCTTTCATATCATCAATCCCAAAAAGTCAAGCTACTGTGAATGCATGGGGTTATATCCCGTCCCCTCGTCAAGTATTTGTGCATAAGAAGATCATTTTGGTGCAATATATTGTGAAAGTGTAATTGTCCGTGATTTTGAGCTGCGTAGGATTAATGTTTATGATTATGAGGTGAAGTAAGATTCGCGAATTGAATTATGATAAGGAGTGTTTTTTAAACCACGATCCACTGCATCTATATGATTGGAATGAATCACTCCAGGTGGAGGGTACTAGGGTCTGAATGCTAACAGGAATTGGAATGTGAGGATTACGGAATATGAACACATTGGAAGTTTATAATTTCATCGAATTTGAGAGGTGTGAATAAGGAAAATATCATAGTAAGTATTAAAAAGAGTATAATGCAAAAAATGCAGCTGCAGTCTGTTTGTTTCAACTTACAGGACCCTATTAATATTATGGATCTTATAAGTGTTGAAATACTGTTGGGGAGGTTATATGATTGGCCCTCATTGTGATATTGCAGCCTCCCTGGATCCTTAAAATCTCTTGTGAACTGTACCTGGCTGCAATTGTCATCCGCAGTTCAATGTAGGATCTTCAGTTCATTCTAAGCATCGGGGTATGATTGAATCAATTCCGATGTCACATCTACTCTCTGTGCAGTTAAATATAAGATAAAAGATCACCGAATCATGCATCTCAAATCATTACTACTGGTTACAATCATGATGACTATCCTAAAATGGTGGAAAGTTCACGAAGATAGGATAGCGGAGTAGTGCCACCAAGGGAGGGGCATGCACCCTTGGGGCCCCGGGTAGAAGCATAGTTGACCGCGATCCCAACTGCTAATGTAGCTGCGATGGTTGGGGGACTTGTTGCTTGGCACACCGAGGTGCTGATCTGACGGTGTTGGCCTCGACACTTGCGTGCTTTAGCCGGTGCTCGAGCGCGGGCCAAGTAGTCATGGTTGGTCGGCTAGTGTTTCGCTTGTTCACTTAGAGTTAACACTTGTGTACTGACTAGTGTTGGCCACATTGGTTAGTATTCCAAGTGGGAGCATTAAGAGGGGAGTTCCGGGAAAATGTGGTTAATGAAGTTGGTGATGGGACGTGAATCTCCTGTGTATAAGGAGGATCGAATTCTCGCGATGATTTGCGGGTTGGAATCTAATTTGTGAATCGGAAGTATCATTGGGAAGTGGAGCTAAGTGGACGTGTTGGGAACTTAGTTAGGATGCATTATACCCCACCGCATGCCTACGGAGGCACCCCAACCCTAAGGTATTTTCTTTTACCTTAGAGTCAGTGTGAGGTCTCATCTAGACCAAGACCACAGACTATCCACGAAGCTTGGTTACTCGTATCCATATCCAGATCAAATAATAAAAAGTAAAAATGTAATTCTTTGTGAGATTAATTACCCTGTTTCTTTCCCTTTTGCACACATTTTACCCTACATTTCTTGTTGTGTAGTTTGTTTAAATCGTATTGGGCAACTTTGCTCATAACGTACCTACGTGTGGATCCGCAGATTTGCAGCAGTGATTGTTGGAGGCACCATCACTTTTTGTGCAGCGTCACGACACTTTTTGTGGTATAGTTGTCAGTAGTTTTACTATCCTTCTTTACTTGCATCATTTTTTGTTGAGAGACATGGCAGGTAATATGTATAATTGTGGACATCTTATTTATGCTTACATGTATATTTTGTGCACATGGAATGATCAATGGAATGATCAATGGAATGTGATTATGAACAGGTCATGAATGGAAAAAGAAAATTTTTATATTTCAGGAAATTGTGTTATTTCTCCTGCTTATGTGTATGACATTAGTATTCGAATGTGGAATGTATGTGCGTGGATTGGTTTGTCGAGTACCCGGATCCTAGGGGTGTCACAGATTGGTATCAGAGCCGTGGTACTCCATTCCCTTCCATGTATATTATTCCTTATTGGTATTCGGATATTGGATAGTGTTGAAGTCTTCTGACCCAACATGAATCCATAGGAGAATAACACGATTACAACCATGTCCACATGTCTCTCATAATGTCTCTCTCAAGAAAAGCAAGTACTAATGCCTTAGTTCTTTATGCAGAACCATGCCGCCACGCGTAGACCATGATGTGGCACAGCAGTTGGCTCTCCTTGTACAGGCGTGCAAGGGATCCAGCAGCGCCAAGAGGCATTTGAGCAGCGACTCCAGCAGCAGAACTCCTCCTCCTACCGTCCCTCTCACGATGGGGAGGAGAGCGTCGACTTGTCGTTCTCTATGGATCCTGAGCAGCCAGAGGATACAGATGCCTTGCAGAAGCATCAGAGCACTTACGCAGCATACCAACGGGCGGCGGTACCACGGTTCTTCAGTACTACCACCCCTGACGATGCAGGGCTTTGGATGTCAGAGGCGTCCAAGGTCCTGAGGATGATACATGCACCCGAGGATACTTGGGTATCTTTTGCTGAGTACTCTCTTGCTGGGTATGCTGAGCGGTGGTGGAATGCCACCAAGGAGCACTTGACCGATCCCATCACTTGGGAGGTCTTCTTTGACGAGTTCCGTGCAGAGTTCTACCCGGACCATTGGGTGGAGGATCAGAGGAGAGAGTTTTCTGAACGATACAAGGGTCGATGACGGCCCAGAGTACATGATCCGATACACAGAGTTGTCTCGCCATTCCCTTACTACGACTGCTTACCCTCAGGCAAGGCCCTAAATGTCGGTTTCGGTCACCATTTCGGTATCGACCAAAACAGAATTTCGATGGAATTCTGTGGAATTTCGACCGGAATTTCGGTCATTTCGGTCATTTTTTGTACTAGGACTCCCATATTTCGGTCATTTCGGTCATTTCGATCGAATTTCGATTTCGACTGGATATCGATATTCGACTGAAATTCGACCGAATTTCACTGAAATTTGAGGTCGTGCCCTCAGGAGAACTTGCAGAAGTTCATCCGAGGGATGCGCGAGGAGGTTCAGGACAGACTTTCCACCTTGGACCTTACCTCCATTAAGGAGGTTACTACGAAGGCGACAAAGTGGGAAGCTACACAATGTCGATTGCATGGGGGTCAGTCGCAGTTACCTCCACCCCAACCAAGCCGAGTTGCGCGTCGGGACTTCTCTCAGTTCCGTAGAGACCGTCGCCACCACCCGATAGCGGCGACACCATCCACTAGCAGGTTCGCACCATCGCCTACTTGGGACAAGCCTTGGCAGGACGCAGTTCAGTTTCTTCTCGCCCCCATGCGCAGACACAGAGCCGTGGACTTGGGGGCGGCAGTTCCGTTTTTGGTGGGAGCTTGTCACAGGCAGACAGTCGTACTTGCTACTTTTGTAGACAGCCGGGTCACTTCAAGGCCCAATGCCCTTTGCGTACCAGTATCTTAGGCGCGCAGCAGCAACAGAGTGGAAGACCAACTGGGTCTTCCAGCCAGTTTCAGAGATCAGGATCCCGTCGAGGAGGACGTGACTTCCAACAAGCCCCATAGCAGACAGTTAGTGTTGCGGGATCTAGTGCACCACGGTGAGGACAACTGAATGCAGTAACACAAGAGCAGGCCCACGCTTCTGGATCGGTCGTCAAAGGTATGATTTCAGCTCATGGGACGTCTTTACATGCACTGTTTGATTCAGGGGCTACACATTCCTTCCTTGCACATCATATGGTGCCCACATTTGGTAAGTCAGTGATGGAGGTTACTTCCCCGTACTACATCAAGGGTCCAGGGGGGCAATTGTTCATTATCCGCCAGGCAGTGGAGGATGTGTGTGTATAGATAGGTGGACATGAGATGCTTGCATTCTTGTTGTTGATACAGTTAGAGGATTTTGACATCATCCTGGGCATGGACTGGTTAGAGAGGCACCATGCGTGCCTGGACTGTTTTGGGAAGACGGTGGTCTTCCACTTACCTGGAGTGCCTCCATTTCAGTTCGATGAGCGCTTATCTGAAGGCGGGATTGAGTGCATCTCCGCCTTGAGGGCACAACAGTTTCTTACCCAAGGTTGCGTAGGCTACCTTGCCTACGTGGTAGACTCAGCGACACGGGATCAGATGATAGAGGATGTCAGAGTTGTGCATGAGTTCCCTGATGTATTTTCAGATGAACTGCCTGGATTACCGCCAGTACAAGAGATAGAGTTTGAGATCACGCTATTGCCAGATACACAGCCGATTTCTATCCCTCCGTACAGGTTGGCCCCAGCTGAGCTCAAGGAGCTCAAGGTACAGTTGCAGGAGCTGTTGGAGAAGGGATTCATCCGCCCCAGTACGTCACCATGGGGAGCCCCGGTCCTGTTCGTGAGGAAGAAGGATGGATCCCTAAGGCTATGCATAGACTATAGGCAGTTGAACAAGAGAACGGTCAAGAACCGTTACCCACTCCCCAGGATAGATGATCTATTTGACCAGTTGCAGGGAGCAGCAGTGTTCTCTAAGATTGACCTGCGATCGGGTTATCATCAATTGAGGATCAAGGAAGCCGATGTAATGAAGTCTGCATTCACCACCAGATATGGCCACTATGAGTTCTTGGTGATGCCATTTGGACTCACGAATGCACCTGCCGCATTCATGGATTTGATGAACCAGGTCTTTCGTCCGCATCTGGACAGATTTGTGATCGTGTTCATTGATGATGTTCTAGTCTACTCTCATGATGAATACGAGCATGAGTCTCATCTCCGTACCGTACTAGAGTAGAGACGCTCCGAGAGCACCAGTTATATGCCAAATACAGCAAGTGCGAGTTTTGGCTTTCTGAGGTGGCGTTTCTTGGCCACGTGGTTTCTGGAGCGGGGGTGTCAGTTGACCCTGCCAAGATAGAGGCGGTGGTGTCTTGGGAGCGACCCAAGACGGTTACAGATATTCGCAGCTTCCTTGGCCTCGTTGGGTACTACAGGAGGTTTGTTAGAGGGTTCTCCCAGTTGGCTCTACCCCTCACCCGGTTGACGCAAAAGGATGTGCCATTTGTCTGGAGTGACAAATGTGAGTTGAGCTTTCGAACGTTGAAGGAGCGATTGACTTCTGCGCCCATCCTCACCCTTCCTTCTGGTACCTTAGATTTCACCGTGTACACGGATGCTTCCAAGGAGGGCTTGGGTGCAGTGTTGATGCAACATGGACAGGTTGTGGCATACGCATCACGACAGCTGAAGAACCATGAACGCAACTACCCCACTCATGACTTGGAGTTGGCGGCCGTAGTCTTTGCATTAAAGATATGGCGTCACTATTTGTATGGGGTGACATTTGAGATCTTCATAGACCACAAGAGCCTCAAAATACATTTTTGATCAGAAGGAGCTAAATATGAGACAAAGGTGGTGGATGGAACTGCTAAAAGATTATGATTGTACCATCTCCTACCATCCTGGTAAGGGAAATGTGGTAGCAGATGCCTTGAGTAGGTGACCATACGTTGAGGGTTCAGCATCTTGGTTGCAGACTTGGGATGTGCTCACTACACTTAGTGAGTGGCATCCATTTGAGGGCACATCCGATGCAGTGACAGTGCCAGCCAAGTATAACAGATTTTGTGATAGGACCGTTCAAGGGCAACAGACAGATCAGAGGATCCAAGACTTGTACCACAGATGCTTGAAGGATGAATTCGATGGATTTCGAGTCCGTGAATCCATCGTATGGAAGGGGGACCGTGTGTGTGTCCCAGATGACAAGGAGCTGAGGAGAGAAATCCTGGATGAGGCGCATAGCTCGAGACTTTCCATACATCCAGGTGGCACCAAGATGTACAGAGACCTCCGCCAACACTTTTGGTGGGAAGGCATGAAGAAGGACATAGCTGAAACATGTTAGCAGGTATCTTACTTGTCAGATGGTGAAGGCAGAACACCAAAGGCCTCCTGGTTTACTGCAGTCTCTTCCCATTCCGGTGTGGAAATGGGAGAGCATCTTCATGGATTTTGTCACATCATTGCCGCGCACCCCTGGAGGGCATGATGCGATATGGGTCATCGTTGACCGGTTGACCGAGTCAGCACATTTCATCTCGGTCAACATGACATATACACCAGTGCAACTAGCCAAGTTATATGTTCAACACATCATTCGGTTGCATGGGATACCCAAGAAAGTAGTGTCAGATAGAGATTCCCGTTTCACATCACACTACTGGGGAGAGTTCATGAGAGCCTTGAAGACAGAGCTACATATGAGTTCAGCCTACCATCCCCAGACAGATGGGCAGTCTGAGAGGACCATTCAGACCTTGGAAGATCTACTACGAGCCTGCGCGGTTGAGTGGAAGGGATCTTGGAAGGATCACCTCCCACTAGTTGAGTTCACATATAACAATAGCTACCATGTCAGTATAGGCATGGCACCTTTTGAGGCGTTGTACGGGAGGCGGAGCACCACTCCTTTATGTTGGCAGCAGGTGGGTGACAACGCCATGTTCACCCCACAAATCATTGAGGAGACATCTAAGGTGGTGGGTACTGTTAGAAGGAAATTACTGACTGCGCAGAGCCGTCAGAAGAGTTACGCCGACCATCGACGTAGGGATCTTGAGTTTCAGGTATGTTATCCTACATTCGCTCCCTAGTGGGTATAGTTCTTAGCCAATCATGTGTGACTAAGTGTTTCTCATGATCATAGGTCGGAGACTTCGTGTTCTTACGCGTGTCCCCAATGAGGGGCGTACAACGTTTCGGTGCAAAAGGCAAGCTAGCACCGCGTTTTGTGGGACCGTTCGAGATTTTGGCCCGTGTGGGGAAAGTAGCCTACAGGGTAGCCCTTCCCCCACACCTCGAGGGCATCCATGACGTATTCCACGTGTCGAATCTCAGAAAGTACATCCGAGATCCTCGACACGTGATCAGCTACGAGGACTTAACGGTGGAGCCAAACTTATCTTTCTCAGAAGAGCCGGTGCAGATTTTGGACCACGCGGTCAAGAAGTTGAGGCAGAAGGAGATCCCTTTGGTCAAGGTTCTGTGGCGAAGTCGAGACGTTGAGGAAGCGACGTGGGAACCTGAGGCGGACATGAGGGAGAAATACCCTCAATTGTTCACAGGTACGAGACTGAAGCCGTAGTCGAGTTCTTTTGTGATTTTTATGGGCTTTGCTCTCTTTGAGATTTTTATGTGCTCATTTCTCTGTGAGGCTTGGACACAAGGGGTTCGGACATTGAAATCAACTAGAGTCATATTAAGTCTCGGGGACGAGACTTCCTTTGAGATTTTTATGATGTGAAACCCCCGAAACCCGAACAAGGACTAAAACGCAAATCTTGACTGAGTCTGACTTAATTGCGAAATCTGTACTTGCCCAGTGATCAAAAAATTCGAATAAGGAGTTCATTGCATAGGGCTCGTCGATAGCTTTCCAACGAGTCCAAGAACGTTAAAATCCGACTTTGGGAGCTCAAGTTATGGTCATTTTAGTAAGGAGGGGTACAAGTCACTTTCAGATCCGAACCCGGATCCGAATCCGGGTCGGACCCGTATATTCCGCCCTCCCTCCCTTCGTCAACCTCGCCCAAATCGCCCAACATCTTTTCCTTCGACCTCCAGCTCTCCTCTCCTCCATTCTTCCCCCCTCTCCTTCACCAAGGGCCGCCGGGAGCACCTTGGATCGACGACCCAAAGCCAGAAGGTACGATCCTCCTTCCTCTTGCTGCGAGCTCCACACGATTCCTCCTCTTGTACGATACATCTGTCCTCTTGCTGAGGGTTGCACACTAATTTTAAACCGATATAGTTGTTGTCATGTTGTGTGATGGTGGGTCATAGTTCGATTTTGCTGAACTTCAAGTATCGGATAGTTAAATCTCAATCTCTGCACCTTGTAAGTCATCATGAAACAATGGTATGGAAGACGAAAATAGATACACAAATGGAGTATTATTTCAGAGATGAAAACCTGGAAAAGAAAAAGGGGATGCATCTTTGATTTCCTATTTGATCACTTTCAGTTGTTGCTGGTCATGTGGAACACTTGTTGCCACCATTGGTTTTGTTTCAGCCTGATGCCATTCTTGTGCTTAGACGTACAATCTTTTATTTTAGCAAGGTAGTAATCATACATATATCCTCTCCCAGTGTTCAGCTATGGTCCACCATGACCAGAATGATGTATGACAGCCAGTCGTCCATTATAGCACCTATAAACTCCATGCTTCGACTGTGGTGGGTTGCCAGGGCTGTTGCACTTAGAAGAGCCATCAACCTGTCCCATGTGCTATGAATTCTCGTACAAAGTTTAATGAAAAAAAATGGGGATAGAGAAATAAATCGAGCAGGAGGACAATTCCTGTACAAAAGACCCGCACATTGAGGTTGGTTGGTAAAAAGGTTTCCTTCTCTACATTATCCAAATCATGGGGCTTTTGGTCGTTGAATTCTCGATGACATGGTTAGAATTTGTCTTAATCTAACTACTGCTACATGGGCTAACCAAAGTTTATAGGTACTGACCTAAAATTTCAGCTCATCCGAATCAACACAGTACATCTTCATATCATCAATCCCAAAAAGTCAAGCTACTGTGAATGCATGGGGTTATATCCCGTCCCCTCGTCAAGTATTTGTGCATAGGAAGATCATTTTGGTGTAATATATTGTGAAAGTGTAATTGTCCGTGATTTTGAGCTGCGTAGGATTAATGTTTATGATTATGAGGTGAAGTAAGATTCGCGAATTGAATTATGATAAGGAGTTTTTTTAAACCACGATTCACTGCATCTATATGATTGGAATGAATCACTCCAGGTGGAGGGTACTAGGGTCTGAATGCTAACAGGAATTGGAATGTGAGGATTACGGAATATGAACACATTGGAAGTTTATAATTTCATCGAATTTGAGAGGTGTGAATAAGGAAAATATCATAGTAAGTATTAAAAAGAGTATAATGCAAAAAATGCAGCTGCAGTCTGTTTGTTTCAACTTACAGGACCCTATTAATATTATGGATCTTATAAGTGTTGAAATACTGTTGGGGAGGTTATATGATTGGCCCTCATTGTGATATTGCCTCCCTGGATCCTGAAAATCTCTTGTGACCTGTACCTGGCTGCAATTGTCATCCGCAGTTCATGTAGGATCTTCAGTTCATTCTAAGCATCGGGGTATGATTGAATCAATTCCGATGTCACATCTACTCTCTGTGCAATTAAATATAAGATAAAAGATCACCGAATCATGCATCTCAAATCATTACTACTGGTTACAATCATGATGACTATCCTAAAATGGTGGAAAGTTCACGAAGATAGGATAGCGGAGTAGTTGCCACCAAGGGAGGGGCATGCACCCTTGGGGCCTCGGGTAGAAGCATAGTTGACCGCGATCCCAACTACTAATGTAGCTGCAATGGTTGGGGGACTTGTTGCTTGGCACACCGAGGTGCTGATCTGACGGTGTTGGCCTCGGCACTTGCGTGCTTTAGCCGGTGCTCGAGCGCGGGCCAAGTAGTCATAGTTGGTCGGCTAGTGTTTCGCTTGTTCACTTAGAGTTAACACTTGTGTACTGACTAGTGTTGGCCACATTGGTTAGTATTCCAAGTGGGAGCACTAAGAGGGGAGTTCCGGGAAAATGTGGTTAATGAAGTTGGTGATGGGACGTGAATCTCCTGTGTATAAGGAGGATCGAATTCTCGCGATGATTTGCGGGTTGGAATCTAATTTGTGAATCGGAAGTATCATTGGGAAGTGGAGCTAAGTGGACGTGTTGGGAACTTAGTTAGGATGCATTATACCCCACCGCATGCCTACGGAGGCACCCCAACCCTAAGGTATTTTCTTTTACCTTAGAGTCATAGTGTGAGGTCTCATCTAGACCAAGACCACAGACTATCCACGAAGCTTGGTTACTCGTATCCATATCCAGATCAAATAATAAAAAGTAAAAATGTAATTCTTTGTGAGATCAATTACCCTGTTTCTTTCCCTTTTGCACACATTTTATCCTGCATTTCTTGTTGTGTAGTTTGTTTAAATCGTATTGGGCAACTTTGCTCATAACGTACCTACGTGTGGATCCGCAGGTTTGCAGCAGTGATTGTTAGAGCCACCATCACTTTTTGTGCAGCGTCACGACACTTTTTGTGGTATAGTTGTCAGTAGTTTTACTATCCTTCTTTACTTGCATCATTTTTTGTTGAGAGACATGGCAGGTAATATGTATAATTGTGGACATCTTATTTATGCTTACATGTATATTTTGTGCACATGAATGATCAATGGAATGTGATTATGAACAGGTCATGAATGGAAAAGAAAATTTTTATATTTCAGGAAATTGTGTTATTTCTCCTGCTTATGTGTATGACATTAGTATTCGAATGTGGAATGTATGTGCGTGGATTGGTTTGCCGAGTACCCGGATCCTAGGGGTGTCACAGGAACAGGGCTGGCAGGTGAACGGGTGGGTTAGGCGAGATGGGAGGGTATCGAGAGGCGGGCGCAGAGGCGGGTTAGGGAAGGAAGGGGGTAGGGGTTTGCGGATGCGGGAGGGTAGCGAGATGGGCGCGCTGGGGGTGATGGCGCGATCGAGGGCGCGGAGTAGAGGAGGAAGGGAGGGAAAGGCCACGGGGGGAAGAGGAGCTGCGGGGATCGGAGAGGGGGGAAGAGAAGGAAGCGGCGGTGGCGGTTTGGGGCCGGGGAGATGAGGCGCGGTGGGGGATGGAGAAGGCGGCGGGGAAGGCTAGGGTTCGGGGAGGAAAAAAACACGGGGGGGAAGGGGACTGCGGCTACGGGACTCGAGAGAGAGAGAGAGCAAGAGAGAGAGAGATAAGTGAGGGGAAATAAACTTTCATTCCAACTTAACTCAACCCTAATACAAGGGGGTCTTTTATAGAGACTAATCCCCCCCAAAATAAGTAACAACTTCCTAAAAATTAGGAAAAGAAAGAAAACAAAAAAGAAAAGATAATAAGGCCTTGTATAATGAACCTTTTACTAGAATAAAATAAATAAAATAAATAAAGCAAATGTTGATCATGTAAGATCACGTTGCATCAACTCCCTCCTGCTGAAAAGAATCTCGCTCCGTCGAGATGGCATCGTGGAAGTTCTGAAGTATATCGGGGCGGAGTTGTTGGAGTTCATCCTCGTCCATCCAGGTGCAATCTGTAAGAGGTCGTCCCTTCCATTTGACCAGATATCGTCGGAAGAGGCCACGTCTAGTCGTCATATCTCGGATGTCTGCAATATCTTCAATCTGATCATCATCAGTCGCGGCTGGTGGTTGGCGCGTATCCTCAGCGGGAATTGCTGGCGTGGTGGCATCTGTCTGTTCATCTCCATGATATAAGAAGAGATCTGCTACATTAAAGACTGGCGATGTCTGGACGTCTGGCGGCAGGTCGAGTAAGTAAGCATTGGGCCCAATCTTCTTGAGGACTCGGAATGGACCAATCTTTCGTTCGCTCAATTTTTGGTGGACTCTCAAAGGAAACCTCTCTTTTTTCAGGTGGACCATCACTAACTCTCCAACTCTGAACTCGCTCTCTCTTCGGTGTAGGTTGGCTTGGGCTTGATATTTCTGGGTCATGGTTTGGAGTTTGGCTCGGATTTCAGTATGGATGTGGGTTAGGTGTTCGACCAGATCTTCAGCAGCTGCACTACTTCTCCCTTGCATGGTTGTGGGTTTTAGGTCTAGAAATTAGGTAAGTGGAAAGCCGTACACACTCTCAAATGACGATTTTTTTTCCGGTGGACCTATTAGTGGAACTATTATACGCGAATTCAGCTTAGGGAAGAATTAGATCCCATTTGGACGGAGAGTCCCATGCAAGACATCGCAATAAATTTCCTAATGGCCTGTTAATTACTTCGGTTTGCCTATCTGTTTGTGGATGATAAGCGGTGCTGTATTGCAAACGAGTACCAAGACGAGACCAAAGCGTGCGCCAAAAATGACTCAAAAACCGGGTATCACGATCCGAAGTAAAAGAACGAGGGACACCATGCAATCGAACGACATCAGAAAAAACAAATCAGCGACATGAGATGCATCTAAGGTTTTCTACATGCAATGAAATGTGCCATTTTAGAAAATCTGTCCACAACCACAAAAATAGAGTCAACTTTCCGTACCGTGAGGGGTAAGCCTAGCACAAAATCCATGGTGATGTCTTCCCAGGGTCGCAGAGGAATCGGCAGAGGTGTATACAACCCAGTGTTCGGCCTATGGCCTTTGAATCTTTGACATGTTGGCATTTTTGTACGAACTTTGTAACATCCTTTCGCATTTGCAGCCAATAAAATCGCTCTTGGAGAAGGGTCAAGGTCTTGTCCCTTCCAAGTGTCCAGCTAAGCCACCGTCATGTAGTTCTGAAATTAAGTTCTCACGAAGGGAGGTGGCAGGGATGCACAATCGGTGGGCTTTGAACAGGAAACCCTCATGAAGAACATAAGTGGTTGTCGGATCATGCCCAGTATCAACACATTCAGCATAAACTTGTCCGAAGTCAGGATCAGTGGGGTAGAGGTCCTTGAGTGTGTCAAATCATGTTGTGCTGACGGTCATTGTGGTCAGGGCATGTGCTCGCCGGCTCAACGCGTCGGCCATGCGGTTCAGGGTTCCAACTTTGTGTTTGAGATGGAACGTGTATTCTTGGAGGAAACTAGCCCACTTGGCATGGCGTTTGTTAAGAGTTTTCTGCGAATTCAGATATCTTAAGGCTTTGTGATCAGAGTTAAGGACAAATTCACGTTGGATCAGGTAATGCCTCCAATGTTTGAGGGCTTGCACCACGGCATAGAATTCGACATCATAAGTGGAGTACCGTGATCGAGCGTCATTCAATTTCTCACTGTAGAATGCTACAGGTCGTCCTTCTTGACTTAGGACGGCACCAATCCCGACATGTGAGGCGTCGCAATCGACTACAAAAACCTTGGTGAAGTCAGGAAGTGCCAAAACCGGGGCATGTGTCGATTGATGTTTTAGATTTTGAAAGATGGTTTCTGCTTCAAGGAGTCCATGCGGGTGCGCCCTTACGCGTGCAATCTACCAACGGGGCTGCGCAAGTGCTAAAGTTCCGGATGAACCTCGGTAAAAAGAAGCCAATCCCAGAAAGCTGCGAATCTCAGTGAGGGTTTTAGGCACGGGCCAGCTCTGAATGGCCTGAATCTTGGAGGGGTCAACCTTAAGTCCATCGGCAGTGACAATGTATCCCAGGAAGAGGACCGTGTCAGACATGAAGGAGCATTTCTTGAGGTGGACATATAGTTGTTGGGCTCTCAAGGTTTCCAGGACTTGTCGTAAGTGGGATAAGTGGTCGCCTTTGGTCAAGCTGTAGATCAGTATGTCATCGAAGTACACAACCACAAACTTACCGATGAAGAGTCTCAATACATGGTTCATGGTCCGCATGAAGGTACTGGGGGCATTAGACAGGCCGAAGGGCATTACCGTCCATTCATACAGGCCCTCTTTGGTTTTAAAGGCAGTTTTCCACTCGTCTCCAGGTTGGAGGCGAATCTGATGGTAGCCACTGCGAAGATCCATTTTGGAGAACAATTTGGCACCCGATAGCATATCAAGCATGTCATCAAGGTGCGGAATGGGAAAACGATACTTGATCGTTATCTTGTTGATGGCGCGACTATCCACGCACATTCTCCATGTGCCATCCTTTTTTAGTGTAAGCAAAGCAAGAACCGCCACGGGGCTCATACTCTCTCGAACATATCCACGACGTAGCAGATCAGTAACCTGCTTGTTCATTTCTTCGTGTTCACTTGAGCTCATCCGATAATGGGGTAAGTGGGGTAGGCTGGCTCCAGGGACTAGGTCAATGTGATGTTGAATGTCTTGCACCGGGGGTAGTCCTTCAGGCATAATGTCAGCAAACTCTTGGATGATGGGCTTTATCTCAGGCGGGACTTCGGGTGTAGTTGTTTCTTGATTGTTCACTTCACGTCCCATTAATGCATAAATGGTGGAGCTCTCCTGAATTTCACGTTGGAATGTCTAGGCTTCCATCAACAACACGGGACCCGTAGTCGAAGTCTTTGACGGGGGAGTGTTTTTACCAGATTGTGCGGTCGCGGCTCGGAGTGTAGCCACCTGGCGAGGGCTAAGTGCGTCGCGTTGTGGTCTAAGGGTCACACGCACCTTGTCGATGAGAAAGGAGTAAGTGTTCAGTTTTCCTCTGTGCTCAGTGTCTCGATCGAATTGCCAAGGTCTCCCTAGGAGTAAGTCCTACATGGCACCATACCTCATCCTTATATGAAGGCCCAATTGAGAAGCTAACGAGGCTTTGTCGGTGGATCGGGAGTTGTGTGCCACCTCAAAACCAGGACACACTGTAAGGTTTCTCGGGTGGTTGAGTGGGTAGACCCAACTTATCGACAACGCTTCCTCCATCAATGATTAGCGAACAGCGTCGCCCTCCTAAGGTGCAGGTGGTTCGGAAGATGTTGCATCGCAGCCAACTATCAGCGTCGTTGACAGCGGGTGTGAGCAGGATGTTTGTGGGTGCGCTGTCACGAGCGATAAAGTTCTCATGTTCAATGACCAAGAAGGGTCCGGATACGTCTCCATCCACTCCCAGAGGCTCATAGTCATCGGCTCCATGGTGTCAGCAGTCAAAGCAGTCGGATCCTCTTCAGGTGATTCCTATTGGTCAGGGTCAAGGTCTTCAGGGTCGTCGATGGTGCATAAATGGGCGGGTCTGGCCTTAGGGTTTGGACACTCTGCTGCTCGATGTCCCTTTTGATAACATCGGAAACAGGTATCAGTACCTAGAATAGGTCGACTTCCCAAGATGCCTGGTCCGGGGTTTCCAGTTGGTGGTCGGGCGACGGCAGGAGTTGATGGTTTGGCTTGGGGTTTACCCGCAACGATGGATGGGGAACCTATCCGTTTGGAGGTGGTCATCGAGGTACTGGTGCGAGGGACGGAGTTCACAGAAAAAGACATCTTCCTTGTCTGGGCCTTAGCAAGCTTGGTCTCAGCCCGTTCAGCCTGCTTGAAGGCTTCGTCGACGTATCGGCAGTTGTGGAGGTAGAGTTCATCCTGGATAACTGGGCGAAGTCCTTGCAGGTAACGGGTGACTTCCTGGATAGGAGTCTCCTTCAGTCGGTTGCGATGCACGAGGGCTTGGAACCCCTCGGTGTATTCTCTCACACTCATGGTACCTTGTTTCCATGATTGCAATCGCGCGTATAGATCTCGTTTGTAGTCTTCCGGCACGAATTTGGTTTTCAGTTTGGCCTACATCTTGCTCCAACTGTGAATCTTACTTTTCCCTTTTCGTTTGCATTCAGATTGCAAACGGACCCACCATAGCAGAGCATGTCCCTTTAGTTTTATTGTGACAAATTGGACTTTTCGTTCGCTAGGCATAGACTTCCACACAAAGAAGTGCTCGACGGTTTGGAGCCAATCCAAGAAGACATCAGGGTCTCGTCCTCCGTCAAATTCCGGAACATCGAGACGGATGCCTCGATCCCATCCGTCATCGAGCCTTGATCCCAGGTCGTAGAGGGAATTGATATCCATCAGTAGGTTGTGAAGTATAGCCAGAGGTGTGTGGATCTTGATTCTTGGGAAAGAAAGGGGTGTAGTCTCTTGGTTCTTCTTCTTCACTTTCTTGTGATGGCCAATCGCTAACGTGTCCGTCAGAAGTAGATGAGCTAGAGTCGCAAGAAGGGTCACTCCGGGAGTGTGGTCTCCGACTAGCACGTCGACCTTTGTTGGGTGTTTCATCACTATGATTTTTCTCTAGCATTTGACAACTGAGAGTGGCAATTTGCCCGCTTAGGCGTTCGAACATCCGATCCATTTTAGCATCCAAGGATTCTAAAGTTCGCTCAGGGTGTGGGGTGTAGCCGGGTTGAGAAGTAGACGATTTCTCGGCCATGGGAATCCTAGGGTTTCTACTTTCCTTTGTTTGGGATTTTTTTTTGTTTTGTGGTTGATTTTTTTTAATGCAATGGAACGAATGGAATGCAGTCGAGATGCAGGGTCGTTATGCTCTAATACCAAATTGATGCAACCTAACGGAGTAGTGACTAAATGCAATCCAAAAACGTGAAACTAATGGACTTGATGACAAAAAACAAATAAATTAATATGTGATGCGCAAAATCAGCAACAAATGACAGTCGTTACGCGAATACTAGCACAAGTTACTCCACAAATTCAGGGCAAACTAAGGAGTTAAAAGTTCCTAGAAAAAATATCACAATATTGCAGCGATTAGGAACCTCAATGATTCACCAAACCAAATCAGCAATATCTCAATCCACAAACTAATAATTATGCGGTAGAATATGGTAAACGGGCGTTCATACCACAACCGGCACGGGGAAAGAGGCGGGCTTCAGATCTGGTCGACGGTGGAACGGGCTGTAAGTCGATGGTTACGTCACCAACGGGCAGGGCACAGCGCGGGCGGCGTCGAGTTGGATCGGCAGGGGCTGGCGGCGGTGATGAAGTGACTGCAGGGGGGGTGTCAGTTCTGGGAGATGGGTTGACAGCGGAACAGGTCTGGCGGGTGAACGGGTGGGTGAGGCGAGATGGGAGGGTATCGAGAGGCGGGCGCGGAGGCGGGATAGGGAAGGAAGGGGGTAGAAGGTTTTGCGGATGCGGGAGCGTAGCGAGATGGGCGTGCTGGGGGTGATGGCGCGATCGAGGGCGCGGAGTAGAGGAGGAAGGGAGGGAAAGGCCGCGGGGGGAAGAGGAGCGGCGGGGACCGGAGAGGGGGGGAAGAGAAGGAAGCCGGCGGTGGCGGTTTGGGGCCGGGAAGACGAGGCGCGGTGGGGGATGGAGAAGGCGGCGGGGAAGGCTAGGGTTCGGGGAGGAAAAAACACGGGGGGGGGGGGGGGGGGGAGGGGACTGCGGCTACGGGACTCGAGAGAGAGAGAGAGAAGAGGGAGAGAGAGAGAGAGAAGTGAGGGGAAATAAACTTTCATTCCAACTTAACTCAACCCTAATACAAGGGGGTTTTTTATAGAGGCTAATTCCCCCCAAAATAAGTAACAACTTCCTAAAAATTAGGAAAAGAAAGAAAACAAAAAAGAAAAGATAATAAGGCCTTGTATAATGAGCCTTTTACATAGAATAAAATAAATACAAATGTTGATCATGTAAGATCATGTTGCATCAGCGCGACTCCTTGTGAGGTCCTTGCGACTCCTTACGAGGTCCTTGCGGGCGCGACTCCTTGCGAGGTCGCCAGTGAGGGCACGAGTGCGGGGGAGGAGTGGCGTGTGGTGGAAGGCCGTCGGAGGTGGCAGCACGCTACCGCTTCTCGAAGAGGGCGTGGGCCACTGCCGTTATCCCCCTTCGGACGTGGCTGCTTCCGCTGTGGTGGTCTGGATCATTGGGCGCGGACGTGTCATGAGCCCTTACGTTGCTTCTCGTACCGATGTTTTGGGCATTCGCGAAGGCGTTGCCTGTTGGTTGATCTCCACGCAAACGTGTTGATCGGCGAGGATGGTGGAGAGGGGGCGCTTTTCTTGGCGGCTTCTGACGTGAGCCTCATGTCCAAGGCTTCCTTTAAGGGAAATGTGGCTCGACTTTCACCGTGGAGGGTGTTGGCGAGGGGTATTCGTGAATCCGAGGTGCGGAGTTTGTTGCACGGGTCGGAGGCTGGGACGTTGCAGATGAGGTGGCGGAGGCCAAAGGAGTGGGATGTCGCCGTGCTGCCTGGCAGGGTGGAGAAAGTCGTTGTCAGGGGGCTTCTGCTGAGGGCAAGGACGAAGGAGAGCATTTCAAGGTTGCTGCGGGGCGTTGTTGTGGTCGACACCGTCGAGTGTTCAGGTTTTCAACCCGGCCAGCCTTTGGATCTAATGCTTCGGGGGAGGCCGGTCGGTACCAAGAAGATGGGTTGGTGGGAGGTACGACTTCATGGTAGGCGGCTACTTCTTGAGCTCGTGGCTGCGGATGTTTGGGCAGTTATTCAGGCGGCTGGGTGCCGCAGGAGGGAGCTCCAGTTGGCCGAGGTATCGTCGGGAGGTGGAGGTGGAAGGACGGAGCAGCGATCTGATGTATAGGCCCTAGTGGAGGAGGCTCGGCTCCCGGAGTTGGAGCAGCCTTGTGCGGGGGGGGGGGGCGTCCGAGCGTGGTGCGTTCCCCGAAGGAGGCGATTCGGTTCGGCGCCATATCTGCAGTGGGACTTCCGAGGTTGACAGCGGTTCCTCTACCTTGGCGTCTTGTGGTTGGCACGGGAGAGGCTTCGGAAGGTGGTGGGGCCCGGCCTGATGGCGCTCGGGTGGTGTTGCGCCCTGTCGGGTCGGATCTTGATCGGTCGCGGATCGAAGGGGCAGGCTGCTACTCGAGTGCCCAGTTCAGCTTCGTCGTCGATTCTTGGTAGTAGAGTGGTGCATGCGCTTCCGGTGATGGAGGAGGAGATTGGGGGTTCGGCCCGAGGTGCGGCGGGCATTTCTCAATCCGATAGTTGTGAGAGGGGTGGGACTGCAACCGAGTCGCGGCTGGTGGTATCTGTGGTGGAGTTTCTTGTTGAGCCGGGGGAAGGGGTGGACCTGTTGGGAGGGGAGGCGGGCGCGTCTGTATCATAAGTGTGGCGGTGGGGCTCGGTTGAAGATGGGGTCGATCTGGCTGGTTTGGGGGTGGCGGTGGGGTCTTCGCCTACGATTTTGGGAGCCACCGATTTGGATGAAGGGGTGGGCTTTGGGCTGCCGCACCTGGAAGGGGTGGGGCCGCGGCAGCAGCGTTTCGGTTTGGCGTATGAGAAGGGGGGAGGGGACGGAGGAGGGCAGAGAAGGTGGCGAGGGCTTCGTTGAGGGCCTCCTTGGCGTCGGGCGCGGCAACAGAGGATGTGAATCTGGGGGCGACCAGCCCGTTGGTGGTGCGGAACCAGTTTGTTGCTCTCGATAGGGATATTGCGCGGCGCTTGGGGGTTATTCCCCCCAAGAAGATGAACGCTCAATTGCTTCAAAGAAGTTGTTATCTATGAACATGAGGGACATGGGCCGGCCCGAAAAGAGGCTCGGAGTGCAGAATCTGGTGAGAGAGGTCGGGGTAGATATCTTCTTACTTCAGAAGGCAAAGCTGCAGTCACTGGACGACCAGGTGAGGTGGGAGATAAATAGGGGGGAGGTTTTTGCGGTGGCAGAGAAAGAGGTTGCAGGTGCTTAGGGGGGGCTACTATCAGAATGGCAGTCCGATTCGTTCGATCTGCTGGGGACTTTCGTCTCCTTGTTCACCTTGTCGGTGAGGCTGCTACGGATAGCGGATGGGATTTGTCTGTGTGTCACTAATGTCTATGGCTCGTGTGGGCGAGAGGATGGTAGCTCGGCTGCAGACCTAGCGAGTGTTGTGCTTGAGGTTGGTGAGATGGTATTTGGATCATCGGTGGTGACTTGAATGCCACATAGTTCCCGAACGACAGGGGGGCGGTGGTTCTGATCCCGGATCTGCCGATATTAGGCAGGTGGTTCGTTCTCTGGGCAATGTCTGTTGTGGATGCGGTCGGCTGCAAGTACACTTGGAGGAATACGAGATCGAGGTCCAGATTTGACAGGTTCCTGATGTCGGTTGAGGCGGGGGAGGCTTTCCAGCTGGCGAGGGCTTGAGCTCTTCCGAGGACGCTCTCAGATCACACTCCTATCCTTTGCTTTTCTGGGGAGGAGCGCTTGGCTAGGTTCTCCTTTCGCTTTGAGAAGAAGTGGATGTTGGAGGAAGGCTTCCGGGACCTGGTGATTGATCATTGGCGGGAGTTTGCGGTGACAGGTTTGGCGGTGTCGCGATTTGCGGCCAAACTAAACTCCTTGAGGCGGATGTTGTTGGCATTTGGGAAGGATGTCGCTAGGATGCGGAGGGTCGTCAAGACCGAGGCAGAGGCCGGGATAAGCAGGTTAGATGGGCTTGAGGATGACCGGAGGCTGACTTCGGAGGAGGTGGAGGAGAGGGTAGCGTGGTTAGAGGCGATGCTTCAGGAGGACAGGAAAGAAGAGGTTCATTGGCGACATAGATCGAGGCAGAAGTGGCTAAGGGAAGGTGACGGAACACGTGTTTCTTCCATTCTGTGGCGTCCGGAAGGAGGAGAAGGAGTTTCTTACATGAGGTGGAGGTGGGGGACAAAGGGTATAGGGCTAGAGGAACATTGGGGTCGCCTTGCGGGAGCACTTTGTGAGGGCTTCGAGGAGAGTGAGGGAGGAGATTGGTTGGGGTTGGACGGGCCGGAGGGCAGGGTCTTTGAGTGGACCCCAGGCTGATTCGTTAGTGACCGAATTTACGGAGGAAGAGGTACGCAGGGCGATTTGGGATCTGAATGCGGACGAGGCTCCTGGCCCGGATGGCTTCTCTATATCATTTTATCGAGAGTTTTGGGACCTGCTCAAGGGTGACATTTTGGAGGTTCTGAATGAATTCAGGGGTGGCAACAGGGGTTTTAAGAAAGTTAACAGGGCCTTGATTTTTTTGATGCCGAAGAAAGAGACCCTAATAGGTGCTGTGGATTACAGGCCTATTTCTATTTCTAATGGCATTTATCTCATTGTCATCAAGGTGCTGACGAGCAGACTTAGGGCTCGTTTGGTTGTTGGGTTGAGGCGGGTTGGGGTGGGTTGGGGTAACCTGATGGGAATAGTAGCTGTTTGGAATGGTTATGAGAGTTGAGGAGGGTTGGAATAAAGAATGTGATGTAATGTCACTATGATTTGTGATAGAACTCCATCCCAAGAAAAGAACGGGGTAAACCTTTACCAAACGAGCCCTTAGAGTTGTCTTATCCTCTGTGATCTTATAGGCACAATCTGTGTTCATCCCTGAATGGTGCATGACGGATGGAATCGTGACCACTTTGGAAGTCTGTCGTGAGTGGAAGAGGTCTAGAAAGAAAGGGACTGTTTGGAAGATTGACTACGCCAAGGCCTATGATTGTGTCAGTTGGAAATTCCTTTGGACAGCGCTGCAGAAAAGGGGATTTCCGGAAGAACGGATTGCTTGGGTTAAGAGATGTGTCACTACTAGTTCCTGCTCTATGTTGGTCAACGGAAGACCAGAGGGAGGATGGTTCCAACCACAAAGGGGGGTGCGTCAAGGCTGCCCCCTAGCTCCCCTACTTTTTGTGTTGGTGGAGGATTGTCTTGCGGTCTTGTTTCAGCGGGTGGTTGAAGAGAGTTGGTGCGAGGGTTTCAGGTTGGGGGACATCTCCGTTCCGGTGTTGCAGTATGCGGACGACATGCTGATGCAGCATGATACCAACTTTTGGAGCATTTGTTTTTGTTATTTTATTTAGTATTTGTTATTTATTTACTTTCTATGTAAAAGGCTCATTATAAAAGGCCTTTATCCTTTCTTTTTTTGTTGTTTTCTTCTTTCCCTAATTTTAGGGAGTTGTTGCTTATTTTGAGGGAGAATAGCCTCTATAAAAGGCCCCCTTTGTATTAGGGTAAAAAAAGTTGAAATGAGTAACTATTTTTTCCCTCTCTAATTTTCTCTCTCTCCCTCTCTCTCTCGGTTCCCGCCATTGTTTTAAAAAGCGCCGCCTCGAGGCGCAAAGGCGTACGCCTCGAGGCGAGGCGCAACAATTTCGCCCTGAGGCGCACGCCTCAGGTTCTCTGGGTGGGGCGTGCGCCTTGACTTGGCGTGAGGCGCTCGAGGCGCGAGGCGCTCGAGGCGAGGCGGAGGCGTAAGCCTCGAGCCATGAGGCTTTTTTTTAATTTTTGGTTATGTGCTTTGCACTTGACCTTATTTTTTTGTTAGCATTATATTTTTTATGTTTGTATTTTTGTTTACATGTTAACCCTTGCATATTTCTATATATAGATCCATGCAAAGAGAAGAGATCGCTTGAAACAAGCGAAGTTTAATGATCTTGTATACTTCATGTTCAATTTATCATACATCTACACATACTAGTTCTATTACACACGGATTTGAGTTTGAATTGTAATAAATGTTTTATATTAGTTGCAAGTTTGCTAACTTGATGTTGTTATTTGGTTGTATAAGTTGTGAATCTTAGAATAGTTATCGCATATATGAAGAAGCAAGGATGCAAATAAACACGTGAATTAAAATAATTATTACATTTGATTGTGAATAGCAAAATAAAAATAACATCTTTAGTAAAAAAAATCGCCGGGGGCGCTGCCCCCACACCCCCGCAGGGGGGAGCGCACCTGCTCCCCCCTAGACCCCCCCACAGGCTCGCTGACCGGGCAGCGAGACCCCCGTCTTGTTGGGTTATGATATGGCAGGAGGGGATGCATATGACGGTTCTCTAACAATATCCAGCATGACAAATGGTTGGGATTCAAGGTGTGTTAGTATTTTTTACTTCAAACACTAAAAATTATGGTTCCTATTATACTTTAGTATTAAGTATAGACTTTAATTCAATACTCATATAGAATTATTGAAGTTGGAACTTGATATTCCATATATTAGTGCCTTTTTTTGAATTACAATGCCTTCATTGCTTATGTATTGCATCTCTTATTAGTGTTAAACTATTCTTGAATGTATTTTTGGGAACATTTAATATTATCATATATTTTTTCAATGTATTTTCCTTTAATTTTATTTTTTTTCCAAAAAATTGAGGCTTACGCCTCGACCGCCTCGAGGCTTACGCCTCGCCTCGATTTCAGGGAAAACGCCTCGAACCGCCTCGCGCTTTTTTAAACCTTGGTTCCCGCAATTCCCTCCTCTCTCCCCGACTTCCTTCTATCACGTGCGCCCTCCTCCCTGAAAACCCTAACCCCATTGTCACGCCGCCTTTCTCCCCTCTCCCTCTCACCGCCTCCCCAAGCCTCTCCTCCTCCTCCCGCGACGCCGCAGCCCGCCTCACCGTCCCCTCTTCCCCAGTCACCACCGCCCAACTCGACGAAGCCCGCGCAGCCCGCCAACCCCGACCTCGCCCCCTTCCAGCGCTCGTGCTTCCGCGCGCGATCCAACAACTCGTCCCGCTACTGCACCTCGCCGCCATCGCCACGAACCCCTCCCACCCCTGAGCATCTGCCGCTCTCCCTTCCGCTACCCTACCGTTGTTGACGCCAGGCTACCATCCCGCCACCCTCCCGACCACCTGTTGCCGTATTGCTGCGAAGCCAACCTTCCAGCGCCCTGAATATCGACCGGAACAAGCCGCCGCCTTTCCTTGACCAGATCTGAAGCAAGCACGTCCTCACTGGCCGGTTGTGGTATGAGCGTATTTTTTCCATATATTACTCCACCGTATAAATTTAGAATTGTGGCCAGTGATATTGCTATTCGGCTTGGTGATTTATTAAGATTCTAGACTGCAACATCGCTACATTTTTCCATTAGTCGTTAACTAATTGTTTTGCCCTAAAGTTGTGGAAGAAACCGGTGTTAAAATACGAGTCGTTGCGTTCTTTGTTGCTGATTTTTCGCGCTTAGCATATCTTCTTATTTACGTCGTCATCTAGTCCTTAGTTTCAATTGCTAGGAACGCATTTAGGTCATTGTTCTTTTAGGTTGCATCAATTTGGTATCAGAGCATCACGATCTTGCACCTCACTTGCATTTCATTTATTAATTGCAAAAAAAAACAAAACAAAAAAAGAAACAAACAAAACAAAAAAAAATCCCCAAACAAAGAAAGCTGAACCCTAGGATTCCCATGGCCGACAAACCTCGTGCCTCTAAACCCCCCTATACTTCACACCCTGAATTAACATTAGAGGCTTTGTTTGCCCAATTACAACACATGAACAATCAACTGAGCACACAAATCGCCGGAATAGATCGTAAAGTTGTCGTCGCCTATGAACAAATTGCCACATTGAATAGTCGCGTGATAGGACCAGACATTAGTGATGAAAACCCTAACAAAGGTCGACGCACTGGCCGGAAACCGCACTCTCGGAATAGCACTTCCCGTGACTCTAGCTCTTATACTTCCGACGGACATGTGAGCGAGTATCATTCACAAGAAAGTGAAGAAGGACCAAGAGACTACACCTCTTTCACCCCCAAGACTCCAGATCCATACACTTCCGGCAATACTTCACAACCTCCTGGTGAATATCAACTCCCACCACGAAATGGACCTAGGTCCGATGATGGATGGGATCGAGGCATCCGCCTCGACGTTCCGGAATTTGACGGAGGACGAGACCCTGATGTCTTTTTGGATTGGCTCCAAGCCGTCGAACACTTCTTTGTGTGGAAATCTATGCCTAGTGAACGGAAAGTTCAATTTGTCATCATCAAACTAAAGGGACATGCTCTGCTATGGTGGGACCGTTTGCAGTCTGAACGCAAACGAAAGGGAAAAAGTAAAATCCGCAGTTGGAGCAAAATGAAAGCTAAATTGAAGACCAAATTCGTGCCTGAAGATTACATACGCGATCTGTACGCGCGACTGCAATCATGGAGGCAAGGTACCATGAGCGTGAGGGAATACACCGAAGGGTTCCAATCCCTAGTCCATCGCAACCGCTTGCAGGAGACTCCTATTCAGGAGGTCACCCGCTACATACAAGGCCTCCGCCAAGTCATCCAGGATGAACTCTACCTCCACAACTGCCGAGATGTCGACGAAGCCTACAAGCAGGCTGAACGGGCTGAGACCAAGCTCGCTAAAGCCCAAACAAGGAAGATGTCTTTCTCTGTGAACTCCGTCCCTCGCACCAGTATCCCGATGACGACCTCCAAACCAATAGGTTCCTCATCCATAGTTGCGGGTAAACCCCAAGCCAAACCATCGACCCTTGCCGTCGTCCGACCACCTATCGGAAATCCCGGCCCAGGCATCTTGGGAAGTCGACCTATTGTAGGACCTGATACTTGCTTCCGATGCTATCAAAAGGGACACCGAGCAGCAGAGTGCCCAAACCCTAAGACTAGACCCGTCCACTTATGCACCACCGACGATCCTGAAGACCCTGACCTTGAATCACAAGAATCACCTATGGAGGAACCGACTGCTTTGACTGCTGACACCATGGGAGCCGACGACTATGAGCCTCTAGGAGTGGATGGAGACGAATCCGGTCCGTTCCTGGTAATTGAACATGAGAACTTTATCGCTCTTGACAGCGCACCCACAAACATTCTGCTCACCCCCGCTGTCCACGATGTTGATAGCTGGCTGCGACGCAGCATCTTCCGAACCACCTGCACCTAAGGAGGACGACGTTGTTCGCTGATCATTGATGGAGGAAGCGTTGAGAACTTCGTTTCACAAGAAATGGTCGATAAGTTGGGACTGCCAACTCAACCACTCGAGAAACCGTACAGTGTGGCATGGTTTCGTGGTGGTACTCAACTCCCGATCCACCGTCAAAGCCTCGTTAACTTCTCCATTGGTCCTTCATATAAGGACGAGGTGTGGTGCCATGTAGCCCCTATGGATGTCTGTCACATACTTCTAGGGAGACCATGGCAATTCAATCGAGACACTGAACACCGAGGAAAACTGAACACTTACACCTTTCTCATAGACAAAGTGCGTGTAACCCTCAGACCACAACGTGAAGCCCTTAGCCCTCGCCAAGTGGCTACACTTCGAGCTGCGACCGCCCAAACTGGGAATAAAACTACATCGTCAAAGATTGTGACCACGGGCCCTGTGTTGTTGATGGAAGCCCAAACATTCCAACGTAAAATGCAGGAGAGCTCCACCATCTATGCATTAATGGGACGTGAAGTGAACAATCAAGAGACAACTCCACCTGAAGTCCCGCCTGAGATAAAGCCCATCATCAGAGTTCGCTGACATCATGCCTGAAGAGTTGCCCGAAGGACTACCCCCGTTGCGAGACATTCAACATCACATTGATCTAGTCCCTGGAGCCAGCCTACCCCACTTACCCCATTACCGAATGAGCCCAAGTGAGCATGAAGAGATGAACCGGCAGGTTACTGATCTGCTGCGACGTGGTTATGTTCGAGAGAGTATGAGCCCCGTGGCGGTTCCTGCTCTGCTTACCCCGAAGAAAGACGGCACATGGAGAATGTGCGTGGACAGTCGTGCTATCAACAAGATAACGATCAAATATCGTTTTCCCATTCCACGCCTTGATGATATGCTTGATATGTTATCGGGTGCCAAATTGTTCTCCAAAATGGATCTCCGCAGTGGCTACCATCAGATTCACCTCCGACCTGGAGACGAATGGAAGACCGCTTTTAAGACCAAAGAGGGCCTCTATGAATGGACGGTCATGCCCTTCGGCTTGTCGAATGCCCCAAGCACCTTCATGCGAACCATGAATCATGTATTGCGACCCTTCATTGGCAAGTTTGTGGTTGTGTATTTCGATGATAACCTGATCTACAGCTTGACTAAAGAAGACCACTTGTCTCACCTTCGACAAGTCCTGGAAACCCTGAGAGCCCAAAAACTGTATGTTCCCCTTAAGAAATGCTTCTTCATGTCTGACACAGTCCTCTTCCTGGGGTACATTGTCACCGCTGATGGACTTAAGGTTGATCCCTCCAAAATTCAGGCCATTCAGAGCTGGCCCGTACCCAAAACCCTCACTGAAATTCGCAGCTTTCTGGGGCTAGCTTCTTTCTACCGACGTTTCATTCGGAACTTTAGCACTTGTGCAGCTCCGTTGGTAGATTGCATGCGTAAAGGCGCACCCGCTTGGACTCTTGAAGCAGAAACGAGCTTTCAAAATCTAAAACATCAATTGACACATGCTCATGTTTTGGCACTTCCCGACTTCACCAAGGTTTTTGTAGTCGATTGCGACGCCTCACATGTCGGGATTGGTGCTGTCCTAAGTCAAGAAGGACGACATGTCGCCTTCTACAGTGAGAAATTGAATGAAGCCATATCGCGGTACTCCACTTATGATGTCGAATTCTATGCCGTGGTACAAGCCCTCAAGCATTGGAGACATTACCTGATCCAACGAGAATTTGTCCTTAACTCTGATCATGAAGCCCTAAGGTATCTGAACTCTCAGAAGACCCTTAACAAACGTCATGCTAAATGGGTTAGTTTCCTCCAAGAATACACCTTCCATCTCAAGCACAAAGCCGGAACCCTGAACCGCGTGGCCGACGCATTGAGCCGGCGAGCACATGCCCTGACCACAATGACCGTCAGCACAACAGGATTTGACACTCTCAAGGACCTCTACCCCACTGATCCTGACTTCGGTCAAGTTCATGCCGAATGTGTCGGTACTGGGCAGGACCCAACAGCCACTGTTAACGTATACAATAATAGTAGTATCTGTACTTTTCTCTATTTTGTTTTTCTTCATAGTATGCTTTATGTAATTTACCCATAGGCTACTCTCCTATATAAGAGAGCCTAGGGTTCATGGAATAAACAACTTGCTCATTTTCCCAACATGGTATCAGAGCGACGGTCCTAGACCGGAGTTCTCGAAACCCTAACCCTACCCACCACACCCGCCGGCCCTCTCTCTCTCTCTCTCTCTCTTCTCTGTAGATCGGCGCCGCCCTTCTCCTCCTCCGATCAGCGCCGTTCTTCTCCTCGGATCGCCGCCCTTCTCCTGCGCATCTCAGGCGTTCTTCGATCGGCGTTGTGCGCATCTCCGACGCGCGCTGCCGCGTGATCTGCGCACCTCATGCGCGTGCGCACCCCTTGCGCGTCATCGCGTGTGACCTGCGCTTCTCCAGCGCCTTATCGCGCCTCTCCAGCGCCTGATCGCGCACCTTCCAACGTGCGGCTGCGCATCATCTGCGCAAGGCTGGGCGTGCGCGTGTAATCCTCTACGTGCGTGAGCAGTGCGCACATCCAGTGCACCCAGTGCGCGTGTTCAGCGCACCAAGTGTCCAGCACAAGTGATCCAGTACGCTTCCAGTGCCCTAAGTCCTGTAGCTCCTGTACGGGTGCATGGTTTCCATACCTAAGACCCAGAACATCATCATGGGTTTAGTTGCGTGAGGTCTACACGTACAACTAAACCCATTTATGTCGTTGTAGACAAATCTCATTGTTTGTCAATCGTTCCAGTCTTCATTTTCAATATGTCGGAGAGCAAGGCAGATATCCCATCTACTGGCGCATTCCGTGGTCCAGCGCCTATTGTCAAGATGGACGGTACCAACTATGAACTGTGGGCAATGCAGTTCATGAGTATGATGAAGTCTACGGGTAAGAAGCACATTCTTACCGAACCAGAGCCTGCTGAGAAGACTGGAACCTATGCCTCCTGGGAGGCTGATGACGCATACGCCAAAGTTTGGCTATCTGGCACGTTGGTAATTGGGATTGCCAATGACATCCTCCATCAACCCACAGCGAAGGATATGTGGGACATTCTGGCGGCGACATATTCCCAGGCAAAGAACGAGACAAAGATTCTGCAACTCCAGCATGATATCTTCACCATCAAGCAGAATGGTCGCCCCCTACATTCTCTCTATACGTCACTGAGAGGGATGTTCGAGAAGCTATATAGCTTCATGCCCTTGACAGCCACGCCAGAACAGCAGAAGACATATAGGAATGCTACTATGGTGGGAGTGTTCCTAGCTGCACTTGATCCTGAGTACGAGGCAGCACGATCACAGATTTTGGCCGACTCTACAATTCCTCCAATGGAGGAAGCCTTCCATAGACTGAGTCGGATTACAGTTCCCTCAACTGCTGCAAGTCAGAATTCTTTAGCCATGGCAACAACCAGAGGTCGTGGTTCTCATTACCAGGGCCGTGGACGTGGACCCCGTGGGAGGGGTGGCCGCACTAGGCCAACATGCACCTACTGCCACCGAGTTGGACATAATGAAGATACATGCTATTCAAAGCATGGATTTCCTGCATCCGCACGAGCTGCTGAGCAGATAGAGCCCCCATCTGCTGCTACCTTGGATCAACGATTTGATGATCTAGTTGCCCGTCTGAGGGGCATTATCCCACCATCTGGTCCAGTACCGACTACAGAGAGTCATTCTGATGCTGCTGCTTCTGCCTCCGCGTCTACCAGTGCTTCAGGTAGTATACTTGCACTTCACAGTAGTAGTTCTGATACATTGCCATGGATTATGGACTCAGGCGCTACACATCACCTATGTGGCGACCAGAGTCTACTTACAGGATACACTCAGATCCCTCCAGGACGGACAGTAGTCATTGCAAATGGCACACATTCCCCCATCACTGGTCAGGGGGAGATTAGACTGACATCGTCTATGCAGCTCAAGAATGTGCTACATGCACCTGATTTTTCAATGAATCTATTGTCCATTAGTCAGATTACGAAGGATCTCCATTGTCGGGCAATTTTTTATCCATCTTCTTTGATTTTTCAGGACATCCATACGGGCAACGTGATTGGTCGTGGCTATGAGCAAGGAGGCCTCTACCGCCTGAATCAGACCCCATTTGCTGGAACCACATCCTCTCCTTCTGGCCAAGTATATCCTTTACTGTGGCATCTGCGTTTTGGTCATTTACCGCTTCAGAAGTTGCGTCAAGTATTGCCTTATAGTCTTCCTCACACATCTGTTCAGTGTGAGGCATGTCAGTTGGGAAAGCATCACAGGTCGTCCTTTCCCAGTCGTCCTGGTCGGAGTAGTACCTCCAAGTTTGAGTTATTTCATGTTGATGTCTGGGGTCCGAGTCGTGTACCTGATCATCAGGGACACAGATTTTATATTGTATTTGTGGATGATTTTTCTAGAGTGTCATGGGTGTTTCTGATGAAAAATAAATCTGAAGTCGGAAATATAATTATCCATTTTCTGAATGAAATACAAAATGTTTTTTCTACATCTGTGAAAATTGTGAGAAGTGACAATGCTTTAGAATTGTGCACTAATTTTCTTGCCAATTACTACTCATCAAAAGGAATTATTCACCAAACATCTTGTGCTTATACATCTCAACAGAATGGGATTGCTGAAAGAAAACACCGTCACCTTCTTGATGTCACTAGATCTCTACTTATACAGAGTCATGTTCCATATTCCTACTGGGGTGATGCAGTTCTTACTGCATGTTACCTAATTAATCGTATGCCTTTGTCTGTCTTGAATGAACAGATTCCGTTCTCACTTATTTATCCAGACAAGGATCTGTTCACTCTCACTCCTCGTGTGTTTGGGTTGGTTGCGTTTGTCCATCAGTTGTCGCCGGGTACTGACAAGCTCTCTCCTAGGGTTGTCAAGTGTGTCTTTGTTGGGTACTCCAGAACTCAAAAGGGGTACAAGTGCTTTGATCCTTTGCGTCGGCGGTATATGATCAGTGCAGATGTTACATTTTTTGAATCTGTTATGTATTTTTCAGCATCTGGAGACAAACAGCTTCCACCTATACCACCTGATGCTATATACATGACACCACTACCACCTCAGATGCCATCATCAACACCACCACCACCACCACCACCACCACAACAGCCTATCTCACCGTTCCCGTTCCATTATACCCGCAGGCTTCCTCCACCAGATCATGGTCATGACTCGTCCACTAGCTTGCCTATGGTATGTAATGAGAATATTAATGTTGATGGATCTGACGACATTTCTGAGCAGGATGTGTTGCAGGAGCCAGATGAGCCTACAACTGATTTGGATATTCCCATTGCTTTACGGAAGTCGACGAGGAGTTGTACCAAATATCCATTATCAGCCTCTGTATCTTTTGAGCGGCTATCTGGAGATTTCAGGTCGTTTGCTATGGCACTTTCAGCCATAGATATTCCACGGAATCATCATGAGGCTCTGCAGGATAGTAGATGGTGGCTTGCAATGGAAGAAGAAATGGCCGCACTTCAGTCCAGAGGAACTTGGATTTTGGTTTCTATACCTCCAGATGTGAACCCAGTGAGCTGCAAGTGGGTGTTCACAGTGAAGCAAAATGCAGATGGCTCTATTGACAGGTACAAGGCGCGTCTGGTGGCACGTGGCTTCACACAAACATATGGGGTGGATTATCTTGACACATTCTCGCCTGTGGCACGTCATTCCACCCTAAGGATCTTGTTGTCAGTTGCAGTTGCTCGCGACTGGCCGCTCCATCAATTGGACGTGAAGAATGCATTTCTATATGGAGATTTGCAGGAAGAGGTGTATATGCAACAGCCACCTGGTTTTGCTGTTGAGGGGGAGTGCTCCAAAGTATGCAGGTTGCATAAGGCTATCTATGGCCTTAAGCAGAGCCCCAGAGCATGGTTTCAGAAGCTCTCGGATCTCTTCGAGAAACAAGGATACAAACGCTCCAATGCTGATCATTCCTTGTTTGTACAGAAAACAGCGAGAGGTATCATTGTCATTATGGTTTATGTTGATGACATCTTGATTACAGGAGATGATGAGCAGGGCATAAGGCAGGCGAAAGAAATGCTGGGTAGTGAGTTTGTCACTAAGGATCTTGGGGTCCTTAGATACTTTCTGGGGCTTGAATTTGCCAGAAATCCCTATGGGCTAGTCATGTCACAAAGGAAATATGTTACAGATCTGTTGAGTGAAACAGGTATGCTTGAGTGTCGACCTGCTACGACACCAATGGACCCCAGCATGAAGCTTTATGAAGATAACACAGAGGAGGTGGACAGGAGAAGATATAGAGAACTGGTAGGCAAAACTGTTGTATGTCACGATCACTAGACCAGATATATTATTTGTAGTGAGCCGTGTGAGCCAGTTCATGTTCATGGAGCAACCACGCCAGGTGCATATGGATGCAATACATATGATACTTAGATATCTCAAATCTTCTCCAGGTGCAGGTTTGCTATTCAAGAAAGGAAAGGGGATTTCTATCTCAGCATATGCAGATGCAGACTATGCAGGATGTCCCAAGGATAGGAAGTCCACCTCAGGGTATGCTGTCTATGTTGGAGATGCCCTAGTCTCATGGAGGAGTAAGAAACAAACTGTGGTAGCTAGGTCTAGTGCTGAATCCGAATATAGGGCTATGGCCCAGGCTACTACAGAGATGATGTGGGTGAAAGCTGTGCTTCCAGATCTATGTTTAGATGTACCACTTCCTATGAACTTGGAATGTGATAATCAGGCTGCTTTGTTTATTGCAAACAATCCTGCATTCCATGAGCGGACCAAGCATATTGAGGTGGATTGTCACTTCATACGTGATATGATTCAGAAAGGATTCATTGCTACATCTCATGTTACCTCAGAGAATCAGACTGCAGACATATTCACCAAGGCATTGCTACGAGGTCCATTTCAGAAGTGTGCTTCCAAGCTGAGCATGATTGATATCTATGCTCCATCTTGAGGGGGAGTGTTAACGTATACAATAATAGTAGTATCTGTACTTTTCTCTATTTTGTTTTTCTTCATAGTATGCTTTATGTAATTTACCCATAGGCTACTCTCCTATATAAGAGAGCCTAGGGTTCATGGAATAAACAACTTGCTCATTTTTCCCAACAGCCACCTATGTTCTTCATGAGGGTTTTCTATTCAAAGGCCACCTATTGTGCATCCCTGTCACGTCCCTTCGTGAGAATTTAATTTCAGAACTACACAACGGAGGTTTAGCTGGACACTTTGGAAGGGACAAGACCTTGACTCTTCTCCAAGAGCGATTTTATTGGCCGCAGATGCGAAAGGATGTTACAAAATTCGTACAGAAATGCCAAACATGTCAGAGATTCAAAGGCCACAAGCAGAACACTGGACTGTACATACCTCTGCCCATTCCTCTGCGACCCTGGGAAGACATCACCATGGATTTTGTGCTAGGTTTACCCCTTACTGTGCGGAAAGTTGACTCTATTTTTGAGGTTGTGGATAGATTTTCAAAAATGGCACACTTCATTGCATGTAGAAAAACCTCAGATGCATCTCATGTCGTTGATTTATTTTTTTCGTGATGTCGTCCGTTTGCATGGTGTCCCTCGCTCTTTTACATCAGATCGTGATACCCGGTTTTTGAGTCACTTTTGGCGCACGCTTTGGTCTCGTCTTGGTACTCGTTTGCAATATAGCATCGCTTATCATCCACAAATAGATCGGCAAACCGAAGTAGTTAACAGATCATTAGGAAATTTATTGCGATGTCTTGCAGGGGACTCTCCGTCCAAATGGGATCTAATTCTTCCCCAAGCTGAATTCGCGTATAACAGCTCCACTAATAGGTCTACCGGAAAATCGCCCTTTGAGAGTGTGTACAACTTTCCACTTACCCAATTTCTAGACCTAAAACCCACAACCATGCAAGGAAGGAGTAGTGCAGCTGCTGAGGATCTGGTCGAAGACCTAACCCCATACCCATGCTGAAATCCGAGCCAAGCTCCAAAACCATGATCCAGAAATACCAAGCCCAAGCCAACCTACACCGAAGAGAGAGCGAGTTCAGAGTTGGAGAATTAGTGATGGTCCACCTAAAAAAAGAGAGGTTTCCTTTGAGAGTCCACCAAAAATTGAGTGAATGAAAGATTGGTCCATTCTGAGTCCTCAA